>JAMXBB010000001.1:102263986-102784388 GCA_024138015.1 Lumnitzera littorea | reverse complement strand
CCCGACTTGTAATTTAAGCTATTTTACTTAATAAATTCGTAGTAAATAGTTCGGATCACCTAATAATTCCCCGAAAATTTCTATGGACTTCTATAAATATAGGGAATTCAATTATCACTCGGTTTCAAGTTTTCAACCTATTGCCTATATTTTCGTATTGACGATTTTACCCCTAAATTTGATAAATTATCCAATTATAATTCTTTTAGCATCCAATTAATTCCAATCTGACTCAATACCATTATTATTTATTATAGATCAGTACATGTCCATTTCATCAATTAATTTCATAATTTCCTATTAAATTCATAATTTCAGCCTATTTTCGGACCAATTTCAAGCCTAAAAATTCAATAAATATTAAAATCATTCAAATAAATATTAAAATCATTCAAATAAAAATTTGGGCTACGTAGCAATTACCCATATATCATACACATCCTACACAAAAATTTTCAGCTAGAAACAACATCATATAGTATATTTATTTCACTAATATATATTCGGATGAATTACAGATTTCTTAATGAAGTATATTAAATATTATGAATTTTTCAAAAATTAAAATATCACATGAAAGCATGTCTAAAATAACCTAAGTGTAATTTTTTTCATAATTTTCTGGGCGGATTTACTATTTTTTAGAAATTATTGAAAAACAGGGCAGAAATTTGACCTTGGTGTTCTTGGGTGCTCCGGTGGCCGGCGGCGGCTGGGCGGTTGTCGGACGGCTGGCGCGGTGGGTGGACCGTGTGGGGTTGGCTGGGTTTCACAGCAGATCTACTCTAGGTTAGGTTTCCACACTTTCACTAATTTTTCTGTTTTTTTCTAAATTTGTTTTTTTTTTCTACAATTTTTTCCTAATTTTTCTTTCTGATTTTCTCTGATTCCAAATTGCTAAAACTATCTCGTCTGATGATCTTGGCTTTTTATAGTGCTTCAAAGTCGGTTTAGGAATTTTTTCTTTAATTAATTCATATTTTCATTTCCAATTTCTTTTTTCTTTTTTTTTTTTTATGCATGAGGTGTCCAAATATGGTAACTCCACTTTTGAATCAGCAATATATTTTTCCATCCTCCTGCCACGCCTCCTTCCAATATTATTTAATTAATTTTTTCTTTTTCTTTTATTAAATAATTACTTAAATATAGATATTATATGTTAGAATTAATTATTTAATTAATATATAAGTTTATACCTTATGTAAATAACACGTGAAATATATAACTTTACTCATATAATTAAGTTTCTAGCATATCTTTTATTTTTATGATACATTCTAAGGTTAATTTCATGAATTCAACACAATATTTATATAACTACTCAATTTAAAGTTAATTTACGAGTATAATTATTATTTGTACCGGGTATACTAAAAATTACGTGTATTTTTTTTATAGTAAATTATACTACATTATCTCATTTTATAGCTCGATTAGCTTATCTCTAAGTTCTCGTTGCAATCTAAGTTCAATTTTAGGAGTTCTGAACATTTTAGGGCTTTAGTAAATACTCCAATTTCTAAGGGCAAAATTGGGATTTCGGATCGTTATTACTAAAATCTAACTTCACTGTAATATCTCGACTAACTTTTTTATTCTAGTTGCAAAGTTTGGGCTCAATTGGATAAGTTACCCTAAAAGCCCTAAATCTGAGCTCGGTTATCCTAAACTCAATTTTGGAAGCTTACATTGCTTGATAAGTTGTTTAGTGCAACTATTTTCTCTAAAATAGACCTTCTCTTGGGTTATCATCAAATACGAGTATGAGAAGAGGATGTTCATAAAACGGCCTTTCGGACTCATTAAGGACACTATGAGTTCTTAGTTATGCTATTTGGGCTAATGAATGCCCCTGCTACTTTCTAAGCAATTACAAATGAGTTATTCCAACCCTATCTATGCAAATTTGTGTTAGTGTTTTTTTTTTTTACATCTTCATTTATATTTCTCATATGGAACATCTTTGAGTAGTCTTTCAATTATTGCGAACTCACTAGTTTTTTGCCAACGAAAAGAAGTGTGCTTTTGGCCGAGCTTCCTTGGAGTATTTAGGTCATATTGTTTCAGTTGAAGGGGTGGCTATGGATCCTTCCAAGGTTAGTAGTGTGCTAACTTGGCCTTTACTTACATCTTTAAAAGCTTTACATGGATTTTTGGGGTTGTTGGGTTATTATCGAAAATTTATAAAGGATTATGGCAAGATTGCACATCGTCTTACAAATCTATTAAAAAAAGATGTGTTTACATGGAATGAGGAAGCTACTTGGGCTTTTCGAACAATACAACACGCTTTCACTCAAGCCCCTATTTTAGCAATGCTTAACTTCCATCAACCATTTATTATAGAATGCGATGCCTCGGGTATAGGTATTGGTGCTGTTCTCACTCAATAATCTAAAGCTATTGCATTTTTTAGTAAAGCTTTGTCTGAACATAATCTTTCTAAGTCTGCATATGAGAAAGAGTTGATGGCTTTCGTCTTGGCTATCAATTATTGGAGGTTGTATTTGTTGGGATAGAAGTTTGTCGTCGAAATTGATCAAAAAAGCCTCAAACACTTGTTGAATCAGCATATTTCCACCCCTAATCAGCAGCATTGGTTGTCCAAATTGCTTGGCTATGAGTTTGAAATACAATATAAGGCAGGTAAGGGGAATGGTGTTGCTAGTGCATTGTCCACGGTGTTTCAAGAAGTTGAATGTATGGGGATTTCGAGTCCTATTTGGACGAATGTGGCTGCTATTAAACAGGATGTCTTACAAGATGAGTTCTTAGTTCATAAGATCTGATTGCTGTAGGATGGGCAGTATGCTGGTTTTGGATTTGAATTGCATGGTGATACTTTGCATTATATGGGGAGACTTGTTATTCTAGTTAAATCTCATTGGGTACATGTTTTCCCTCATGAGTTCCATTCTTAAGCCTTGGGTGGACATGTAGGTTTTGTTAAAACTTATTGTCAATTGGCTTCTCATTTGTATTGGGTCAATATGCATAAGGATGTGGCTCGATTTGTTGCCTAATGTGCTGTTTGTCAACAAAACAAAATCCAAAATTTGTCTCCAGCTGGGTTATTGAATCCCTTGCCGATTCTACAAGCGGTATGGGAGGATATTTCCCTTGATTTTATCACAAGTCTTCCTAAATCTAAAGGCTTTGACACTATATTGGTTGTTATAGACAAGTTTTCTAAGTATGGTCATTTCATACTTTTGAAACATCCTTATAATGCAAAGTCGGTGGTGGAAGGTTTTGTGAGAGAAATAGTTTGTTTACATGGGTTTCTTCATACTATTGTGTCGAATCGAGATCCTTTATTTGTGAGTAACTTTTGGAAGGAAATGTTTACTATTCAAGGCACTTGTTTGAACTTTGGTACGGCTTACCACCCGGAAACAGATGGTCAAACCGAGGTGTTAAACTGATGCTTGGAGTATTATCTACGTTGCTTTGCTTTTAAGCAACCTAATTCTTGGGCTAATTGGGTGTCGTGGGTGAAAATTTCTTATAATACTAGTTATCACACATTAGTTGGTATGATACCATTCGAGATAATGCCTGGCCAGCCACCACCTATAATTCCTATATATTTGTCATCTGAAGTGCAACATCCTTTGGTTAGGGAGGCTCTTTGTTCTAGAGATCAGATGTTGACTTGCTTATGCAAGGATTTAGAGCTAGCTCAACTTCACAATTGTAAAGTGGCTAATAAAAAGCATCAAGATGTCGAATATTCTGTAGGGGATTGGGTATTTCTCCACTTGCGGCCTTCTTTGAATCAGCGGTTGGGACCTAAGACATCTTCTAAGTTGGCTCCGCGATATTATGGTCCATTTCAAATTCTTGCTTACGTTGGCAATGTTGCTTATGGGGTACAGTTACCCTTGGCTTGCAAGCTTCATCTAGTTTTCCATATGTCTTTACTAAAGAAGTCTCATGGTTCTTTTCCTCTTCTCTCGAAGTTACCTACTGAGTTTGAGTCCACAAATGAAGATGTTTTGTTTTATCCTTCCAAGCTGTTGGGCTAATAGTTTCAGGTTAGAGACGATCTAAGCATTCCACAAGCTCTAGTTCAATGGGAAGGTCAAACATCTGACGATACTACGTAAGAGGACTTGAGTACTTTTAAGCTCTAATTTCCAAACTTCGTCCTTTAAGGCCAAAGACTTTTTTGGGGAGGGGAGTATTGATACGGTTCCTAAAACTAATCAACTATTGTGACATGTGTATTAAAGGAACCAACCAAAGGCCAAGGGGTTAAGTAATATATAGTGTGGTGGAGTGCATATAGTGTAGTGTAATATGTAAAGTATAATATCTTTTGTATTTCTTACTGTATAGATGCTATAATAAGTTTGGTTAAGGGTAGATGGGTTCTGACGTGGCATTATACAAATGGGATAGTGATTGTACACGTCATTGAGAATGAATAAGCTGAGTTAGAGGGAAAAGGTAGTTAGTTAGTTAGTTTTCTTGGAAAGGAAGGTTAGAGGAGAAGTCTAGCAGCTGTCGTCGGCGTGTATCAATTGTGAAGTGCCAATCTTGGTGACTTACTTCACAAACAGGAACCCTAATCAAGTACATAAGAGCTTACAATCTTATTATATGCTGATTTTTATCTTAGTTAGTGTCACATTATATGGGGAGTCATTAGAGATTGTTTAGAAAGATGGTTGTACGCGCTTTTCTAAAAAATTAGGCTCATTTGATATTCTAACTACTGAACTTTGGGCCATCTATTAGGAGGTAAATCTATGTCTTGAATTACAATTTTGTAATGTTAAGATATGTGCTTATTCAGCTATAATCGCCGCCTTGTTGCCAAATCAGTCATTGCAAAATATCTTATTGAGTTAAAGCTCTTGCATTTGGAATAATGGGAAATTGAATAGGATTACCTGCTCACCCCTATGCTTTATCATAATTATATAAAATATTTTCTTTTGCTTTTAATTTTTTAAATTGATTTAAACATATTCTTAAAATGATTATTATAAATAAATGCTCAATATACGTATTAATCTTCTTAATAAAAATATACATAATAACAATATCGTTACAAATGCTCAATTAGGGCTTGCGTAGGAAAAAAGCAAGTATTATTATTAATAACAATCAGTTTTTTAGCAAGGTATGGAATGTTTTGATTCATGTAAATTCTTCTTCCAATTAACATTTATTATTTTTTATCAAATGAAGTTTCCCATCAATTTTTTCTAGTCCAAATGTGTGATCCTAAATTCTATAAACTTTCAATTTATGTCTTGCAATCTGATAAAAACCTAAGTAATTAAGTAATTGTACACTCAGCCATTCCTTGCATGATTATCTTGGGACGCAACTTGGGTCATTTGACGTTAGTATATGCTTTGATTTACACTTGATAATCCTTTTATAAAGGGGAAGAAAAACCTTCAAATTGTTGTAGTAAAGGCTTCAATTCTTCCTTTAGGAGTGACTCTATTACCAAAATTATTATAGAAACAATTTGAAATAATAACTTCTAAACTTGTCAAGAGAGAATTCAAGGATCTTTTAACGACAACCTCATTTTAAGGAGAATTCTAAGATCTCTTGAATGCTTGCTTATGTTTTGAATTTTCCTTATTGTTGGATGAATACCCTATTCTTCTTCCACATTGTGGTAGTTATCACATCGAAATCTCCCCGTATGTTCACTCCCTTCATGTAAACCACTTCCTAGAAATACTACTAGCGTTAGTAATACCATAACATTAATTGACCCACTAAATAATAACTATAGACACATGAAACGCTTACACATTAAATATTATACTTATGGACGATGTTCTCGCATTACTTGTCCACAAAATCAATAAAATTGTGCAGTATAATCAAATAATGTAATAAGATTAATAGAAGATAATAATAGATGAGAAAGATAAAGACATGTAGGCTATGAGGAGAAGAATAGGAGGTAGTGAGAATGTTGGAGAAGGGAGAGAAAAAGGAATATAGAGTAGTGAAAATGTTGGAAAAGAGAGAGGGAAAGAGAGAGAGAGAGAGAGAGAGAGAGGGGGGGGGGGGGGGGAGGGGGATGGAAGAAGATTATATTTCTTTCAAATCCTTAAATTACCCTATATCGATAATCGAATATATTAAAAAGTCATTTATCAATAATTAAAATTTTATTTATAAGGTTAAATAATTGTTTTGACTGTTATTTAAGACTCAATTCAATTCACTTTAATAATATAGATAACACAATATATTAAAACATCAAACAACACATAAACACAACACACATCACTAATACCTTCTTATAGACACATCGAACACACCCCCAAAACACGCTTACATCCCTTCTAATTATTTAGCAACCACATTAGGCCTTACAAAGAAGAATAGATTACAAATTGGCCATAACATACAATCGCACCACCTCCACTACATTGTATCACAATAGAGGGTTTAGCGGTTATTTTACTAGTTATGATGTAGTTAATGTCTTTGTAGCAAAAGGAGATGAGGTAGCGATAGTCGTAGCAACAATGATGATGGTATGATTGTGATAGTAATGCGAGAGAGTATGCTTATGGTAGTGATGATGGTATTGCAATAGTAGTAATAGTTGTTACACAATGTCGGTGGTGGTGGTGATGATTGTTGCTTTATAGTGATGGTGGTAGTAAGGTTGTGGTTTTTGGTGATAGTAATGGTAGTACGGTTGTAGAGTTAGTGGGGATGATGTGATGGTGGTAGTGTGATAGAGATAATGGTAGTAGGCTTGTGGAGTTGGTAGGAATGATGTGATGGTGGTAATGCAATAGGGATAATCAAAGGATAGCGACAATGATGATGGTGGTGATGTGGTTAGGGTTGTGGTGGTGCTATAGTAATTGATATGGTGTGTGAGGAAGTAGTAGTTATGACCAGTAGTGGGGTTTTCAAGGTAGACAACGATGATGACGAGGATAAAATAGTGTTAACCGTGCCATAGATGATGTAGATTGCAAATGGCGTTCAAAAGATATGTTCATATTGCTACTCTCTTTCTTGTGCCATATTTTAGCATATAAATAACACAATAGCTATTTCTTAAGATATTCCTACGTTACCCAATGATTTTGATTTGAATTAAGCTTAAAAATAATTAGTGGTTGCAATGATTATAAGAATAATTATTATAGTCTTCAATATTTTTCTTGGGACCATTAAAAAAGAAATAATCTAAGGAAATCAGAGGAGCTTCATTTTGTTTTTATAATTCGAATAAAATTAGCCCGCTTCATTTCACCAATCATAATTTCCTAAGTAAGGCTTTGGATTGAAGCTGATACCCATTTTTCATACATTTGACTAATGACGGACAACTAATAGTAAAACTAAGACATGATGGTTTTAAAAATCATTTACGGAAAAATTGAAATAGCCAACAATTTCTATTATAAATTTGCCAGTTGCTCATCGCTGTCACTATATGAATACTGATGAATCTTTTATTATTATTATTATATATGGATCTGTTCGCATTTATGAAGGTAAAAGGAAAATAGTCCACCGGGGGACAAAAAAAAAAAAAAAAAAGGAAAATATTACCTTGAGCTTTATTTACACATAGGAGGGATCATTATAGAATTAGATGTAATTGAAACAGGAAAATATAGCATTATGTTTAAGCTTAAGCTTGAATTCAAAAATTCAAACTCAAGCCTAAAGTAATAAGCTCGAGTTCTGCTCATTCCTACACACGTTTATTTTAGTTAAATTAAATCCTTCAACAATACTCGATTCTGGCTCAGCCTCAATTAAATTTAACTACAACCTATTAGAGTGGGTCAAGATTCAGTTTATCTAACTGCAATCTAATTGAATTAACGAAAGTACAGATCCAACTACCGCTGATGGCAGAGTCCCCTTGGTTTCATTTTACCAACATCACTAAGATAATGCATCACTAGTCCGTCAATTTAGTAGACCAACAATTTGAATGAACCATATAACCTTGATATGAATGTTCACGACAACTAGGAGAAAATTTCGTCAAAAAGATTTAGACAAGAATATTCCAGAATTTCGCAGTTAGACAACTCAACTATAAAGTTGTACCACCACCATCCGACACGAGAGAAGCAGCAGCTGCAGCCGCTGTTGGAACCACCCCCGTTGGGATCCCTGGCTTTGATAAATGCAGAAGTCTGAAAACAAATGAAAAAGAAAAAAGCAATCAAAAACTCTTGATAGAACTAACAAAAAACAGAAAAGGAAGCCTCTGTGTAGCTTATGCTCATCAGATGAATAGCGAAGATTCATCTCGCAAATCATGTCCCTCTTTATGAGGTTCTTGCAAGAAAACAGGATCAAGAAACATTATATATGTTAATGCTTTTCCACAGAGTAACTTAGCATCAGTTTCAGTTTTACTCGAGTGACGTACAAGTTGGATAGACATCACCATATGCTCAAACCTATATTACCAAAATGCTAAGATTGTGGCCACTTTGGGCTGGATGGATAGAGTAGTAAATACACAGTCCCAAGTCTTTAAAAGTCCAACCATATAGATTCCAAAGTTCACTTATTCAGGATAGAAGCTATGATGTAGTTTGGCCTAACTGATAGTAAGCATGATAATACAAAAGGCTAATCTGCCGCAAGCAACACAAATAATTTTGATAAGACTTACGGAGAAAGATGTTCACAAAAAGAAGAAACAGCAGCAGCAACTTCGGCATAGTTATCTCCAGATGCAGGGGCAGTAACTTCAACTAGCTGCATGCCAGGTGTTACTGGCACGGCATCATCAGTTGCATGTAGCTTTAGCATCTTATTTATTGATGATACAGTAACACTTATCTGTGCACCCCTTTGAAAATGAAATGCACATCCAACCCTCAACAACTCATGGTCTAACTTATATCCGAGAGAATAGAAAAAGCGAAGTACATGCTTGCTTGCTTTACTTTCCACTGCATTCCTAACCAGAACCGAAATCTGATCTGCACCAGCTCCTCTCATTGGACCCCCAACATGCCGGACAGTCCTGTAAAGTATTCTGTCAATTAAGCACATGCATGGCTCCACATACTTAAGAATGCCTGAACTGAACTCTTGATTTACCAACTAGGTTCTGGTTGCTCAAGATCACATAAGAGTCGAAGTTCTGAAGTTACAGTGCCTAAAAAGGGATGGATATTAGACTTAAAATTAATCTCATCTATGAATTTCATCAATTAAAAATTTTTATCCGTTTTCAGGTCAAAATTTAACAGCTTACCAAGATTTGGTCCATTCTTCAGGCAAATTTCATGGATCCTCAGGCGTTCTTTCTTAACACCACAGAGACCTTGCAAAAGAATCTCTAGGGCTTCCACGTGCTAGAAAGAGAAGTTAGATTAAACATGCATCAAAATTTCTTCCTTTATTCCCATAGAGGTCTGAGAAAAGAAAGACTCCAGAACGATCATCTTAACATACACAAAATTTTAATAAAGATAGCAACCATAAATTGTGCTGGTTTCTAAATTGTGCTCAGTAAGAGGAGAAACTCAAGCAGATCCTAGGGATAGAGGATTCAATCTCAAAAGAATTCTAGTTCAAAGCATGTCCTGTTCGGGTCTTAACTCTTGTGCATAGACCTGATCTAACACTATCTGACATGCTTTTAGGTTTATCTGAATCAGTACCATTTCCATATAATCAAACCATCTTCAATAAACATTTCAGCCCAATGCTATATTCTTAACTGCTCCATCTTCCTAAGTTCTCTATAAATCAGAACTAGATACACAGCATATTAACTGTAATTAACCAAAAAACTACACTGTGCCTCAATGATACCTGGAACTTAATATACAATATTACTTGTAATTTGCAATGAACTAACCTGTGTCTCAATGATACCTTGAACTACACACTCCATTGATGTATCAGCTCAGTCTCCAAGCCCTTGAAAAATTTGGAATAGCAAAGCAGAACACCATAAACATGTAAGGCTCATAGCGATACAAAACAAATTCTGCAAATTATATAACAATGAATAAAAATTAATATCAAACAAACATCAAACACAACCATCAACACAAATTGCCACTAGTAGAGTGGATTATGTGCAGATTTTTCCTCAAGTTTCCAACTTTTTCAAAGATTCATATTACTCAAGTAACATGACTAAAAGATCTAACCAGAATAAATTCATATGGTAAGAAAAATTAATACGATCAATCTCCATCAATTCCTTACTGAAACTCCAGCCAACAAGTGAATTGTGAAATATGACATAATATAATACACACACACACACACACGTGTACAACACGCATATATATTCATGTTTCTATATATTATACACGTTCCGCCATTTTTTAAAGTTGAAATAGAAATATATACAAGAAAAGTCGTTACTTTTTGCCGTTTCGTACAAATGCGAAACCCTAATTGAGAAATAAAGAATAATAACCCTAGAAATCACTAAGGAGCCAACATCAACAATAATAAATTAGTAATATAGACGAGTAAACTTCCACACCAAACCATTAAAGCTGGAAAAAAAAAAAATAGAAAATAGATTGGTGCCTGTATCAGAAGAGCTAACCTTGAGAAGGACACGCCGAGTTGGAAGACAAAAGCGTCTGTTACGGTCGCCGGCAAGCTGTGGTGATGCTGGAGGCAGCTGTGGAAAGGCAGATTTTCGGAGAGGTGAGGACGCAGGTCCTAGTCTCCTAGAGTGGAACGATAGCGATGGAAAGCTGCAAAGTGTGAAATGGAAAGTCTAAAAAACAATTATTATTTGAGATTGTTTATATTTTCCAAAATAAAGGATCACTGTTTATAACACCATTAGTTTCATCATCTATAGTGCAGGTGTTCTGTATATATAGCGCTATAAGTGTATTTAAATAATAAGAAAAAAAAAAACTTAAAAATATGAAAAAAATTGAAGAAAATTTTCAAAAAATAAAAAATATAATAAAAATTATTTAATTAAATTAAAAAAAATAAAGAACCTGAAAAATAAAAAACTCAATATTGTAATTTAAGTATAATATAAATAAAATATAATTAAACTAAATTGATAAAAAAAGATTTAAAAAGAAAAAATTCAACAACCACCTCTTACCTTTAGACCGGCCTAATCACCCTTAAAACTATGCTAGTTCACACCCACTTAGTGAAGTAGATTATTGACCCACCAACAGGTGATAGGATGGTTACCTACTATCATAAGGGGTTATACCAACACAGATAGGGGTGAATGATATTTTATTTTTTTGAACTTTTTTTATACTTAATTATATTATTATTTATACATTAATTAAAATATTGAGTTTTTCCTTTTTTGGTTTTTTATATTTCTTTAATTTACTTTGTTTTTGTAATTATTCAAAGTTTACTTAATTTCTTATTATCATTTTTATATTTTTTAAGTTTTTTTTTCCATTACTTTACTATTTAAGTACATATGTAAGAGCTACATATACGTCATGAGTACGCCACGTGAGTGCTATGTGTCACTTATTTGCTATGTTAATGACAATTCTTTATTTTAACATTTTACTGAAAATTGATCCCTTATTTAAATTTATCCTAAATATTAATACCCTTTGATATAATTATCTCATTTTTCAAATATCACTATCATCCATATAATTAATGCTATAAATGAGTCGAGCTATTTATAAGTTATTTAAGCTTAGCTCGACTTAAACTCGATTAGTAAACAAACTAAACTTGAGTTGAAATTCGTAAACAAGCTATATATATATATATATATATATATATATATATATATATACACACACACAACATGTTAAATTTTTATATATATTATATAAATATTAGTCTTTAGATCTTAATAATATATAGTATATAATATATAACAAATGTTGTTATATATTATATACTACATATTATTAACATGTTGTAGGCTCATATAATCTTTATTCACTATTCATTAATCTACTTATCTATTTTTTTTTTTTTTTCATTTTGTATACTCGAACTCATGAGTAGATTTAAGATTGACTTGCTTTAAGCTTTGTTCAACTTGACTTGAATCTAATTAGTAAACAAGTTGAGCTTCAGCTCAAAACAAAACTTATCTAGATAAACAAGTTGAGCTTGAGCCTCAATTATAGAGTTGAGTTTAAATTCAATAACTTTTAAATATGTCGAACCTAAGCTTATAAAAGTTTAGCTTCACTTAGCTTATTTATAACCTTGCATATGATGTTATTTGCTTTTGTTTAATTTCAAAAAAGTACTTATATATGATGGATCTTTTTCTCTTAGGTGAATATATGATAACATTGAGAACTTTAGGTAAAATAATTTTATAATATTAAAAAAATTAAAAAGAAAAAGCATAAAATAATAGCAAAGAGTGGGAAAAGGATAAAAATATAGTTCACTTGAAAAAATCCTTGTTATGGGAAAAAAAAAATGTTAATGAGTCATGACTTAATAAGATTTTGGAATAAGCATATAAAATAGCAACTTGAAGTTACCACTATAATTTCGACATAAAATGATATTGTAAAATTTTTATTACTTAGTCAAACAATTTGCAAATGAAATTAATGTTTCGTAATTTATACTTTTGCAATTATCATAATCTATTTATCTATATATATATGCCTTCTCCAAAATTCATATTTCTCTAAATCCACAAATTAAATACTATAAACACACAATTCTAAACACTTCACTAAAATTAGGGAAACATGCAAATAACCCCTTTAAACTTTAGATTAGGTGCGAATTGACTTTTTAAACTTTTAAAGTATATTTTACAACTCTCTAAATTTTAATAAATTAACAAATAATCCTCATAAGTTAAAAATAACCCTCATAAACTTTTATTTTAGTATAGAAGTACCCTCTAAACTTATCAAATTGTATATTAAGACCCACTAAACTTTGATTATGATGTGATTTTTTTATAAGAAAAGGAAATATCATTTATATTGACAATTTATCAAAATTAAAGAGGCTTTTAAGCATGCTTTGAATGTTTAAGGGGTTAATTTATACTTAAATCAAAGTTTGGAGAGATTATTTGCAATTTTCCCCTAAAATTAACTAGCAAATATAAATATATCTAAGAAAAAGATCAATAATTTAAGAAGTTTCGTTCATTTCTTACTTTGCTTCGATATGACTAACACATAATTTATGTGTAACATCCTAAAAAATGGAAAAAAAAAGTTAAATAAATCTATCATCACTTGCTTCTATACAAAAATGTCATCATCGGCTATGTCTCTAGTTATGGCTTTAGTTAAGACAATACTAATTAGTGTAGATCTAGCGTTGTGATTTGTCTTATCCTAGCCTCTACCTATCGAACTAAGGGGATGATTTACATGTGTTAAAATAGGATCGGGCTTTATGTACATGATTAATCTCTCATATTCTCACCATTTCCTCCTCCTAACTGCCTCTTGATGGAGCAATAGCAATCTCAATAAGGTCATTAGAGATCTCTAGTAATGGGATCTTAAATGGTCATGATTGTTGTATAGACGGACTTAGCTTACTTAAACATTCATGTACTAAGATAAAAAGGTGACTAATCATGTAGGGGTGTTAAGTCATCTCTAATATGCCAATTGGTACATTCATAATCATATTCTCAACCTCATCCATAACCATTGCATTGTCCCACATGTAATAGCTCTAAGTTGTTATAAGCTTTCAATTGACATCAAATGTCATCACATTGCATTTGAGGAAGCTGATTAGTGAAACCAATCTACATTTAGTAGCGTAGTGAATGACTTAAAAATAATAAGAGGTAGATATAAAACTTAATCTAAGTCCATGTCATTAGCTAAGCCAATAAGTGGCCTTAGCTTAATGATGTGGCATTGATGTTCCTCTCATTATGCTACTACGTAACGTGAGTATGTAACTAATTCACCTTTATCCAGCGCTTCAAGTCTACAATGTATAACTAGAGTTATACAAGTGGGGTGGGTTGCGCAGGCTAGCCTACATAACTTACAAAAAAATGTGAAGCAGGCTAAAAAAATTTGACCAGCTTAAATACAGGTTTTTCTAACCTGCCCCACTTAACTCGCAGGTTAAAGCGGGCTAACCCATTAAGGGGCTGGTAGGCCTGGTAACCCGCACAAAAAAAAAAAAAGGAAGAAATAAAACTTATAGTTCTCTATGCATGTATTTTATTTAAATACATTTTTGGTTTTAGGATTAAATTTTTCACAAATATAATTGATATTTTATTTCATTTTAAAACATTTTCAATCATTAAAATAGAAGTACTGCTATATATTATGCTCATATGCAATTAACTATAGTATATCGTTTAATATATCGTATAGTAAAAATGTGTTTATTATTAACTCTATGTAATAAGAAATAATAAATATAGTATATGGCTATCTTATATACGAACTTACATGGAACATTCAAAATAATTGTATAATGAAGTTTATCATCATATTAATATCGTAGTGTATTTGATTATTATTATTATTATGTAAAGCTAATTATAAATATGGTTTGATATATTATTAAATAAGTCCAAGAAAAACTTTACTTCTTTTGTTTTTTTTTTTCATTTTTATATTTGATTTTTGTGAAGCATATAAACGTCGATGTAAATGTATATATATATGTTATAAATATATTTAAAAAGGAAATGAAAATTAAATATTATAGTAAATAAAAACTAAATATAAACATTGGAATCGATGTGATGTAAAATTTATAAATATTCTATATAATGCATTCATAAGTGTAGATGGCTAAAAAATTGCTATATTATTATTTAGATTGGACTCCTTGGGCTAGGTGATAAGGCCTAAAGAGTCTAATCCATATATTGGAATGATTTAGAGAGATTTAGCTTCGTAGGCTTAAAATAGGGATCGTTAGACCAGTCCATCTACTTCTAACCTATCTCAAGTAGGCTCATGCACTTATAAGAAAGGCTACCGACCTTAGGCTCATTAACTAGCTCATTCTAGATAATCATGAATTAATCAAGCTTCATCTCATTCGTTGATCACCTAGATGATCCGATAGATGTCATCATGTCCAAGAGCCTATAAATACCCAGCATTTCCTCATCATTGAGAACTTGTAGGGAGATCGGAGAAATGGTGTTCCATTGTGAAAACTTTATTCTTTAAAATCAAATAGTGTTTAGGCAAAGAATTTATCTCATTCATTTAAGCTACAAGGTAAATGCTTAAGGTCCCCTAAAGCTGACTTGTCTATCACTTATGCATTTGAGATACTGAGATTGTCTGTTTCTTTTCAATGCCTCATTCTCACCTAATCATCCCTTCAGGTGACAATCTTGCTTCATTCTTTTGAAGCCACATGTAGCGTGCTATACTTACATAGCACGTACGTGACTATTCCAATCAAACCCTTATATCTACATTTTGGCAACTCAATTGAGGATGAGTGATTGCAGAGACATGGCACCTCCTAAGAAGAGAATAACTAGTACTCCTGATAGCACCTCCCAAAAGCTCGACACTAATGTTGAGCTTACTGAGTAGAATCCACTCTTACCATCTCAGAATACTAACCAAGACCATTCAGTGCCTCAGTGATAAGGATCAAGAAACGGTAGCAGATCTCGAAAAACCCAATATGGGTCGAATGGGTTTGATGGACAGGAATTGAGATGGTTGGTTTCAACTGTGAATGTGAATGGATATAACTCACAAAGACACAAACACAATCAAAGGTTTGAGCTCGAAATAGGGTTTGATACAACTCACGAACACTAAATGTTACTCAAGATTCAAATGAAAGTTAGATGCAACTCACTAACTGGTTCAAATGAAGGGGTTTACCACAATCTCGAGGTCAAGATCGATAAGAATGTGGGAGAGATTAAAGAAATCGATACTCAATAATTTGGCAAATGCCAACTCAAAAGTAGCCTTGCTAAAAAAGAAAAAGATTCCAAAAATACAGAAATATACTTTTCTATCTAATTTCATATATTGGCATTTATGTTTATCTATCTCTAATGTTTACAAATGTTGCTATTTATAGTAAGTCCAAAACCCTAGTGATAAAAACTGTAAATAATATACAAGGCCTTAAACCCTAAAGAATTGGGCCCACAAATAAAATAAAGGAAAACATATATAAAAATACAAAACTGTATGTTTTATAAGGGAAGTCGGCATGCAATTACTCGGCATATCCTAGAAGGAGTAATATCCGAATTGAACGGGGTCGTTAGTTGAATGTATAGGTTCGAGAAAAAGTCCCCGGAGTCTTGTAGTGTTTGGGCAAGACACTAGAAAGGTCGGCCCATAATTGCCAAGTTCTAGAATCGGTCGGCACGAGTTTCTTAGTGCTATACCGAATGGTTCTTTAGTCTTGAGTACATGGTCTTATGGTATCTCGACATCTCGGTTGACAACAAACTTGATGTCGAGTGTTTATCTTCCTCCCTCTCATCCTTCTAGCTTCAGTTTGGCTTCGGCAAGCATCAATAGGCCTCGGCTTTGGTAAGGTTTGCTTCGATTTAGATATAGTCGGAGGCTAATCCCCATCACTGAGGCTCCTCTAGATCCCATACAGATAATACGGACAATGTAGGAAGCCACAAGAGCTTTAAATCAATTCATGGCTATGTTCCAACCGATCCTTACTAGGATGGCTGCCATCGCTGCTACGCAACAAGGTATGACTTTGCCATAACCCCCCCGCTGAAACCTATACGACAACCAACTCTTGTATCGGAGAATATAAGAGTCCATTTAGGCGGCTCTTCATCTTCACGGGTGCTTGCTCCTTCATCTAATCCTACAATCCCATTCTTGGGAGGATCTACTTCTCATCTCAACCTCGCCCCTACTCCACCACCTACGTCCATAGCTTCTACTATAAGGACTTCCTTAATAACAAGGGAAGACTTGGACGTTTATATGAGGGAAATTCAAGCTAGGTCATCTATGGGAGTACTAAAGTTGAAACTTGCATATCATCAATGCATTGCAATGAAGCCATACCCCAAGGACTATGTAAGTCCTAAATTCGTGCTGTTCAATGGCAACAAGGAAAGTGCGAAGGAACACCTGCTGAAATTTATTGAAACCCTGGAGCCTTATAGGATTGATGATGACCTAAAACTTAGAGAATTCTCTAAATCATTGATAGAAAAGGCATATACCTAGTATGCCAACCTCCCTTCGGTATCGGTTGATTCATTGAAAACTATGTGTAAGCTCTTCCTGGAGAAATTATTCTTTACTCAAGAGCGAGTCACAATTACAGATATGGGAAGAACACAAAAAACTCAAAGGAAGATCTAATGAATTACATAGAGCTCTTTAGAGAGTGCACCCTAGACATCTAAGATGTGTGCGACGAAAAGGAATTAGTGAAGATTTGCATTCAAGAGATGTTCTCTAAGTATGTTATACACTTGGAGAACTTCTCCCTGTGTTCTTTCGCTTCACTTGTTGAGAATGCATGAAGGACGAACAACTCTGTTACGAGACAATGGGAGGAAAGTAGCAAGCTTAACAAACGAACAGCATTCATATCCTTGATTGGGAGTGAGGACTTTAATGCCAACAAGAGACCTAAGAAAGGTACAAAAGCTCCTTCATTTGCATGCCCAATGAGCAAGGTACGTGCCATCCTTGTCCATTGGCTGTAGGATGAAGTTATCAAGTTGCTAAGAGTTGAGCAACAGCCTACAGAAAATGAAAGAAGAAATCCTAAATATTGTCAGTTTCATAGAATAGTAAATCATCCAACTAGGGATTGCCAATGCTTAAGAAAGATATTCCATGAAAGAATTCAAAACGAGGAGCTTATCATCGAAAATGATGACATTCGTAACAACCCAATTCCAAGCCATAGTACTCATATGATAGCAGATGAGTACTTTGAAAGTGATTAGTGATTCGTTAGGTATGAAAAAAAAAAAAAAAAGGTTCAAGCTATGGCATTGCTTTTGTAAATGAAGAATAAATTTCACTACTCAATAATAGAACTTTTAATATCTTACTCATCTCTATGTTTTATATCTTATTCTCTTAAGCCTAGGCAACGTCTTGGCATCTTGGCTCCCACGCCTTAAGCCCAAGTGATGCCCTGACATCTCGGCTCCTATGCCTCAAGCCCAGACAATGCCCTGGCATCCCAATTTTCACACTTCAAGCCTAGGTAGTACCCTAGCATCCCAGCTCCCACACCTAAAGCCTAGGTAACGCCCTAACATCTAGGCTCTCATGCCTAAAGCCCAAGCGACACCTTAGCATCTTAGCTCTTATGCCTCAAGCATAAGTAATGCCCTAACATCCCAATCTTCATGATTTAAGCCTAGGCAATGCCCTAGCATCTAGGCTCCCATGCTTAAAGCCTAAGCGACATTTTGGCATCTCAGCTTTTACGCCTAAAGCCTAAGCGGTGCCCTGGCATCTTAGCTTTTATGCTTAAAGCCCAAGTGACGCCTTAGCATCTCGGCTCCGACGCCTTGGCATCTTAGCTCCTATGCCTTAAGCCTAAGTGACGCCTTGGCATCTTAACTCTTATGCCTCAAGCTTAGGTGACGTCTTAGCATCTCGACTCCCACGCCTCAAGCTTAGGTAGCGCCATGGCATCCTAGTCTTTACGCTTCAAGCCCAAGTAGTGCCTTAGCATCCTGGCTTCTATGCTTAAAGCCCAAGCGATACCTTAGCATCTCAGCTTCTATGCTTGAAGCCCATGCAATGCCTTAGCATCTTGGTTCCCATGCTTCAAGCACAAGCGACACCCAAGCATCTCAACTCTTATGGCTAAAGCCCAGGCAATGCTTGGCATCTTAGTATCCATGCCTTACGTCCATGTGATGCCCTAACATCTTAAAGTCTATGCCTTAAGCTCAGGCAATGCCTTAGCATCTGATGTTTGTACAAGAACTGTTGTTTAATTGAAGAAGTGATGCAATGATAGATCCTAGCTTGCCATGCTTCCATCTCACTCATGTAGGAACCATGGTCCAGTGAAAGTAATAATGGTAGCAAGGATCTTATTCTTCTTTAAGAGAAACATATGCTATAGCTTTATAATGATACAATCCACTTGCCCAGTCATCTAAGTTATACCTTCTTAAGGAAGGAAAATAGGGGATGAGGCAAAAGGCAACTCCTTCTTCTCTTGATTTTGAATTAGAACACTGACATAATGATGTTGATCCTATGGTCCTGCCAAGACTTATTGTAGAACAAGCTTGCTACGTGTAAAGCTTATTAGTGCTTGTTGTATACTAATCTTGTTGTGCTTGAGGCCTACTAGGACTTGCTTCATTCAAGGCTTATTGAACAAGATGTTCATTGCGCTTGAAGCCTATTAAGGCTTGCTACGCTTGAAGCTTTCTTACTCAGGGTTCTTCTATGTAAAGACTAATGTTCTTGAGGCATGCTCACTCAAGCCTTGTTTTAATTGAAGCTTACTAAGGCCTGTTACGCTTGAAGCCTACAAGACTTGCCATGCTTAAAGCTTACTTGCTGGAAGTTAGTTCCTTATTAAGGAACCACTTAACCTACTTTGTCTCTTGAGATGGATATTGAGATTGATTGGGGGTAATTAATTATGATACTGCACCTGCAAGAATAACTAAAGAAGTTAGCAAGACAATATTCGAAAAAAAAAAAAGAGAAAAGAACAATTGAAGTGAAACATCCATATAATAACAGAAGTCCATGGTGTTGAATATTGAATATGATGATGTCTTTGGAACCTTTGGATACTTTACCGCAAAATGATGGCCTACTATGCTTCCATTCCACTCGTTTGCTGAAACTGCAACCGAGTAGCAGTGGCAATAACATGGAGGACTTTAGCTTTCTTCAGTGAAGTTATATATTTCGATTTCTCTACAATGTATGTTACCCAATCATCCCATCCAGAGGGTAGGTATTAGAGAGAGGTAGCTCTCTCCTCTAATTCTTAAGGCGCAACATTGAATCTCCCCTAATGGTATCTCTAGAATTAGCATGAGGCTTACAGACCACCATTGGTGTGAGGTGTTGCATAAGTTTCTCAACTCTTAGCTGTGTCCCAGAACATGTCTTCAAAGATAGTTTCATCCAACCACTTATCTCGAGGATACGGGATGGGTGGCAGACATTTATCTTAGTGCACCAACAAGTCCTTCAACTTCATACCATCAGAGTGTAATCACTCTAGTCTTTATGTGGAGAAATTAAGCTCAACAAATTGCAAGTCATGCCACTATTGTTAATATGAATTGAGTTCACTACTAAGCATTAAGGAGGACTCCAATTTCTTAATATTAATGGAAAGGAGGTCATTACAGGGATATCTATTTGAAATTTATAAGCCTAGTTTGCATAAAAAAAGAAAAAGAGCCTTTTTTTTTTTATGGGAAAAAGAACAAACTTCTCACAAACATAGGTCTATTCGTCAAGCACCAAAGATAAGAAGAATCAACAAAGATAGCAACATCACAATTAACAACAATTAGTGAAATAACAGGAATAAAATTATCAATATGCCTATTCGATACCTATTCGAGAGGCTGTTAAGTGTTAATGGATGAGTTGTTATGGCCATCGATCGTAATTGCCGTTATTGCACTCACTTTGACTTTGGCAAGATTAATTTGAAAGAATCGTAATAATAGCGACATGAATTAAATTCCTCTTCGATTGCCACATAGCATCCATGCAATTATGATTAAAAAAAAATCATGCCAAAGGAGTTATCAAGTTTGTAAGCTAGAATATTGGAATGTGCTTAGTCGATCTCCAATGTTGATTGCAAGATTCAGCTACCTATCAAAGGATTTGAATCTTTACGGAAATGAATTCTTCTGAAATCTTAAAGTTACTATGGTTGCTGGCTTTCTTTTCTTCTTATGGAATTGTTGTTGCTCACCATAGTCGATAGCTTTCATAAGCTTACAAGAGATTGATATGGAAGATGAAAAATATCGAAAAAGAATGACAAAAGGAAGAAGAAAAGAAATATGACTTAAATTCAATAGAATTTTTTTTCGATATTTTCCAAGATGGGATTTTTAAGGTGGATGGATATGCTTCAATCTTTGTTACTCAAAGGCTTTAGATGAAGGGATACGAACTGCTCTTGTTTACCACTAATATATCTATGCTAATATCTCCATTATTATTGATAGATGAACTAATTGTTATAATGTGCATGCTATAGCTTTTGCTAATTGCCTGTTGTCATCTCAAGCCATGTCAATCATCTGTGTACACTGCTAATCTACTTAATGCTCTAATAGTACAACACCTTAAAAAAAAAATAATGATGTCTAGAGTCAAATGAATTCGACTTGGAATGGAGAAGGAAAAGGAGACAACATGCATATATAGCCAAAGTACTCATGAATAGGATTAGTTTTGAAGGAATTAAATCCAAGACTTGATGGAGTTATAAGGATTCAACAATGCTTGAGTTGGTTTTAGTCATAAGATATGGTGGAGATTAATGATTTGTATTTAAGATTTTAGATGGATTTAGATGGTTTGATAGATTAATATCTCAGTTTAAAGGAGATATAATTGATAAGAAGAAGATTTGGAGAGGAATTAAGTAAAAGATTTGAAAGGAAAAGAGAGAGGGGGGTGGGGGTTGAATGTGAAAATAAAATACTACTCGTGAGATGTGACAAAGTAAAGAAGATTTGAGAAGGTTGTTTGGATATAGCTATTGCTAATACACATTAAAAAAAAAAATTAGAATCAAGGGTTTCAAACTCATGCATGTTACTGAGACATGACCATAGAAATGGAAATGAAGGACAATGGCCAACATCTCGAGGAATTTGAACTCAAGTATATAAGGAAGGCTTATGACTCCACGTAGTAAATTGCTATCTAGCATGTTGTCCTCTATTTAATATATAAATACTTTTTTTTGGAAAGCACATGGAAATGCTCCCTTTATAATGAATATATGCATGAAATCCGATAGCTCATTTTAGAGAATGAAAATTAAAAGTTGCTAATGTGGGCTTGGTAAATGTGGGTTCTCAAAGGAGTGAGATCCAAGAAAAACAATAAAAAAATTAGGGTGGCTTCGGAAAATAGGAGCCTATTTAATAAGATTGATGGTGTACATAATGAAACGGAATTAGCTCATGTAAAGGAAGCTTGTATAATATTGAAGTCTTAGTTAATATATTGTCATAGAGGCAATGTCACTTCATCAAGCTTAAAGCGGAGTACGCAATTAAATGGTGTCGTAAAACTTGCGCACTATATATATAATAAATAAATTTGCTGCACAGGCGTTAGATTCATTCACACTAATCCATCAACAAAATAAATTTTTAGCTAAGTGAGCATACTTGGTAGTAATGCAACTCTTCGTAGTGCTTACGTGCCGAATAATGACCTAGCTATTCCAAGTAAATAAATGATGCCTAAAATACTTGCACTCCGTCTAAGAATTTCAATTAGGGAGCAAAATATAGATGACTAAAAAATTGTTATATTATTTATTTAAACTTATCTCCTTGAGCTAAGTGATAGGGCCTAAAGAGTCCAGTCCATATATTGAGATAATTTAGGAAGATTTGGCTTAGTTGGCTTGGTAAGCTTGGAACAGGGATTATTAAACTGATCCATCTGCCTCTAACCTTTCTCAAGTAGGCTCGTGCACTTATAAAAAAGGCTATTAACTTTAGGCTCATTACCTAACTCATTTTGAATAACCATGAATTGAGCAAGCTTCATTTCATCCATTGATCACCTAGATGATCCGATAAATGCCATTATCTCCAAGAGGCTATAAATACTCAGTATTTCCTCATCATTGAGAACTTGTGAGGAGATCAAAGAAATGATGTTCCACTATGAAAACTTTGCTCTCTAAGATCAAATAATGTTCAGGTAAAGAATTGATTCCATTTACTCAAGTTACAATGTAAACGCCTAAGGTCTCCTAAGGCTGTCTTGTCTATCACTTGTGCATTTGAGACATTGAGATTATCTGTTCCTCCTCCCTATCTTATTTTCACCTAATCATCCTTTCAAGTGACAATCTTGCTTTACTCTTTTGAAGCTACGTATAGCAAGCTACTCACACAGCATACACGTAACCACTCCAATCGGACCTTTACATCTATAATGAGAAATGAAGAATAATATAATTCGCAGATTAATCCACTTAACCTACCGACCCACTATGGGGCGAGTTAGGTTGGAAATTTTGACTTGCATTTGCAAGTAGGCCAACCCACTTAACCTACTGGCTAATGCGGGGTGTGGTGGGTTAGCCCACTTGCACAACTTTATGTGCAACTACCTTTATGTCGATATAAGGAGGCATATCTTGGTGGATTTCAAGTTATAGGATATTGTGGTGTAAAAAGTAGAGCTATATGATGTGGACTCAGTTTAGGCACCCATATAATCCATATATCTAAGCTAGTACAACAACATGGTATGAGATTAACCATAACCTCTAGGGTGTATAGTGTAAAACAAATTTGTGCTTAAAATGTTATAAAACAAACCATTGAAATAACGATACACACATATACATACGTATATATGTATGCAAAAGCATTTGGATTAGAGTTGAATAATGTCTTAAAGATCCAGTGTTGGAAAGAATCTATATATTGTGAAACAACATATATAAAAACAGCTGTACACAACAAAGACAAATCTTTACTAGTATAAGAGTAGCCGAACCTTAATCAATACAATGACTCATTGAGGCAATAGGACAACATTTAGAAGGTGATCCCATGTCAAAACCAAGAAAATGATGAGTAACCTATCGATCTTAGTAAATGTGGTATAGGTAGCTAGGGAAGGCTAGCAATATAAAAGTAGGTTAGCTAAATGCACAAGTAGGTTAGCTAAATTTTTTAAATCAATTTTGATCATGATACTTCATCCTATTATGGCCTTCTTTACCACACATACCTAATTCAACCTTTGAGATGGCATCGAATGGCCATTTCGTTGGGAAACCATTTTCCCAAAGACTTATTGCACTTGTGTATTAAGTAAATATTCAAATGCCATCTGAGAGCTTTAAGTACAGACTAATTGCCCCTAATCACCACAAGGACTAATTAATTTTTATAGACTCATCGTCGATAATTCCAAATATACTAGCAATTGATAAGAGTATAATAATCATGTGTCGTTTGTTAAAGACTACACAAATATACGAACATGGAATTCCAAAGAATTGCCAATTTTTGTATGTGCATGTAAGTCACCTTGACTCCTGTGCTATAGATGTGATGACCATTTTGGTCATGCATAGTAGGCAATGTTGTTGTTATGGCATAGAAAACTTGATCTTGGTAGCTAAAAAACTATGACAAAATGGCCATTGTATGCTTTTTGCCACCTATAAGTTTGCTTACCACATACTTGGTTAATACATCATCATTAGCTATCCCTTTAGATGCATCAACCATGTGCTTGTTGAAAAAATCATTACAACTCTAGAGGATCTTCTGAGCTACTACATCTATGAGTAGGTTCCTAGCATCTTTATGGCAAGCAATGGAGAATCCAATGTATGTTCCTTATCCTCTATCCTACTTCAACTCCCCTATTGTATTTTAAAGTCTATCATTATGGATCTAAGCCTTAAAAAAGACCATTGATGTAAATAAGTGGCCTAAAAACAACAAAAAGTTAGGTAGTATCTAGTCCAATCAAATAAGAAAGAAGTTATAATGCTACCTATAATGCACAAAACCCTTAGTGCATGGTCTAAAGGCAATAGAGGACTCTATCGAATATCACATGATCATCATGCTCAATGTCTAGCCACTTCCACTCAATCTTGATACTCTTGTTAGCCTGATGTATAGCATTGAGTATATGAAGGATCATTGTGTATATATCATCCCACTTGTTGTATACTTGTATAGTAGCCTTTTACTTTTACTCAAACTTTTTTTCATTACAATAGTATATCCAAAATGGATGCAAATGGAAGTTTGAAGATCCAATATCTATACATTTGGTGTATTCTATACTTCTATAACAAGAAAATGTGACATGGTGGTGGACTCCATTTAAGCGTTATTTTGATTGATAATAGCGTTATGTTATAAGATCGACTGAAATAATGATTTTTAGGCTCATTGAAAGAATTCGACAATCTCATGTTTAAGCTCACTTTAAAGAGAGAACTTAAGATCTCTTGATCACTCAAAAGCATGAGATTTTTTAAAATGTGATTCTACACATTTTTTACATTAAACTTCACAAAATAAATAATACAAGATGACCGTTTTTTCCTTACATTAATTACTACCCATTTTCCCTCTTGCATAACCCACTAATTACACATATGTAACCACTAATAGTGCACATACAGAGGTAAAGAGCCCTTTTAGCAACTACTATCTAACATAGATAGGAGCTACAATTATAAATATATAACATTGACACATGGCATGCATGCACAATTAAACACATAACCTAAACACCATATTACATTTATTACAACACTGCCGTTACAAATATCAGATGATTACAACATAACAAATGCATGAAAGACTCATATATGTAATATGTTAATATATCCATATGGACTCTTAAAATTCGTAATCTCAAAACACCAAACCTACTTTTTCAAACATGTATAAATTTTTCACTTACTTTTGTTGTTCACTATCAGCACATTATACAAACCGCATTTTCTCTTAGGCTCATGGATAACGTAATTATGGTAATGTAAGCTATGGTGCATCTTTATTACTATATAAAGTATTCCTTCTTTTCAAACAACATACTTTCCTTAAGTTCATTATTGAAGCTTTAGTTATCACCACGGGAGAGCCGTTCCTTAAAAGATACATATCAACTATCATTGCTTCCTTAAAGAAGGGTGCAGGTTTTAAATTCTCAATAGCATCTACACATAACAGAAACTTACAGCGTTAGTTATTCCTCCTTTATGAAGGCTCCTAAAGAGATAATTTAACCTTATGCATTATATCCTAATCAATTTCGCTTGAGTAATTTACATTTCTATTAGGCAAAGTATGATTGCTGCAGCTTGCTTCTTGACATATAGACATAACTTGAGATTTATACAGTTGAGTTATATCCGAACAGCTATAATTGGTTTAGGTCCAAAGTTAAGTCTAAGAGGAGAAAAACTGATTTCATAAATGCTACAACGCATACACCATCATGTTGTATGGATAATAACAATTTCTTAATATCATCATCGGCATTAATGGGCTCAGAAAGATAATAAACTTGCCCAAGTTCCTTAATAGGAAACCTATAAAATTATTCCAAAGACCCTTAGGAATCTTACCAATAACTGTTTTGCAATTTGCATCCGTTGAAACTACAAGTACCTTAATTGGATATTTGTCATTACATATTGCATTTTCTCCATTTATGATATTTCCATGTGCAAAACAAGCTTCTCTAACTTTATTAAACGTTGCTAAAAATAATGACACATTACACTTAATTAGTTAGTCTTATAGAACAATTCCACTACAAATGCAATTTTAATTAAATTGGCAGACATTACTCAAATTCACCTACACAACATCCCATTAGTAACCATCCAAAAATCACAACTCAAATACATAAAAGAACTTTCATAATAGTTAAAAAAAAAGGCCATCTAAATTGCATTGAATTTGAGGAAAAAAATTTAAAAAATAAGATTGTAATAAAGGCACAACACAGCTTCATCAATATGCACATCTTAACAAAATAGCATCAAGTGAATAGAAAGGAAAAACCAATCCTTTTTGCATGGATTTATAGTAGAAAAAATGCACTACGTAGCAATTCAAGATGAAAACGAGCAGTTCTTCAAGTTCAAGTTGGATTTTGAAGATGGTTTTTAAGATTTAGATGTATAGACTCAAAAGAGGGAGAATTATGGCATTGGCAATAAATCATTCCAATCAAATTTTGTCTTTAAGAGACAGTTTCATCAGCAGCAAAATTGCCAATTCAAGTCGTGGATTCTTTGCAATTTGAGACCATAATTTTAAGTCACAATGTTATGTAAGACACTAAGATAGTGTTGAGATTTTTTCTTTTTTTTTTTTTTATTAGTTGTTATAAATTTTTTTTAGGAATACTCATTCAACCATTCTCTAAATCAAGGATCGTAGTAATCTGCTAGTAAATCAGAATCAATCTCATGATCACCTAATATTAAGGAAATACAAAAAGTAGTGAGTATTGGAATTAAATAGTTAAACTATTATTATATTTAGTACCTTTTATCTAAATTAGCTATTTGTTTATATGAAATTATTGATTCGAGTTTTTTCGTTAATTGCGTATAACTTTTTTAATTTAATTCAGATTCTTATAAACTTATAGTTTATTTTGATCGTTTTCGGATGTACTTTCTCGTAGTGGGATTCGTTTTAGACGTTGTAACTTACANATATACATAGTATTATACATAAATACACATACATATGTATCACGTCCATGGTATATATATATATATATATATATATATATATATATAATCTATATAATAAAAATACAATATATATACATTACGACATACATGTATACCTACCGAATATACACCCTCTATTATAGATATATTATATTATACTAGTATTTTGTATTTTATAATTATATATGCTTATTTTCAGTTACATATATATATATATATACATATTATTGTTTATATCTACATATACATTATAAAATAAAAATGCCAAGTATATGTATATACTATTCACCCATATACATGTATATATGTACATAAACATAACTCCTTATACTAATTATTTGTAGAAATTATTATAACATGTATAATATACATATGAATATACTTAAACAAAGAAATACTAATATTACATATACCTTCTACAAGACACAAGTATGTACAAAATACATAAAGAGAATTAATATAAAATATATATATATATATTATACCTATTACCTACCTAATTTCCTTAATAAATTGAATGTAGTAAAGATGACAACCTCTTCTTTGGTTGTTGTCCTTTTGGAAATCACCATAAAATTTGAAAGAAAAGAAGAGGATGCCCATGGTTTGAGAAAAGAAAGTGAGAAATTATAGTCTTGTATGTTGTTTTTTTTTTCTTGTTTCGAAAAGTACAAAACAGTGTATATTTAGTTCTTATTTTTCCAGATGTGGGGGAGCTACTGCAAGGTCCAACAAGTGATTAGTAAAGATGAGAAAGGGAAGAGAAAATCCAATGCAAGATGTAATATTAATTATGATGGGATAAGGCTCATTGATTTTTGTGTTCCTTTTCTCTTAATTAAACACTTGTAAGTAAAAAAAAAAAAAATCACATGGGCAATTGTTGAAATTTAGAACTTAACGTGGCATTGTAGGGAAATTAGGGAAAAGAATAAGGAAAAAGAAAAAGAAAAGGAAAAGGAGGAACAAGAAAAAGAAAAAGAAAAAGAAAATATTAGATTTTTCTAAATACAAAAATTATAAATTTAGTATTTATAAAATAATAATGAAATTTTAAAAAAATTTATTAATTTAATTGTTTCTCGTTATGTTTATAATATTTACGAGCTATCTCAATGCGTTCATTAAAAGTTTTACGCAATTATACGTATTGATCAATAATTATATTCTATTAGGGTTTTATTACTATTAAATTATATTTATCCATTTTGTAAACTTAAAGTTATAATTTTATGATTTTTGTCAAGTTCGAGTTTAATTTCGGATATTTATAGGTATATAAAATTTAAGATTTTTGTACGCGATTTAGATTTCAATCGAATTTATAAGGTTTTTATGATCGATACTATATTCAATTTCACAATTTAATAAAATTTTTATCTTACTTAGCTTTATTAACTCATAATATTAACCAGAATACTTGAATCTAATTTGGGGCTTAAACTGCTAACTATATAGAGTTTACAGTAAGGGTTGGAATTTGTGTACTACTAAATTTTGGAAATAGAAACATATTTTGTGAAATATGGAATTTCTATATATATGGTTAAAAAAATCAAAATACTAAAATCCGGTTGTAATTAATGCCAATGAATCTCCAACCTTTACTTCAAAGGGCGTTAAATCCAATATTGTATGCATCATCAGTCATTTGTATATATATTGTTTGGTATAATGCTTGTTTATGTATTTATATGTTTGTTAATAAATTATTTGATAACCCGCGTACTAGTATAATATGAGGGATATTTTATTAAGTTTACGTAACTTACTTCCTAACAATTTTTTCTTACAGGTTGCTAGATGATTGAACATAAGTTAAGAGTTAAGTATTAAGTACCAATGTTGGAATGTATAGAAATTAGAATTTAAAAATAAATTGTATAATTGGTTTGAAATATTATATATAATTATTAATACTATATTTAAATTTTATAACTTTCATAAGTTTAATTTTTAAATCCTCACTATCTAATCTTATCGTTTTGTAGGAAATACCAATTCTCTATGGTTCTAAGAAATTGTGTAATATTGAATATCTATAATTATTCATATATTATAATAAGTTAATAAGTTAAAAATCGAAAAATCTAATGATTAGTTAATTAAAGTCTTGTAATCTCTAACTTATAAAACGATTTTTATATTATAAGTACATACGCAATATTGAAATTTTAAACAATCCTATTAAACTTTTTTTAAGTTCATGACAATGTTACTACGTGCATCATGATAGGTTTGAAAAGTTTCATGTCCATAATTTATATATTTCAATCTCTTAAATGGAATTCATATAAAAACGTGATAGATCCCAAAAAAAAAAATAATATAAGGGCTCCGAATACTATTGACAAGTTATTGTGCTTAGTGGTTGACATGTTTCCCTTGAATATCAACATCATTACTTTGGTATTCCACTGCTACGTTTGATGCCTTGACACTGCCGTCCTTATATCAGGACTAAAAAAGAAATGGCTGTTAAATCATTCAAGATGATGTTGTAAAACTCATGCCAGAACACTAGTGATCAAATTACTGCAGACGTGTATACTTTGTTGCACTGAACTTTCAAATCAGTTTACAAATGCATATATCGTACACCATTACAAATGTGATGTAAGACTGATAAATATTGATCTAGAGAACAAGCCAAAAGAGGGGAAGGCCGGTTTTATGTTTATACTTTGTACATGCGTGCTAAGGCATAACTGACCAAAAAAGCATTACCAGGTACATTTTGGGTATCTTTCGTTGGTAAAGGAAGGGGAAGTTAATACGCATCCATATATCGAGTGACAGTGTGGGCAGCATGAATTGCAGTCTGGTGTAGCTTTTCCTCTGGTAACAGTACAAGAAGCAGATGGCAGTTGCCATTTGCATTTTTTCTGCCACGGGGAGTCCTTGAGATTCATTATCTACCCAGCATAAGCAAAGCCACATAAGGCCACTAAAGCTAAAGCAGAGCACCACAATCTGCATGATTCATGGCACTTTGCTAGAATTACGACCAGGGAAAACAAGAAACATCCTTGAAAATGTTCTAGAAACTACAAAGCCTTGAATGTTATAAGCATAGAGGAAGCAAATACTAGTAGTTTAGCCGCCAATGTGTATCATTGGCCTGTTTGCTGTCTTTGCAATATCAAACATTCCAGCATGGGCAGCTTTCTTCCTCTTTACCTAAAAGACAGAACAGTTCCAAAAACACATCAATTCTATATGGTAGAAGGTAACAAAGTCATGCCAAGCACATGATAAGGGCATTAGATTAACAATTTATACATCCTTTATGGTTCATCATATCATAACAATAAAGACCAAAAAGCCTTTTCCCGGTATGATAATGATATTCCCAAAATAAATGACCCAAACTCTGAAATATGCACATGTGTATTTGTCGCATTGAAATCATAGGATGAAGCCAAGATAAAAAATATACCGCTGCACCAATTACTTCCCGAAGCTCATCATCCTCAGCACCAGAGCGAAGGGGATCTCTTAAGCTAACCTGAATAAAATGCAAAAACAAAAAAGTTCATTATACAGCAATTGACAACAGGATAAAGCCTGAAAAGTAGTCATCAAAGTTATCACTGCATGATGGATCCTCTACAAGATCTCAGAAGATTGACTTATTACATCACATCATCATCAAATAATTGGTGTCTGCAGCATATTTTGTCACTCGTGATCTTACAAGCAAGCAAATTCTGAATTAAGTAGTCCCTGGTTTTTGTTCTTTGGCCCACAAATTCAATGAATCTCATAACAAGCGAAAAACCATTCACACAAGGTCATGGCCATTCAGTATATTTGCTGTTCAGGAAGACCACACTGTAACTAGCAGCTTACAGTAAAATGGATTTCAGTTCTCTAAGCTTTTCGTACTGTAAGAGATGTCAGAGAGTATGGCAAAAGATTGTGGATAGATTCCTAGAGGCTCTGGTTGCCCATGTTATGATTTTCAGCTCATGGATATACTGGCCATGCTAGCAAAATGGAATTGGTTGAACTATTAGGGTGAGGTCAGGTTCTTTGAACTTCCACGAATAGCTAAATTACATTTGAAACATGATGGATGATTTTTGCATGGGTAAACCACAGAATATTTTTTTGGTTAATTAAAACCAGAGAATATTTCTTCAAAGTGCTTTAGAATAGTAATTTTCTTATAAAAAAAGATATAAACAATCATGCCATACAGTGAACTGTAAGGAACCCAGGGTTGACAAAAAAAGATGCAATTACAAGAATCACACTCAGAATAGTAATGCAGCAATATTTCCATGGGCGACCATACTCTTAACCTTTTAGCATCACATAAAAAAAGTGACTCACATATATGAGTCAGTTCTTGCAACACATATGCATCCAAAATCAAGGAAATTGATTTCTTCAGATTATATTGAATGAAAAGAAAGTGAACTGTCAATCCTACAGCAAAGGCATAGAAGTGGTTTTAGCTGACGGGACAGGTACAGTTACTCCAACAAATGAAACAGGTAACCCAGAACCATGCATTATTAATTTGAGTTTATAAGAACTTGCCAGTTCTGAATGACAGCAACTTCTGAAAAGATGTAGTAGTTTAACTAAGGGGCTTCTACAGTTACCCCAACAACTGAAACAGGTAACCCAAAACCATGCATAATTTATTTAAGCCTATATGGTATAAGAACTTCCCAGTTTAATCATGACAGCTACCTCTGAAAAGCTAAAGCACATGCTTCAAGCAACTAGCGCAGTTGTCGAGCAGGAATGTAATTCACCTCTGAAGGGCCAAATAAGCATACTTTGAAGTTCCCATCAGCTAATAGTCGCAATCTATTGCAACCAGCACAAAAATGCTCAGTCATTGATGTGATGAAAGAAACCGTACCATGATGCCCGTCTATCTTGTAATTCTTAGCAGTTTCCCTAGGGTGATCCTGAAGTCTCTCTAAACTTTGATATTGAGTCACCTGACAACAAAGCACCATAATTTTGAGTATTCAAACAAACACAGATACTTGCTAGGTGGATCATATACAAGTCATCCATACCACTTTGTCAAGCATTTCAGAATAAGGCACTAGCTTCTTCACATTCCAAACATTTCCATCAAAGGGCATGAACTCAATGAACCGGATATTTATGGGATTTGACCGAGTTAGCTCCACAAAATCACATATCTCATCATCATTAAACCCCCGCATCACTACACAGTTGACCTGAAGCAATTGTATGAATACCAAGATTAATGTTCACCAAGTACTCACTAGAAATTAAACGCTTCAGGGTGAAAGGCCATAACGGTTTGGTCACAGACTTGTAACACTAGATGGTCAATTCAATTGCATAAATAAGAACTAAAGAAAGTTTCAGCAGAAAGAAGAAGAAGTGATAGACATACTTTCACAGGGTTGTAGCCAAGATCAGCAGCAGTCCTAATTGACTCCATTACTTTATCATGCCCTTTCCGCCTCGTCAGGAACTCAAATTTTGATGGGATCAATGTGTCCAGACTGATATTTACAGAAGTAAGCCCAGATTCCTTAAGCTTGGGTAGTTTCCTGGCAAGAGCAATTCCATTTGTTGTCATGGCTAGCATCTTTAGGCCTTTCAAACTTGATAGCTGTAAGCATATGTCTTCAATGTCTTTTCTAACGGTTGGTTCCCCACCAGTCAAACGAATTTTATCCACTCCAGAGGCAACAAATATATTTGCCAAACGGATGATCTCACTTGTTGAAAGAAGTTCAGAGCTAGGAGATAGCTCCACACCTTCTGCAGGCATACAGTACTGACATCGCAGATTGCAACGCTCTGTCAAGGAGATCCTCAGATAATTATGGAATCTTCCAAAGGAATCAACTAACATGTCAGAAAGAGGGTTATCCTTGGGTAGATCTTCTGACAACTTAGCACAGGTGGCATAGCTCTCTACCATCAACTCATCTTGATGGAAGATCAAACCATGAACCTTGGAACTTCCAAATGCAGATGATCCAATCACATGGTTGACCTGCTAGAAAAATCCACCTACTGAAAATTTTTTCCATTTTCAATTCAAAAGAATCAGTTATAAATGACTAAATATATGAGTTTTGCACAAATTTCTGAAGGCAAAAACCCTACAGTACACCGAATCGAACTGCCATTGCCAATCCAGCATCTACTTCACATAGCACATATCAAATTTTTTGTAAGGATACAAGTATCAACGCAAAGGATAGATATTAGCTCAACTTAAAAGAAGCTCAATGTAACTATGATTTATTTAGTCTTGCAAATAAGCTCTATAATCAATTTGTATCTAAAATTCAAGACATGTGGTTGCCAAAGACCAGTTTCCAATCCACCCACCTCTTTTGTACTGTTCTGCAACTTGCATGGTTGATAGTTTTTTAAACTTTGCATGATAGGGATACAAAAAAATGATTGCAAATCAACCCAAAAGATGGTACTGCATATACTCTCCCTCGAAACTTACATGACTCCACTAATTTTTTCTATATCCGTAATCTCATAGTTGCAGAATAATGTTAGTCTTTCTTGGAATCATTGAGTAGTATGTCTACATTATTACATTCAAGTGTTATTCCCATTTTCACAACATCCATGATCAATTCGCATTGACCATTCATCTTGCTTTTATTGTGGAAAAATTATCCAGTATATGAAAGCTCTCTGCCTTGTACTAGCAAAAACATCTCAATGAACAGTGGCACTGTGTAACTTAAACTACTTATGCAGCCATGTTGGTGATCCCCAGCACCATGTGTTAACAAAAAATGAAACTGACTGATTACAGACACATCTACAACACATGTTTATATGGATATGACTCAAATATGGAAGAAATGGACACTATTTATAATGTCCAATCAATTTTATACTCTTTGGATATCAGCATGCATTAGACACAAAATGAAGCACAAATTACTCAATGGTTGCAATCTTATCAGCTACAAGAGTGATCACCAATTGCACAAATGCAGAAGCTCACAGGTTAAATGAGAAGAAAAATTGAAATTTCACATTTTTCCCCCAAGAATCAACAATAACATCAAGAAACCCAAAAAGCAAAATAGAAAGAAAAAGAGAAGAATCAAATAGTACTTACAGCACGAGAACGCAAACCCAAAAGTGCAGAAACACCCCTAAAGAAGAAACCCATGGTGTTGTTGTTTTGGCAACCAACTACACAAAGTCAATTAGCTAAAACAACAACCTACAAAGACAAAAGGGAAACAGTGATTAATAATCTCCACATCGCTTCATTACCACCCAAAAAAAAAAAAAGATGATATCAGCTAGTGCACTAGCAATTTTTTACAAGTCCAAGAGAAGGAAAATAATGACAAATGGTTGAAACAATCATCCATCTCTACCAACTGCCTCAATTACATGTTTTACAGAGATAGCATTTGATTACCATGACAACACAGCACAATAAGAACAGGACAGCATTGCACACATAGTACAACACAGCACGACTCTTTTGCATCACACCTGATGCATCCTTCTAACAGGGGGTTTTCTAGAAATCTTCTCTCCAGTAACAAGATCTTTGTTTCACCTATTGGCCAAAATTTTCAAGTCTCCTTATATCCTTTCGATAAGCTTCTGTGTTGTGCACCAATCACATTTAACAAATGAAACATGTACTAAAAATTTTATCTTAAAATTATACAAATTAAATGATAGACCTATTTGTGGGGCCAATATTCCCTATGCAGCCCCCTTGGACTTGTGGCTCAAAGGAGTTGCTAGAGTTGGATGATGACTAGTCACCACCCAACATTTGCAGAGTTTATAACTTGTTAATGAACAGAAAAGGGGGGGGGGGGGGGAAACATATCCATACAGCTCTCCAACAACAATGGAAGCAACTCAGTAACACATCCCAAACTAGTTATAACATAACACGAACATCATACTATAACCATATTTATACACACGAAATCCAGAAGCAATTTTCACTACGATATGATTATTAAGTAATGAGAAAATTCAATTTTTAGATGATAAGGTCATCGTTGGGTTTGTGAAATTAGTCAACCCAATTAAAAATAACAATACGAATTACAAAATATGTCAAATAAGTTAGCAATACATACCATACCTGGAATTGGATTGACAAAGGATGTCTGAGAATAAGATTGAGAGAGAGAGAGAGAGATTGGTTTGGCGGTAAGGATAGGTTATGGATTCACCGACTTGGCTGTGGTTGTAATTTGTGCCTTTCGGCTCTTCCAAGCTCTGGGAAGCCGCTAACTTTCAAATTTTTAGTTAGTTTTATGAATGCTCTGCTGTTTCGTTGTAGATGTACGCTATGTTTGGCAATCGTCGAAACCTATGGAAACACGTGAAAATGGAAAAAAAATCATTTTAAAAATGATAATAGAAACCAGTAAAAAAGAAGAGAAGTCAATGAAATTATAAAAATATCCTTATAAGCAAAATAAAACGAGTAAACTTAAAGGTCCTTTTGTCTTTTAAAAACACATTGCCTTTCATTTCTATCATATGAATCCAACTAAGAAATTAGTGTTATATTTTTATTTCCATTTCCATTTTCATTTCTTCGAATTTCCTTTCCATTAATTTTCACTCATTTCCACACCACTTAAAGTATCCAAATAGTCTTTAAGATATTACACCGACAGTAAGGAGACGTTAGTGAGGAAATGTTGGAGGAGATGTTGGAAGGTTGTTCGGCATAATCACTCTAATACTTAAGTTAGCAATAGACTTGAAAATATAGAATATCAAAAATAATATGCAGAGTGTAAAGAAATTTATCGTCGGATAGTGACCTGGTATTTATAAATAAAGTGGAGTTAGTGGTTGGAAATCAGTTGGTGGAAAAAATCTTATCCCACAAGTGTAAGTAAATGGGGTTGTTATGCCTAACGTATGCCACTTATTCAAGATGCGACTATTTCATTTTTATCTTATTCGTTCTAACCGTTATAGGACTTACTTGATCTAATCCATTCAGGCCTAAGGCTCAAGTCCACAAAAGTGAGCCCTAAATCACAAGGTGCATTGGATTCAATCAAGCTTAAGGGGCTCATTTCTAAAGTGCCTTGTTAATAATCCCTTTTTGTTTTTTTTTTTTTCTAGTTTAGGAGTGTCCAAGAAGGCAAAGAAGAGGGGAAAAAAAAAAGAAACCTCATACTTTTATTAATTTATTAAAAGTAAGCATATAAGAAGCTGGGATTATATGGGATATTTAATAACATTTTTTCCTTTTTCCTTTCTATTTTATATTTTTCATTTTCTTGAGACTTGATTTTTATAAGCCACACTTTGGATAGGTTTAGATCGGCGAAAATGGAAGGATATAAATAGAAACACAAGAAATCAGGAAAAAAAAAATTATTATTTGAATTCTCAATGTTGTTTTATCTTTTACTTTAGTCTTAAGGTTTTTAAATCCTTATAAAAATATGACTTTCTCGTAAACTCTATTAAAGTTTTTGTTTATTTATGATACTTTTCAATTTTTCAGTTTACGATAGAAATTTAAAAAAATATTTAAAAGTCCGAGAAAAGGTTTCAAAGAAATAGTGTGAACTGTGAATCCTAACAACCTTACTTTCAGCTAATTTAAGCTCACACATGCCTTTCTTTTTTTTTTTTTAAATTATGCTACAACTTAAAAAAAATAGTAATACAAATTTAATTTGATATTGTTAAATTACAATAGTTTAAGATGGTGCAAAACTTATCAATATCACTTATCATATGGAAGAAAAAGTATTTCAAGAGTTTCTTCATGTATTCATCAACAAAACCGAGCATTTTTATTCACATCATAACAGTTATGATTTTCATTATCTTTTCAGGACTTTGAAGGATCGGGTTAGACTATCAATTAATTAATGACACACATGAATATTTATGTAGTCATGTAAATATAAAATTGCAATGAGTTAACGGCTTTGGTCGGAAGTAAAATCGAAATTTGCATCTGCTGCTGGTTGCAACCCGTAATTATCATGGACAGATGGCAATACCTACTGCCTACTTGTTGCATATCGGAAAATGCCACTCACACAATGAAAAGGTAAGGATAAATAGATGTCCAGCATCTTTTTTAAATTTGTAAAATAGAAAAAATATAGGTAGATGACTTATTTATTCATTTTTAATAACACTTTATATTAAAAGTGTTATATGTAAGATTAGTGAAATTGTGCGATTTTTCACAAGATTTTATTTATACTATGTGTTACATTTTTTATGAAAAGTATTGTTAAAATAAATAGATAATCTTTATTTTTGCCTTTTAGAACAAGCAGTTATATCCATTTCCCTTCAAAAGTTAGATAGACAAAGTTATTCTTGAAATTTAGTATTAAATCAATCATTTGTATCAATAATGAAACATTAACAACTTTATTGTAAGGATCGCATATTCAAATATAAGAAAGTGGAACTCCTAAAACCGATGGCGTCTTGCTAGCCGTTCCTTCATTTTTCCCTTATCCCTTATCTCCATGTTGTTATACACAATATCTTTACCAACATATTGCTCTAAACGTTGTTCTTTGACTCGCTACTGTCTGTTGCCATCTTCTCACTGTTGCCGCCGTCCAATGGCTTGTTGGTGCTACTGCTCACCATCCACTTCCTATCGAATATGCGAATGGTTTAGCAGATTCGTGTTATTTTCCTATTTTAGTCTGCTCATTTTATCATTGTTAGGATATATACCCCGGCCAGAGTACCAATTTTCATCCTCATTAGAAGAATTTATTTGTTAAAGGGATTTTTTTTTTTTAACCTCCATGGTAATAAGGGATATGCTCTTTACTTATTGGGCCATTAGACCCTCGTTTCTTTAATTATTGATATGCCTAGGAGGAAGATCACTAGGAAGAAGCAATTCAAACATAAGTCCAATGAAGACAACTACTAGAGATATAAAAAACAATAGTTATTTTTAAGATTTTACGAATAATAAAACGAAAACAATAAGATATAGACGACAATTTTCTAAATAGATTAATGTCGCGTTTGATACTTAAACTTTAATAAATTGCTCAATTTACTACCTCAATTTTGAAATGCTTCAATTTGTTATGTAGTTAAACTTTTCGTGGTCAACTATATTACCTAAATTAACTCTATTAGTTTTCATTTCCTGATATGGATATAACAAACACGTTTCAATAAGAATTGATACGTGTATTCACACATGACACAGATGCACACATGACAGTGGCTTGAATTGACACATGGCACCTTATTTAGAGAAAAATATTACATTTTGAAAAAAACAATCCATTTATCAATGTAATCTTAAGTATAAACCATTCCATGCACACAACACATTTTTTCACTTAACATATTTAACAACCTACAATATATGCAAGTATTCTCATCTCCAACATTCCATGTGGGACATGCAACATGAAGAGACAAAGGGAGTTGAACTACAAGTTGTAACTCTTATAAGAGAAAGGCTCAACTTTAACTTGATTATTTCACTTGATTTAACTTTCAATTTAGAAAAAAAAAAATACTCAATACATAATCTACTTCATGATTACTTTTAAATCATATAAATATTTTTACAAAAAAAATAAAAAATTAAAACATCCTTAAAATTCATGTTAAAGTGGGCTCTTCAACTGTAAAATGTACTTGAAGTACCTACTTTGACTTGAATTTCGAAGATGTTTTAATATATATTTTTTAAAATTTTTATGTGATATAAAAGTAATCATGGAAAAACTTATGTGCTGAGCATTTTTTTTATTTTGAACTTACTTCACAAGAAAAAGACTTAAGCCCTTACTTTGAAGTAAAGTTAACTTACTTCACAAGAAAAATAATTTGTCTCTTTATGTTGCATGTCTTACATGGAATGCTAGACTTTAATTCCATGTCATGCAAGTCCTTTCAAAAAATGCCTTTACTTCACAAGAAAAAGCAAAATCAACTTGTAGTTTAAATCCTTTATCTCTTTATGTTGCATGTTTTGCGTGGAATGCTAGAGATGAGAATGCTTGTATATATTATATGCTTTTCAATGTGTTAAGTGAAAAAATTTGCTATTTGCTTTGAATGGTTTATGCTTGGAGTTATATTACTATTTGGATTGTTGGCTTGAAAAATAATATTTTTCTATAAACAAGGTGTCACGTATTAGTTCATAATGGTGCCACATGTCTATTGCATCCCTATTAGCAAATAAAGACTAATGGAGTTAGTTCGAGTGGGATAAATGGCTACGAAATGTTTAACTAGGTAGCAAATTGTAACATTTCAAAGTTGAGGTAGTAAATTAAGTAATTTGGTAAAGTTTAGCTACCAAATGCAACACTAACCCCTTCTAAATCTTCTACCATTGTGAAATTAAGTTTTCTATTTTCAATTAGAATTTTGCAAGAGTAAGCCCACTTCTAATATAGAGCTCTCGATTGATTTTGAAGTCTTTACTAAACTAAAAATTATGTTATAAGTTGACCTTCTACTGAAATTATTATATGCAAATTTCTTCCAAAGTTTATATAATGGATCATAAAAGCATTTTGAGCCATGCCTCTTTTGGTAACAAAGTAAGTTACTTAGTCCTTTCGTTCTTGATCTCATCATTAAACTACTATAATGTATTAGTATTTCACTATATTTGTGAAAATCCTATAAGTTTTGATAATAAATAACTCAATTTTAATGACTTAAATATAATTAAAAGCCTCATAATAAATAATAATAATAATAATCTTTTCAAACAAGAGAACTCAATGAAAAAATTATAGCAAATAAATAAAAGGCAACAAAAACTATAAGTTAAAAATAATAAATTAAAGATTTTAAGTATATATTTATATTTAAGACAATATAACAAGCTATAAGTAAAATTTCACCTAAAAATATTATAGTTGAGTAGTTGAAAGAGATCATTTTGCATGTGTTAATTAGACTTAGTAATGGATAATAACTCAACTGACTTCTTCAATTGCTTAAACTTATGATAAATTTTATAATATGGCTTCTCTCTCTCTTCTTAAACATACTATTGACTTTCTTTCTCCCTCTATAACTTTAATTCCTTAAAACTTCTCCAATTCTCAACCAAATAAAAAATTGAAGTTGGATTACGATCCTTACGAAGAATACTTCATAATGACATTGATCTTGATAGATAAAAGTTTAGTTTCTAATTTCAAATCAAATAGAAAGACAAATGTAAAACATTAAACTTTAAAGTTTTTGTAAAAAATTATATGTAAAACTTAATGACAATAGAATTTTCATAAGTTTAATAATTAGAAACCTTAAAAATCTTATTATTCATTAAATCTAAGTAAGGAGTTTGATCTTTCTCAACAAAGGGAGGACTGCTTCGAGTTTTAGCCATAGGATCGAGGTAAGTGGGAAATTTTTATGATGTATTGAATTGATTGTGCTTCTTAGTGCTAAAAGTTTGTTGTTTGATGTTTGATGTGGATATATTGTTGTAATTTTGTGTTGTGGTGTAGAGAAGGATAATACATTGATGAGGTTTGAAGTTGGGAAAGTACCTATGATGATCTATTTTGCATATTTTTGTTCAATATTCAAGAGTTTGAACCTTTTGAAAATAGTTCAAAACTTTTAAGTGTTCAATAAACTGTAAAGATGTGAAAGAATTTGAATCTTTTCTTCCAAATGGCATAAAATATTCCTAACCTTTTTCACATACTCTAAACTGATCATAAAACTTCGATATCATTTCTTACTCAACTCAAGCTTTGGCTCCTTTAATCTTTCACTTCAAGAACTCCATATATAACCTTAGTATATCGATGAAACTCACTTCATCTAGTTTTCGCTAGATATTGTGCAAATCAAACAACTTATATTAGAAGTTCATTATAACTTCATAACACCATTCATTCCTCTTATTGAGCAATATTTAGCCATTTTATTGTCAAGGTTTCCCACAACTAAACTAAATGACCTTAATTCACCATTAATATTAAGCTCAACACCCCACTACTAAAAGAAATTTCTAGTCATCCCTCCTTAGAGCCACTAGAGAACTAAAATAAATGCCTAATTAATTACAACTTAGAAAATGAGATGTATTAACTCAGTTTGATTACTTAGTGACCTTGGTACTTAAATGAATATATCTACATAATGATTGTGGTTGTTAAGCTATGTTGGTGATTAAGACTTAATCAAACTAGTTTATTGACTTGAACTCTTAGATGGTTGTTATACTTGTTTGATCACCTATAAATTAGTTAAGCAACTATATGCCTCTAATTAAAACTCAACACACATTGCATAGTCTTGCATTTCTGAAGATCATCACAAGAATATGACACACGAGAAGTACTTATTAAAAAGATTCTACTCCACCATTTGTGAACTAAGTGAGTTGGGAATTAAATAGTCTTACTTAAGAGATCTTTATTAAAGTTTGAAGGACTCAAGCACTAATGGTATATGCTGAATTCATAACCCAAGGTGATTTATAACTTAGAAATTGTGCCAGTAATTGGAAGTCATGTGTAGTGTTTACACTACATATGGTTGTTCATACATAACATATAATTGAGAACTTGCTTGCTCCTACTTGTTTGTAGTAATGAGAATACTATGCTCTAATTTCACTAAGCTATGGTTGTTCACTCTCTTATACTATTATTCATCTTGCAAGACCTTTTGTTTCCATTATACTCCTACAATTGGATGCTTAGCACCTTTTGTAATAGTTTAAAATGATATGAAATGTTTTTTATAAGTTGTATCCCTTCTCATCCAATTGAGCTTTGTACTTTCGTTTTGATCTAAACAGTGAACTCTTAGTTTATTAGATATTTCCTTTTACAGTTGTTATAGACTCTTTGTAAGTGTTTTATTGGTGGTAAGGCATTCGTATTGTCTTATCACAAGTAGAGCCTCCAACGAGATGTGATAGTATTGGTTTGAGTTTGAATAAATGCATTACTATTCTTCTAGAAAGAAAAAAAATCACTCAAAATCCCTCATATTAAACATCAATACTCTATACTCCTTGGCATTCTCTCTAACATTGTATGATTTAAATGAAAAAATCAGGAGGGAAAGAATCTAAAAGGAAAAAGTTACTTTTTCCTTATTTAGGATGGTAGAAAAATAAGTAGAATAAATTTGCGAGGATAAATTTTCTTTCAAACCGGCAAAAATCATTCTTTTAAGAGAATTGAAACGAAATCAACTAAATTATAAGGTAATCCTTTAAATGAAAAGATAATTGCAAATCTTAAGGACATTTTTTACTTTTGGTAAATATATATATAGATATATGATTAACTTTTTCTCTATACATTTCTTTCTCTTTCATTTTTAATCCAAATAAAAAATTTTATCTCACATTATTTTCCCTCAAATTCTTTTCTTTTAGTCTTTTCCTTTCTAGCTTTTTCCTTTTTCTCAAACATAATGTAGAGCCCTCTCTTGCATACAACCAACTTTTCATCAATATTATTCTCTTCATAACTACTCCTCTATCTCCTTTAACCACCATTGAAGTTGTTGTTGCAATTCTTCTCCTCTTCTTCCCTTCTTTTTAATGCCGCACATTAATTCCATTACATATGGTAAGTAAGGTAGAAATCACTATTTTAGTTGTTTAGATATTAAAATGTTTACAATTGAATACTACTCCATGAACTTGTACATTTGCCTCAAAACATGTATGTTATAATTTCATTAGTTCTAATATACATGTGAAATTTATGAATTTATTTTACCTTTTAAATTTAAAATATATTTAGCCTAATGGCATAGATACTGATCTCCTAAGTAGGACGTAGTAGGTTCGAATCCTCTCTCATCCATTATGATCATCAAAAAAAAAAATTTAAAATATATTTGTAACCATAGATGAATAGAACTGAATACGATCTTTACTTTTAAAGAGTTGTTGATCTACTAACCTTTTAATGATAATTGATTATGAAAGGTAATGATCAACCACCGGTAGTGGTAGTTGAAATCATAGAAAATTTTAAGGGAAAACATGAAAAATTATTTCCTCATTTAAAAATGAAGATCAGATTACCCATCCTTCATTAGCATTTTCCATTAAAAGTTATTATCAATATCTTTGACTCCAACCACTACTTGTCACCTAAAGTAACTAATACCAATAGCTTTTTTAGATTACTATAGTAATATCTATAAAATCTAAAGCTTAGATTATAATAAATATTAAAAAATCTTAGAAAATATTTCCATAAAACAAGACATTCTTACATCTCTCTTCTCTCTCTCTCTCTCTCTCTCGTTTTTTTTTTTTAGAACTTGCACGTAGTTCACCAATTATGTGTTTGAAATGTGTTAGATTGCTCAATAATTAACTAAGTCAGTACTCTTGTTAAACATAAGCAAGGTTGGAGATTTGTTATGTTTAGAGAAATACATAGATAAGAACACATCCGTGTTTTGAGCTATATACATCTCGGCCATATGTTAAGGTTGGTGCTTGGTGTACCAAGAGATACACGATTAGAAATACAGTTATGTACTTACCCATTTTTCTTAAATAGTACTTGCAAAATTAAATCCAAAAAATACACTGCCAAAGATTATGATTATGTTCTACCTCGTGTACTTTTGATAGCAAGTTTGTTGATCAAAATACTTTGAAGAGTTTTGTGACTTTTGATTAAATTTCCATGAGTTTCAATTGCAAGTCACATCACTTCATGATTAAGGGTCTAGATTAATACATAATTAGTCTAAACTCAAACTAATAAATATAATCCAATTTCTTAAAGCATCATGACTCTTACAAAAGTTGTATCGTTTTATAGGTATGTTTCATAAATATGTGTTGTAATTCTAATTTGTGTAATTTTGTTCTACATGAATTTTTCCACCATTTTTTTGTAAATTCTCTCCCTTCAAAACTATAAAAAATAAACATCTCTTTCATATTCAAGTGTGGTTTGATACTTGGATTTTTATTATTCAAGTGTTAAAACTTAGTTGTATCATAAAAGAATTCCATATAACAACTCTCATAATAAATTGAGTGGAGAGGTGTAAATTATCTAAGAAAAGCAATTTAATCGGGCCTCTAATTCATCATTAATTGTTAAACCATTATAACACTCATTTATTAGCACAATATATGTAATTAGCATTATGCTTAAATTAATATAATTTTATTGCTTGAAGAATGGGTATAGCATATATGTAAAGAGGCATCACAATAAGATAATTTGGATTTTTACGCATTCCCCTAATTGCTTGAAAGTTGTGAAATCTCGATCAAAATACGAAAATTCTTTTAATTGATGTGGTTATTATAGGACTAAAATCTTATAAAAACCCTTTATAGCCTAATGGTATGGATGTGCTAATCTTCCAATGGGATGAACCATGTTCAAATTCCTCCTCCCTATTATAATTATCGAAAAAAAAAGTAGAAGGGTGAGCAAAAGCAAACCCATCCAGATATAAATTTAGTCACAAAGTTCTAGATGAGCAATCGGTTTATATATTTATAATTATTAAATTATAACTATATTCTTTAGATTATTTATTGGGTGTTGATCTCTTAAATCTTCAAGCATACTTTTCATGCACTCTTAACTTTTGAAAACGTGCACATATGGTTCAATTTGTTACTAAAACACAAAAACACTATTTATGGTGTTTTGTTATGGTTTTCCATTATGTATATACCTTTAAAAGTTAAAAGGAGATAAAGTTATGCTGTCTTTTAAAGTAAGCCATATATAATTAGTAGTTTTGTAGTGTATTTACAGTTATACTATTTAAAAAAAAATTAGTTTCATATGTAATGCACTGTGAAGACTACTACGAATGTAAATGAGTCAAACCTACTAGCAAGCTATTTGATTTTGTGTAACGCCACAAAACCTAAAATACTATAGCCCGTTACGTGTTCCTAACTTTTATTAACACGCCAAGCATTTAAAAACCTGTAACATGTTTAAATCCAACAATTAAATATAAGTCTACCAACTCTCATAACAAATGATCTTCTCAATTTACAACTACAAGTGATATAATAAACTACTCAATTCCCTAAGTACAATAAATATTCGACATAAACTGTATAACTAAATAAAGAGCTCATGACTCAACATAACCTAAGCCTAGTATTTTCGCGCGTCTCGATCCACCATTAAGGTAACAATAGTCCTCATCTTCAATTAATGATTGTACCTTACGTCATCATAAGGCTCCATATCATCAATAATACCTAAACTTGTAACTGAAAAACAATAACCCTTGTAAGGTGAGCTAACGCTAAGAGTAGGATACCACATGCATATGCATAATCATATATGTAACGAGTCAAGTACACATACAAGTAACAACATAAATGCAACAAACAACCGATTTTAAATCTTGTCATTTAAGTCCACAAACAATACGGTCTCAGTGTCTTAAGATTTGAGGTTACCCATGACTCCTATATACACAAGATACGAATACTACATAGGTATTGATAATGGGTCCTCCCCAATCACCCAAGTGCCAAAACCATCATAGATCTACTTGGGTTATTTCAGTACAAGACTTCACTGGAGACAGTGTAAATACCCACAATCAGCTACCTAAAGTTTGACTAGTAGAATTGAGAGTGATCGGTTAAAGAATTCAATTGAATCTAAATTACCAAATAAAATTAGAAATATTAGTAAAAGTGATCCTGTAAGTTCGAATTTAAGAAAATAAGCAATAAAATAAAAGAATATAAAATTTCCAAATTTTAAGTATATAATTCATTATTTATCGAAAATACGTAAAATATATTTCGATAACTAACGAATCGTTAGAAATAAATTATATATATACTAAAAATCATAGAATGACCTAAATAATATTTAGGAATATTTATTTGTACTATATATGAATTTACATGTAGGTAGAAATACATGTAATTACCTAAAATAATACTAAATAATTAAAGAAAATTCATAATTAATTAAGGAAAAATAATGAAAAATCATAAAAAATAAAGAATGATCTAGATTTGGGTCATGGTGACTGGGGAAAATAAGAAAAAATTTAGCCAATTAAATTAGAACAGCACAAAAGGTAAATTGGAAGAAGATAAGACAATTGTCTAATTAAACTTATGCATAATAATTCTCCAATACCTCTATAAATACCCCAAATTTTTTAGAAGCTCATTTTGGATGTCAGGAAGTTTAGAAAATTAGAGAGAGACAAAATTGAGAGTAAATTAGAGTTTTAGAAACAATCACAAAAATACAGTGCAGTTGAGGCTTCTAAGGAGAACTTAGACCCGACGAGCAATTGAGAATAGACAGCAACCACCACCACGCAGTGGTAACAGCGCCCAGGTGGGCTGACATACCAATGGCCACCGACGGTGGTCGGAGCCACCCAAACCGATAAGTTCGATTTCTAGCTCGATTTTCTGTAATTTTATAAAAATAGTAAATATCCTTAGAAAATTATGAATTTTATTATTCTGTAATATTTTAGTATGTAGTTTTTAGGAAAAATATTATTTTGATAAAAATATGTCCCATAATATATGATCTTTAAGAAATTATGCAAAACTAAACATGTTTCAATTTACAAATAAATTATCTTAGAAGTGTAGTTTTGAGCCCAAAATTTTTGTATAGACTACTTAGGTGATATGAAGTAATGCTACAAAACCCTTTTTCAAAAATGAATTTTCAAAAATTTCAGATAATTTTTAGGCCTTAAAATAAGGCATAAAATGGGTAATTTAGGTTTAATTAAGTAATTAAATAGTTAATTATTGATTTGGTGAATAATTAGATATTTTAGGTTGAAACCTGATGAAATATGATACTTTTAGCATTTAGGGTGTTAGATGTAATTATTAGGCTAATTATGTAATAAATAAGTAATAGGGAAAAATAGTAAATTTTAAGTTAATTTTATAAATTAGGGTAATCAGGTGTAAAATTTGATTTAGGATGAATTTAGACATTTTGAAATAATAATTGATGTTAGGAGATGGTAATTAGAGTGATAGAAATATTAGATGTGTATAATGTATATAATAAGTGATAGTACATAATATGCAATTATTGGAAATATAATAAATAGAAGATATTAGAATAAAAATTGAAATTATATAAATAATAGGGATATATAATAAATCTAATAGAAATCTTAAATTTATGTGATTATGTGAAAAATGAAAAAATTTCTTATATCAAGAGTAAATTCAGTACACTAAAAAGGATTTAAGTGTACCAGGTAAAATAAAATACTAACTAGGGATAATTATGGTATTTAGGATATCTAGAAGTAATGTGATTAATTTCACATTATAAGTTGAAACAAGTTTCTAGGGTTCAGGTATAAAACAGTACTAAGAAATTGAACTAAAACTTAATTTAAAAATTGATGCAAAAACTAAATCAAACCTAGCCCCAAACTCAGAATAATTGTAAAAGATTTGAGAATCTAAATAATTGGACATTTTAAACCCCAACTTAAAGATAACAATAAGTATTATAAGATAAAAACTAATTTATAACAATTATATGAAAACTGAGACAATGTTGGTATTATAAGGATGATCGACAATGGCTTAAGCGAGTTGGACCTTGAGTGAGCAAGTGAGGAATCTAAGTAAGTTGGGATTAATACGTTGTTGTATTTTGAAGACTTGAGATTATACTTGGTTGTGCTTGTTAAATAGTTGGGTGTATGCATGTGCTTGATTATGAGTGATGCTATGATTCTGTTTGTTGCTCTGGCTTGTATTGTATAAAATGATTAACCACCCTAAACTGAATCTAATCAAATATACGACCTGTAATCATAAATTGGACTTGCATAGCAACTTATTAAGAGAAACCTAGGATTCTCCGGCCAAAAACTGACCTCTTCAAAAGGGATAGCGCTGGATAGCATAATGGGTCCCTTCTTCATCTTTAATTGAATTAAGTGACAAGTGAGAAGGTCGAAGCAAGGATGAAGTCAATGGTTTGAAGGTCGTTGCGGGAGGAGCAATGTCTCCATTGCACAAACTTGAGTTTGGTCGTGAGCTGTTACATTAATGGCAACTCCTCAACTAGGATTAAAGCAGGTGTAATTTCTCTAATCTTACGATGGGCCAGACAACGTCGTACAAAGGCATTTGCTTCAACATGTATTGCACTTAATAAGTTGGTTGTTAACCTTGTTTGTGTTTATAGTATAGTTTTAAGTCCTCTATCCTAATTTACTGAGCTATGGTTGCTCACATCCCTATAGATATCGTTGCAGGTGCTGGCTAAGAAGCGACTTACAACTATTCTGAAACTAGCAACTACTGGATCCTAGGAAGTGAGGAAAAATATTTGAAGAACAAACGTATATTTTTAAGGTCTAAACTCTTATCTTAGAATTTTTCTTTTCTGAATAATGTGTTAACTAAGAAATATATTGTTATGCCCCGAAGTCGCAGAGTTCCAATAGTCCCGCCGTATAAACCATTCTATGATAGTAACTAACCTCATAGTGCCTACCATAGACATGATCCACACAAGGCGTCGACGACTCCTTGCTTTGAAGTAAACAGTCTGTTTATCATTTAAACTACAATTATGATAAATAGTACAAATTTCTAATAGACATAGACAATTATAAGTAAGTCCACAGAGCTTCCCAGGAAGTTTTACATAAACACAACAGTTTATTAGATTACATAATAATTATCAGTCTTTTATCCTTAACTACAAGGTCACTCTAGTTACACATTAAACTAAGTAACTTAATCCTTACACCCCTGGCTTCAAAGGACTAACCTCTGGGTAATTATAGGGCGGCATAGTACTTAAAGTATTCAGAAATCAGAACCTGCAAAAGGATCTATAAGAGTATAAGCAACTATAGCTCAGTAAGTTGAATTGGAGACTCATGAATGCATACGAGCACAAACAAGATTATCAATCAATTATTTTCATGCAATGCAACAATCAAGTGTCATCGCACAACGTAATCCTGTCCGTTGTGAAATCAGAGAAATTTCGCCCGCTCTAATCCAAGTTGAGGAGTTCCATGTTATGCAACAGCTCACAACCAAACCCGAGCTTGTGCAATGGAGACCTCGCTCCTCCCGCAACTATCTTCGAACCATTGACTTCACCCCCGCCGCGACCTCCTCTCCTGTCACTTAGTTTGACTGAGGATAAAGAAGGGACCATTTTGCAATCCTGCATTATCCCTTTCGAAGAGGTCGGTATTTGGTTGGAGAATCCTTTGATCCCCTAACGGGTTGCAATGCATGATATTTTTGGTTCTTAGAGTCGATTAAAATTAAATTTCATTTAGGGTGTTCAAACAATTTCACATTAATTCAATCATAACACAAAATCACTCACATCACAATTTCAGCACGAATTCAAATACGTCAAATACATGTGTAAACTATTTACAATCACAACCATATACAAGCCTAAGTCTCCGAGTACCATAAAATTAGTACTCTATTACAATAAGCAATAACCCAACTTACATGAAATTGCTCGATCGCTCGATCGCTCGATTCCTTAGTCGCAAGCTGATTTGTCTCTAGGTGTCCTATAATATAAATAGGTCTTTTTAGTACTTATATTTTATGAATTCATATTCTAATTCATAATTTAACTCATTTTTCCCATGTATACCTATAACGTACTAATGATTCGTTGTACTCTATTTCAGGGTTCGAATCCTAAATTAGATTCTAGTTTTAATTCCTAAGTCTTAAATAGGCTCGAATCCCAGTGTGACATTAATCACATTATGCTCAGGTATTCAAATATTCTATTGGGTCTTAATTTAGTATTCTAAACTATTTGGTACACGCTAACCCTAATTGAGGTATCGGATTTATTCCCGAAATGAGAAAATCTTACATTTTGAGACATTTACTTAAAATTAAATGTTATTTCAGATTTATTATTTTTCTGATTTCTATTATAATATTATCTAAATAACCCTAATTTTTTTAGATATATTAATTTTCAATTTCACATATTACTAATTTCTTACATTAACTACCTAATTCCCTCAATTAACCATACTTAATACTCCAAAGGCTAGGATTAGGTTTCCACATCAGAGATTAGCATTCCTAAACATCTAATTACTAACTAAATCAGTAATTAGTATCTTAATCACCTAATTAACCCAAAATTACCCAATTTTTCCATCATTTTAGGGCTAAAAATTAACTTAAAAATTTCAAAAATTAATTTTAAAAAAATGGCTTTATAGCACTATTCTATATCACATGAGCATCCTATAGAAAAAAATTGAGCTCCAAACTACATTCCTAAGTCTATTTATTTCTAGTTCTAATCATACCCGGTTTTGTTCAATTTGTTAAGGACCTTATATTTCCAGACGTGATTAAACTAAATCACTATTTTTCCCTAAATCTACATACAATAAAACCTCATAATAACATGTTTCATAATTTTTTGGGTAGCATAACTATTTTTACGAAATTATACAAAATCAGGACAATTATGGGACTCACCCGGTTCGATGCTTTCTGGCCGTCCAAACCCAGTCCAAGGTTGTCGGCCGGCCCAGACGATGGATCTAGAGTAGGGTGGTGGTGGTGGATCGGTCTCAGGTGGTGGTGGTGGCTCGGTCTCAGGTGGTGGTGGTGGCTCGGTCCCAGGTGGTGGTGAGATATAGGTTTAGCTCACTTGCCCAATCTGCACAGTTTTCTTTTCCTTTTTTGTTTTCTGAATTTTCTCTCAAATTTTTGGGTCTCTCGATTTTTCTCAGATTCCTCACTGCCCAAATGAGTTCTGAAAATTTTTCCCCTATTTATAGACGATTTTTGTAATTATTATGCATTAATTAGACATGACTTTGCCCAATTCCCTTGATTTTTAGCTTTTATGTTGCCTAATTCTAATTAGTTGATTTCTATTTGGCAAATCCTAACATGCCACGACCTAATTTGGATCATCTTATCCTCTTCTGATTTTTTTTTATTTTTCCATAATTAATTTATAATTTTCTTTAATTATTTACTTAGTTTTTGGTCAATTTAGGTAATTTCGCGTATTTTTATCTACATGTAAATACATGTAGGGTACACGTGAACATTCCTAATTATTATTTAGGTTATTCTAAAATTTTTAGTATACATATAATCTATATCTAGTAATTTATTAGTTATTAGATTACATTTTTCGTCTTTTCGGTAATTAGCAATTATTATGCTTAAAATTTGAAAATTTTATAATTTCCTATTTTACTACTTATTTTCTTAAATTGACGTTTACGGGGTCATTTTTACTAATATTTCTCTCAATAGCTTATAATTTGAGTTGATCGAATCATTTAACCAATCGCTCTAAATCTTGTATTCTAAGTTTACTCCTACGGTCACTTGCCTTAACTTTAGGGCTTACATATATTACGGTGAATCGTTATAAACGTTAATTGTAATAGCTGAATTCTAGTGTATATATATATTTTATTACTTTCTTAGGTAAATGATTTATTTAAATTACGAATTGTTTACTTCAAAGCGGGTTAGTCATGAACACCTTGTGTAAATCAGGTCTAAGATGGCGGTTGCATAGTTAGCTTCTATCTTAGAATGGTTTGCATGGCGAGACTATTACAATTTTACCGCTTCGGGGCATGACAGACAGCGTCGTGTAAAGATTACCAAGTGCCTCACCAACATTACAAGACCCTACCAGTAGGTGGTCGAAATCAAGCATAAGCAGCAAATAGTTAAGTCCAAGTTTCATTTAAGTTCGGTTAATGTACACTAATCTGGCATACACAACTCACAAACATGTATCCCATACCTGAATTTTCTATTTGAAAAAGATCCAACATCACGCATTTCCTAGTACCTATTCAAAATATAAATATTAGCTTAGAATTTAATAAATTTCGCAACTCAATAATTCTTTCTACTTAACTCCCCCCTTTACTCCATACTCTAAGTTTCCAAACTGCACTCGATTTATCTTTTCAATATCCTTACTAATATAAACACATACATGGTATACATGCTGACTGCACATACATACATATACTCATCTTTACGCCAATTGCACACATACACATAGTCAACCTCATGTCCTACCTAATGCATACACAAACACATACTTCATACACACATCACCCAACACACTAGTGCACCATGTCTACCATATGCCATTACACACACAATGCACGCCACCGTACGATCGCAACTGTACACACAATCACACATACTACACGACGCACAGCAATCCTACAACATATATACAAACCTCGAAAACCAAAAAGAAAAGTACTTAAAAAAATAGCACAAAGGCTCAACTTACTTTTTGTCTCTTGGTGCACTAACACTCCATTCAGCAATTCCCATGCCACTCCTCTAAAAAGATACAATTTTTTTAAGTTTCTTTTGTCTAGATAACGGAAAAACAAATTCTTTAAAAAACGAGTGGTTACTTACTCAATTTCAAATTTCCTTTGCAAAAACCTATTTTTTACTTTGATTTCCACCTCCCTAACTCCTTGAATCCATATCTCTAGGTGTTATCGAGGATTTTTCTTTGAGTTTTTTGGCATGGCACACTAAAAGAAACTATATAAAATAGTGGAAGAGGAAAAATAACTAAGGAAAAAGTATAAGTTTAGACTTTTCTCTTAAACAGATTTGCCCTTAGCATTTAAAGCCATTTTGTATACCATACTAATTTTCGAATTTTTTTCCTATGACAATCTTGCCTCTAGTACTTGATATCTATTTACGTGCCTTTCTAAAATCTGGATCTTTTCCTATGACAATATTGTCCTTGGCATTTAATATCTATTTACATACCATACCAATGTCTCTAAGTCTTTATTCTATTATTTTATTCCCTCCCTTATTTTAAATTTCTATTATTATTATTATTATTATATAACCATTTTCTTTTCTTTTTTTATGACCAGGTTTTACATTTTGGCCACATATTTTGCTCAAAGTTTGGCTTGACAGCAACTGGTTAAGCTTGAAATTGAATCAAAGCTATTCAAATAGCTCACAAAGTTAAGCTTGAACTTCATAATTTGGTTTAAATAGCTTTGTAAATCTAATCGAGTTTGAGTTAAGATAAACATCATTTATTAAGTTCAAATCGAGCTTACATGTTAATATTATTGTAATTAAAAGAAATATATAATTTTAAATAGATTGAGGCTAAATGAACTTAATCAAGTCAAGCTCAAACTCATTAAATTATATTTAGAGTCAAGCTTAAGCTCATATACAATGCTATATTATTTCAACTTGAACCGGTTATATACATAAATTACCAATTCAACTTAGTCCTCACATCACTTTTTAGTTCTAATAATTTGCCTATCGCTAAAACTCTTGGACTAAAGACTTCAAAGATTTGTTTGAGGAGAAAGTTAAAATCTATTTAGAGCTTATTCATAAACTTTGTAATGTCTATATCGCCGCACTTTACATATTTTCTCTTTGGTTGGTATGTTGTTTCCATTTTATAATTTTTGATATACAGATGTCGTATATCTTTTCTTTTTCCTCTTACTCATACATATGTCGCATATCCTTAAATAGAAAAAAGAATCGATGCGTGTATTATTGCAAGATACATAGGTATGAAGCAGCCTTTAATTTACATTAGGTATGGGTGTTAAAAATGGTGCGTAGCATAGAATGTGGAGAATATACGTTGAGGAAGTAGAAGAAGACCATCCAAAATATATAAATAAATAAATTAACAGTTGAAATTATCTAAACTTTTTAAATATATTATGATGTCAGTATAATGCTATTTTTTTTTTATAATTTCAACTGTTAGTTGTATGTAATAATATATTAAGAAGTTAAATTAAGAGAAATCAAAAGAAAGTAAATTGAAAGAATTTGCAGTTTACTAACAAAAGAGACATTATCTTAAATCGCGGCATTGTCAAAGCTCATATTTATATATATATATGCCAATACCCTTTCAATATACAAAGCATGTGAAGATGACTAGATTATCATGCTATGTAGAAACAACCATTCAGGAATTAACAAATTAATTTATTTTGTCTATAAAATAAAAAAGATAAGTTACTCAATCACTTTTACTTGCTAACGATTTTTATAAAATTTTCCTGGAATGCGGCAACATGGATTGGACTACTGGTGATCTAAATTATGGAGAGGGAAAATGCGAGTTTTATGAACCAAACTTACGTACGGTGCAATGCCACATTAGTTATCCATTACCATGGAGAAGAATTTCATTCAAATGAATAAGTCAGAATTAAATGTAAGGTTTCAGACAAAATGCCTAAATAGTGAACTTCCATACGCTTGACCAGCAGGCAATCGATTGTTGACCCGCGTAAGCCGAATAGATTAAAGATTAGATACCAAAATAGGGATTTAGTACCCTTCCAGTTAAAGAAATAGCATTTCTATCTACATTGCAAATATTTAATTTAGCTATTTTATTTTATCTTTAAAAGTTTCAAATGTGAAACTTGCAAATAGGAATAGTGAATCACGTTTCTCTTCAAAGTTTTTCTTTTTCTTTTTTTCCTTTTCTTTTCTTTTCTTTAAAGGAAAAAGTCCTTCAAAATTTTCAATCGTCGTCATTTTCTCTACATATGGGATGATGATATAATTCTCAATAAAATAACGAGGATGACGATGGTGATGACATTAACAGCTGAATTATATTAAACGATTTACCAAAAGTATCCTCTCTGCAGAATTGGATTTCTATGTCAATCAAAGCGTTGCTTGTTGACAGCAAGACCGGAATAAAAGCAAGTGCAAGAAAGTTGTTATATCATTAAAATTTGTATAGCGGTTGAATGATACATGAGAAATTGTGTGTATTGAAAATATGCTTTATATGAATGGTTGAAATTAAACCAAATAAGGTGGGCAATTTCAAATTGATTGCTTTTTCTCCGTTTTGTTTCTCTTTCAAATGGAAAAAAAGAAAAAAAAAATTATATGAGGTGTCGGTAGCCTTAGTAATCTCATAATGATTACCATATATGCTAATATACACAGAGGCAAAACTAATGGCATTTATTTTGTTGACAATATAGCATGGGAGACGTGTTGAGAATATGCTTTATTAGATGGATTAAGAAAAAAGTGTTCGACAATTTCAAATTGATTACTTTTTCGTTTTGTTTCTCTTTCAATTGTTTATATATATGTATATATATAAAGTGGTAATACTTAATAGTGAGGATGAGATAAAAAATTAGACCAATCCATTTAAAATAAGGAATACATATCTGCAGAACCAGGAAATTTGCAATTTCTGCTGTTGGAAACATTCTTTTCTAATTTACAAACTTTGTATTATTATGAATACAAAATTCGCAAAAAATATAAAAAAAAATGGAGGAAAAAGAAAAGAAAAATATTTATCCGGCCACATAAGGTAAGAGGTGGCCAGAAATATTCTTTCTTTCTTTCTTTTTTACTTCATTTCCTTATCCCCTCAAATTTTTTTTTTAAAAGTCTGCTAATTTTTATTTATTTCTTAATACCAAACGTTCGTAATTTGGATAAATGTCAGTAAATTTCCTTGAATTGTATTCGTGATATGTATTAAAATTTTAAAAAATACAACTAAAATATGAAAAGCTAATTCTTTTGGTAGAAAACAAGGAAGGACTATTTACTTTTGTTTCCTAAAATATTTTAAAAGAACATAAAATACTGTAACATATCTTAAGTTTGTAATTTTACTCAAAAAAACATATGTTATTTTTTTAAATTCCTTAATTGTTTTAATTCGTAAGAATCTCCTGAGAGATCATAATTTGACTCAATAAAATGTACATCTTTTTAAGTTTGTTAGTTGCTGTAGTTGTCAAAAGCTTTTAAAGAACCACAAATTATCGTAAATATTCATCAAATTATTTAAAATGTTCGCAAATATACTTTGGATTTTAACCATTAATTTCTATAAAAACTCTTAAAGCTTTTGTCATTTCTCATCAAATCATAAGATGATTTAATCTCATTGTGATTCCTTCAAAAGCAACACATATTCATACAAATATAATAAAGTTCAATGAGGACTCAATACTTTAATTTTACTTTACCAGTTTGTAACTTCACTTAACTTATTCCTTATTACATTCTATATTCTTAGAATTGTTTTATATTTCCCAACTTCACACAATTTATTTCACATTGAGGAACCATTTACGAAAAATTTCTTATTATAATCTCAATTTCGGCTTTAGTGTTAGTAAAATCAGTCAATTTTTTCCTTTTTCATTATGTTTTGGTAGTAATACTCGAAAAATGACAACTTCGTTATATTATAGATAAAACAAAAGTTCATGAAATTCAATGCTCGTGAATTTCATTTAGTGCATTAAATTACTCTGAGTTCGTAAAGCCACTCAAGCTACTCCTCATTTTACATTAAAGTTTGTTAAGGGAAAAGAAAGTTCCACAAAGGGTAGTTAAAAGCCTTCCCAAACCAAAAGTATATTCTTATGTTCGGTCGTGTGTTAAGTCACCTATTAGTGAGGGTAAAGCGAATATAAAATAGGCAAGATATGATACCTTATATCTTACGAATGCAAAACTTTTGTACTCAAAATCTATCCTATTACACATAAGAACCATTTTATACTCCGTAAAATTTATAAGATATAAGGTACCATATAGAATTGGTATTTATTTTCTCATTTTATCTTCTTTCAAAATATTATATAAGCATATAATTAATATAAACTTATAAATATACTAATGGACCAAAGAGTAATATTTAAAAGGTTCTTATATTTGCAGCACATCCAACTGTAACAATCTAAAATTTTAGTAGATAGAATGGAGAATAATAATCTTTACAATTAGAAACATTCAACCCTTAGTTAAATTATACTAAATTATTTCTCTTTTATATTTTCCTTTCAAACCATCAAAACAAATTTTTGTCAAATCATAAAATTATTATACGCAGAGTACAAAAATAAGATTTTACCCAAGAAAAGAAAAATAATAAGAGAAAGGAACAAAACAATAGATACAAAAGCGTGTAATCTTAGGGTTTTGTTATAGGTTGATATATGATACCTTAAAATCTACCCTCTATATACTTTAGAGTGTACGTTTTAGAATGAGCACAAGGTAACCTAATGCTATACTCATATCCTATTCTGTAGGAGTAGGTTTTAAAAAATTACTATAAAAAACGTATTGTATAATTCTTTTTATCTATCCGTAACCTATTCAGTGGTATAAGGTCTAAATGGGTATCTTATATAGTAGGATTACCTATTTACCCCTACATACTAATATTTTCATATGAAGTCATTCATATATACATATATATTTTGGTAATGGAAATGTGCACCAAAATCTCTATATTTGTACCAAAATATGTACTTATGTATCAGAATTTTACACCACAATTTCATATAAAATCGTTAATATGCAATTTAATGCAAGAAATTCCCGCAAATCAATGAAATTATTACATTGATAATTTGGTGTAGGAGTCATGTTGTGAAATATGCATTTCACATATAAAATGAGCGTCACTCTTCGAGGGACACAAGAAGTGAGATGAGACGGAGCTACAATGCAGTAGCCTGTAAATTTTAAGTGTTAGAAATTAGGTTTAGGTTTCTTTAGAGAAGAGTTTGAAGGTATTCAGCATTTACTATCAATCAATAATAGGAAAATAATTGAAAAATCAATTATATAAAATAAAAAAATGATCAATGGTAGTAATCGATAATGTTTTTTTCTTTTTTTTTTTTTTATCAAAAATAAACAAGGAAACCTTTTAGGATACATAGGCATCTTTAGTAAGACGGTAGCCAAAGTAAATAAAAACAATATTTCTTTCTTTTTTTGTTATTCTTTTTTAGAATAATAACCTCAAAAGGAAGATTTTATTTGATAGAGATATATTGCATTAAACTAATATCCCCAGAATCCAATTTTTATTCATGATCAGAGATATTTCTTAAAATTATTCCTCCCCATTAATTTTAAAGATGTTTTTTTATTTTCTTTTTTCATTTCATCCTTTGATTGGCGTCTCCAAAATTTTAATTAAAACACATTTAATCTTAGACGAGTGATTTGTATTAGGTTGGAAATACCTAGTCTATATTTAAATTGGAGATGTCGCCCTTTTTTTTTTTTTTTTCTCTTGGAAAGGTTGGGCCCAAAAAACATCACCTAATACATACGTACAAGAAAAAAAGGAGATTAACATAATGGTGCTCAGAGGTAGGAAACTATAAAATGGGAAACTAAAAGTTGAAAAATAACATAATAGGAAACGGATCAAGGAGAAAGCTTAAAGTGCTAAAATGATAAAATGAGACATCTAATAAAATAGAAACTAAATGTAGAAAACTAGTAAAATAGAAAGTTAATAATGGAAAACTATAGAAAACAAATATAAAAATAACAGGAAAGTAAAATAAAAATCTCATTTTTATCATCACAATAGAAATGTGATGCCATTTTAAACGTACGACGACCTAATATAAATTTAGATTAAAGATGTATAATTTTTTTGAAAAAATTTGGGCTTGACAATCATTATATAAGACAACTAATAAAACAAGAATTAATTATTGGAAACTAGCAGAAATGGAATGTTGATAACAGACAACTTAAAAGATATATATATGATGTAATGGGAAAGTGAAATAAAAATCCAATTTTATCATCAATTCAATCTCAGTTATACTTGAGTATTGAGAAAAAAGATACAATGGATATTATATGCCGGGTGTCTTGTGCACGCATATGCAATTACTAACAAGATATTAATACGTTTTGTATAGATAATTACACAATAGAATGTAATGACTTTTGAACTCATAACCTCACATAAATTCAGATAGAGATGTTACATTTTTTTAATTTTATTTTATTGGAAAAATCAAGCATGACAGGCATTAGATAAAGGAAACAAGAGAACAGTAGAAATAATAATAATAGTAATAGGTGTACTCTAAGGCACTTATAATCTAAGAATACTCGTCTTTTTTTTTTTTGTTTATAGAATGGATTACTTCCCCCTCTCCCAATAATTTATATATTATAGTTGGCGACAGGTATACAAAATTACAAAACTATATAATGGGAAAAAGAAATGTCCATCGGAAACAAATATATAAGGAAGAAACTGATCAGGTAGGAAACAAATTGAAACAACTAATAAAATAAGAATTAAATACAGGAAGCTTCTTAAAAAAAGGGAAGTTACTAATAGGTAACTATATGAAAATAAATATACAATATAATAGAAAAATTAAATAAAAATATCATTTTACCATCAATTCAGATATTTTATGTCTAAGTAACCCACAGAGAGCTAGGGCTTATTACCGTCCAATCACTTAAACCCTTCAAAAACAAATCCATGGAGTTTTTCTAGAAGGTCACTTAAACACAAACACCGTGTAATTTTTGGCATCTTTTAAAACCTTCGATCAATTCATCCTCCTTGTTGTCCCAACCCAGGCATATGAATCCATATGAATCAATAACAAATATATAGGAATTATTTCTCCGGTTTTTAAAGTTAATTAGGCTTCGTAATTTAAAAAAAAAATGTTATCATGAATAATTTGGTTCTTTCAACAGCTGATGTTAGTTCATAAATTAAATAACTGTATTTTCTCATCCAAAATTTTGATATAGCCGTTATGATTGATATTTGTTGCATTACTGGAAAATTTTTTCGGGATTATTATAAGCAAGTATATGCGATTATCAATTATTATTAACTAAATTAGTTTCTTAATTTTATAGACAAATTAATTTTTTATTTTGTTACTTCACAAGGTTGATGATTGATTTTTTATTTTTAATTTTTTTTACTAAATACTATTAAAATTTACAATAACTATAAGAAAGGTATCGATCCTAATCCATTCCATTGAAAAACCTATATTCATGTCATTTAGCTATAAAGGTCTTAGTGATAATCTAATTATATTCATATGTTTTTATACTAAGATTAGTTTACCAAATAGGCAAGTGTATGCTATTATCAATTATTATTAACTAAATTACCTTCTTGATCTTATAGACAAATTAATTTGTTATTTTAGGACTTCACAAGGATGATGATTGATTTTTTTTCTTTTTGCCAAATATTATTATAATTTACAACAACTATAAAAGAGGGATCAACCTAGTCATCCATTAAAAGATTGATATTCATATCACTCATCTATAAAAGTCTTGATAATGATCTAATTATATTCACATGTTTTTATACTAAGATTAGTTTACCAAAACTTAATGTCCCCTTTAACAACGATTCTAGGATAAAACTACCATGATATGTGTGTGTCACGAGTAGATTCCTTACTCGAACCCATGCGGTACTTAGTGTTCCTGACCACACTAAGGAAGACTAAGTCGGCTAGTAACAACTCACAATGTTTAGAGAAAGAAAATATAGAGAGAGAAACTCTGATGTAAATAGTATTCACTTAAAATAACTTAATAATACAACTGAGAGGATCTTCTCTATATATACAAGAAGCCTCTCAAGATAGAGGGCCAAGATCAATTCGATATAACAGTTACAAATGAATCCCCACCTACCTTTACATTAAATGTATATACCTACCTTACCTACTGTCACGCCCTGAACAAGAAGAGTTATAACAGTCCCGCCGTGTAAACTAATCTAAGATAGAAGTTGATCTCATAGCTGTTATCGTAGACGCAGTTTACACAAAGCGCACAACTCAACCAGCTTGAAACGTCTGTTCTGACATCTGTTAATATCCAAACTTGTGGTAAAGCTTATACAAAATACTTGTTCTATACAATCTGCTGTTTAATACCACAACAGTAATTATACAAACATTTCACGTCCAAGGGTAAAGTTTACAATCAGAGTTTATTAAAAACCACAGGTTTTACGATTTATATACAATAAGTTAGAAAACTAGTGGGATCCCAGGGAATTCCCATTTAGTTTTTCTCAAAACTTAAAGACAAGAGAAAAGCTCAGGTTCAGTTAAATTCCTCGATCCTCACTTTCTCATATAGCAGCACACTAACCTGAGAACGGTGGTACCTGAACATCTTTGCCTTCACTCAGCATCTGCAAAAGAGTCTGTAGGAATGTGCGCACAACAAGCTCAGTAAGTGGGGCGGAGTCAGAAGAGTACTATATAATCACAAATAAGGTTAATAATTATGATGAAATGCAATGCAATCACTCAAATGAAAACATCACACAGTGTTAACCGGTCCACTGTGAGGTTAGAGAAATTTCATCCGCTCCAACCCGGATTGAGGAGTTTCATCGCGACTCAAGTCAGACCAAACCAGGGCTTGTGCAATGGAGAACACCCCCCTCCCAAGACCGCCTTCGAACCATAGCCCCCAACTTTGCCGCGACCTCCTCGCCTATCACTTAGTTCGACTAAGGATGGGGAAAGAACCATTTCAGCTATCCTCATTGAAGGAAGTCGGTGTTTGGCCTAACACTCTTAATCGTTTCCCCTAACGGGTGATTATGCATGACCAATTACACTTTAGTCGAATAATCGTTAGTGATAATCAGGAGTGACCAATAAGTTCACACAATACAGAATCCATGCAAATATGCAGAACAGCATACCAAGGAGTTGAACTCCTATCACAACAGAGTATCATTTACACACAGAGTATCATTTACACACATAGCATGCGCATAATCATCTAACTACAAACACAACCAGAAGTACTCTTGGGTCTCCGGATACTTTAAATAGTACCCAAACAGCAGTGAAGCTACCATCCCAACTTACTTGTTTAGATGTTCGCTATTTCTGACTTGAATTGTCAATCGTCTTTGGAAGGTCCTAATTACACAAAAGGTCCAAATTTAGTTTTCGTAATAATTACGAAAACATTAGGGTTTAATCTAAAATGGTTATATATATATATTATTTCCATAATATGCAGTCATGTTATTATTATATATCGAATTAAATTATTAATTATTGATACCGTACATCATATATACTATTACATATTATATATCGTTTTGATCGTATCGAAACGTACTTTTTATTTATTAATTCACGTTTTGGTTCTGGTAAGGTTACCGAAATGTGTATATTCTTGAATATGTTATAGTTATAGGCTAGATTGCTTAAGGTTATCCGATTTCAACAAAACTAGTGTCATTGAGTTCGTATAGACTTAACGACACATTTTACGAGTCCCATTCCTAGAGATGGATTTTAACGGGTAGTTTGGATTTTTAATACAATTATACATAATTATATAAAAACGATCGTCTTATGCGAAATTTATAGATTTAAATTATATTTTATCCAATTTGTCTCTATATTGTAACAATATAAGTATTATTCAATTCTAATACACTTAAAGTGCATCTCGATCAGAAAATATTAATAATTATAATAAAAATTTCCATTTAATCCAATTTGATCAGCAATCCTATGTATAGATTTTATTTAACTATTTAGTTCATTTTAGTCTATTAATGTTACAAATGCACCCCGACTTGTAATTTAAGCTATTTTACTTAATAAATTTGTAATAAATAGTTCGAATTACCCAATAATTCCTCAAAAATTTCTATGGACTTCTAAAAATATAGGGAATTCAATTATCACTTGGTTTCAAGTTTTCGACCTATTGCCTATATTTTCGTATTGACAATTTTACCCCCAAATTTGATAAATTATCCAATTATAATTCTTTTAGCATCCAATTAATTTCAATCTGACTCAATACCATTATTATTTATTATAGATCAGTACATGTCCATTTCATCAATTAATTTCATAATTTCCTATTAAATTCATAATTTCAGCCTATTTTCGAACTAATTTTAGGCCTAAAAATTCAATAAATATTAAAATTATTCAAATAAAAATTTGGGCTAGCAATTACCTATATATCATACACATCCTACACAAAAATTTTCAGCTAGAAACAACATCATATAGTACATTTATTTCATAAATATATATTCGGATGAATTACAGATTTCTTAATAAAGTATATTAAATATTAGGAATTTTTCAAAAATAAAAATATCACATGAAAGCATGTCTAAAATAACCTAAGTGTAATTTTTTTTATAATTTTCTGGGCGGATTTACTATTTTTTAAAAATTATTGAAAAATAGGGCAGAAATTTGACCTTGGTGTTCTTAGGTGCTCCGGTGGCTCGGCAGTTGTCGAACCGTCGGCGCGGTGGGTGGACCGTGTGGGGTTGGCTGGGTTTCACAGCAGATCTACTCTAGGTTAGGATTCCACACTTTCACTAATTTTTCTGTTTTTTTCTAAATTTTTTTTTCCACGATTTTTTCTAATTTTTCTTTTTGATTATTTCTGATTCTAAATTGCTAAAACTATCATATCTAATAATTTTGGCTTTTTATAGTGCCTCAAAGTCGGTTAAAGGATTTTTTTTCTTTAATTAATTCATATTTTCTTTTCCAATTTCTTTTTTTTTTTTATGCATGAGGTGTCCTAATGTTAAAATTTTACTTTTGAATCAGCACTTCACTTTTCCTTTTGTCCTGCTACGCCTCCTTCCAGCAATCTCGTTGTTATTTAATTAATTTTTCTTTTTCTTTTATTAAATAATTACTTAAATATAGATATTATATGTTAGAATTAATTATTTAATTAATATACAAGTTTATACCCTATGTAAATAACATGTGAAATATATAACTTTACTCGTATAGTTAAGTTTCTAGCATATCTTTTATTTTTAGGATACATTTTAAGGTTAATTTCATGAATTCAACACAATAAATATATAATTACACAATTTTAGGTTAATTTACGAGTATAATTATTATTTATACCGGGTATACTAAAAAATTATATGTATTTTTTTATAGTAAATTATACTATATTATCTCATTTTATAGGTCAATTAACTTATCTCTAAGTTCTCGTTGCAATCTAAGTTCAATTTTAGGAGTTCCGAATATTTTAGGGCTTTAGTAAATATTCCAATTTCTAAAGGCAAAATTGGGATTTCGGGTCATTATTACTAAAATCTAACTTCACTGTAATATCTCGACTAACTTTTTCATTCTAGTTGCAAAGTTTGGGCTCAATTGGATAAGTTACCCTAAAAGCCCTAAATCTGAGTTCGGTTGTCCTAAACTCAATTTTGGGAGCTTACACCTACCTTACCTACCATCTATTTTAGAACCTTCTAGATCTTCTAGAATATTATGAATTATTTCCTCTTGCGCTTAAACGAACCTCATGATTTTGGGCCCTTCTAAATCGGCCCGTAACATTCTCCCCCACTCATTTCGGCGACATCCTCGTCGTATTTTCTTCATGGAACTTTTGAATTTTATTTGGAAACTGTCATAGAGCTTCAGTAGGTTCCTAACTGGTCTCACTTTTCGGCTTTCCTTTCCAAATAACTATATACTTATGCCTAGGGGAATGGCCTTATCTTCTCACATATCTATCCGCAATAATTTCTCCAACTTCTTTCTTGTATGATTCCCGAACTCCAATTGGAGCCCTTTGTGATATTGTTCTATTAAGGTCATCCTCATCCTTGTGATATAGCTTAAGCATACTAACATGAAATATTAGGTGGAATTTTAATCTTGGAGGTAACTCCAACTTATAAGATACTTGTCCAACTCGTTTCACGATGAGAAATGGTCCTTCATAACGCCTCATTAGTCCTTTGTGCAATTGGCCCTTGGTCCCCTAGATCAGGTGTAATTTTATAAGTACTTGATCCCTTACTTGATACTCTATTGGTCAACGTTTCTTATCTGTAACTTTCTTTATTCTCTTGATAGCCTTATCTAAGTAATTCAGAGCTAAGTCTTGACTCTCTTGCCACTCTTTTGCAAATTTATATGCTAGGGAACTAAACCCCGTATATCCTGTAGTTAGCAGCTGTCTCGAGAGTTAGCAGCTGTCTCCCTAGGACAAACTCAAATGGACTATGCCCTGTTGATTCATTCTTCTGTAGATTAAAAGAGAGTTGTACGACATCCAATAACTTAGACTAGTCTCGCTGACTTGTACTTACAAAGTGCCTCCAAACTCGAAGGCAATGCACTACAGCTGTCGTTTCCTTTTTATGTACTAGGTATCGCCTCTTCGTATCATTCAACTTTCGGCTCTCAAAAGCTATTGGATGGTTTTCCTGCATTAAAACCCCACCAATGTCATAATCACTAGCATCCATGCATACTTCAAATACTTCACCAAAATTAGGGAGCGCAAGAACTTGTTCTTTAATGACTGCTTCCTTTAGGGTATCAAATGCCTTCTGTCGATCTTCCTTCCATTCCCATAAAACATCTTTCTTGAGTAAATCCGTTAAGGAGGCAGCCATTCAAGAGTATCCACGTATGAAACTTCTGTAATAATTTACTAAGCCAAGAAACGACCTCGATTCAGTGGGCTTAGTAGGTTCTTTCCATTCTCAAATGGCCCGTATCTTCTCTCCGTTCATTTTGATCTTCTCCTATCCTATTACGTGCCCTAAGAAGGCCACTTCTTCCTTTGCAAAGGCACATTTCTCCAGCTTTACATATGACTTGTTTTGTCTTAAGGCTAAGAAAACTGTACGAATATGTTCTAGGTGCTCCTCCGTAGACTTGCTATAAATCATGATATCACCCAGTAAACCACAACAAAATAATCCAAGAATGGTGCTAATACCCTATTCATAAGACTACAAAAAGTAGTCGGGGTGTTCGTAAGCCTAAATGGCATAACAAGAAACTCAAATGCATCATAACTTGTGACGCAAGTGGTTTTGGACTCATCTCCATCTGCTATCCGTACTTGATGATATCTCGATCATAGATCTAGTTTTAAAAAATATCTTGTCTCTCCTAATTTATTGAACAAGTCTAATACCAAAGAAATGGGGTACTTATTTTTTTCAATGACCTTATTCAAGGCCTTATAGTCAATACACAACTGAAAGGACCCATCATGTTTCTTCTAGAAGAGAACTGGATCTCCAAAAGGTACCTTTGATAGTTGGATGAATCCAGCTTCCAACAACTCCTTCAATTGTCGCCTTATTTCTTCTAATTCTTTTAGGGATATACGAGAAGGAACTATAATAGGGACCTTTGTACCTGGTTCTAGCTCAATCATATGATCCACTTGCCTTCTTGGTGGTAGTTTCTTTAGGAATTCTTTAAGCATGATGTCTTTAAATTCTTCTAGCCACTCTCCTACTCGATGTAGAATTGCTTCTTGACTCCCTATCTCTTCTTCCCCCTTCAATGTAGCTACGTACGTAACTTCATTCTTTTTTAGGCCCTTCGCTAGTTACATAGCGGAAAGGAATTTTGTGGCTTGACCAGCTTTCCTTATAACAGGCACCACACATTGAGAGTTAGTCTTAAGTACACATATACAGTTTGCACGAGGAACAATAAGTATGTCAATACGATTTAGGAATTCCATCCTAATCACAAATTCGAAGTTATCCATAGGTACTACTTTGATGGTTTCTTTCCCTTTCTACCCTCCCACATGGAGCTCTATCTCCTTGGTAACTCCAATAGTAAGGACTTCCTTTGAGTTTACCGTCTTGACCCATGTCTTAGTTTTCTTTACTTCCATTCTAATCTTACGTGCTATTACCTCGGAGATGAACAGACGAGATGCCCCTGTATTAATAAGGGCATTTAATTTCTTGCTAGCAACTATCACCTCAGTGTACATTAACCCCTTTCGCTTCTCCTGCATCTTCATAGCACTAAGCAGTCGTATCGAACCTATTTTAGCCTCGTCTCCTTCATCGGAGCTCTCATCTACCATAATTGCTGCCAACCGATCTTTCTCTAGGCATTCCCTGGCATAATGGGGCCCATTGCAGAAATAGTACTTCAATTCTCGAGGCTTCTATTGTTCCCCATCTTTTCCTTCACAAGTCCTTCATCGATAATTATTTTTCTCTTCCATCTTAGGCTTCCCTCTTGAAGAACTCCTACTCCTTTCCTTCTCAACTCCCCCCTTCCACCTTTCCATTGAGGTCTTATGTTCTGTCTTCTTGAACTCCGTTAGGCCTTCAGCAACTGCTATAGCTTTAGAGATGTCTTCTATTCCTCTTTGCTTTAACTCCAACATTGCCCAAGGTTTCAGACCATCTAAAAACATCACTAGAGCGTCATCTTGGTTAAGGTTTGGGATCTTCAACATAAGTTTTAAGAATTCCTTCACATATTGCTTGATGTCATCCTTATGAGTTAGGTGATGCAACTTCACCTTTGCTTCTTTAGTAGCATTTTGGGGAGAGAATTGGCCCTTGATTTCATGTACAAAGCTAGCCTAAGTATTGATTTCGTTTGCCCTCCAACGCTACCATACCATAGCAGAATCTTTCAAATACATAGCAGCAATACGTATCTTTTCGAGGTTATCCAAGATTCTTACAGCATTGAAATATTGTTCTATTCCCCAGAGGAAGTTGTCTACCTCCCGAGCGAATCGTATCCCATTGAAAGGTTCGAGCTTAGGCACATTGATCTTATGAGCAAACTGGATGGTCACTCCATTTACCACTATCGCTTGACATGCTGCTAGTTGGTTCTTAAGTTCTTTAATCTCCCGGCGCATGGCTACCATTACAGCGTCCATCTTAGCTTCATAATCTTCCTCCTTAGTTTCCAAAGCAATAACTCGAGCTTGGAGTACTTCATTCTTCCCTTCAATCGCCTCATCACACTGCTTCAGCTCCTCAATGGCTTGATTCAATGCTCCTTACAACTCGCCTCAAAATTCTTCCTCCATCTCTTCAAGTTTGCCTTGTGATTCATCGAATCGTTCATTCGCTTCAGCAATGTTCAGCTTCGCTCTATCCATCCTATTAAGGAGGGAGTTCAGCAAGTCCCAAGACCTAGCCCTCAACCTGGTGACTCTACAGTCATCTTGATTACCTATCTCTTCAACCATTGAAGTATTGTTGTCTCCTCTAAAGGACATCTTCTCCACGCAAAGTCTCTTTACCTGGCTCTGATACCACTTGTCGTGGGTAGATTCCCTTACTCAAACACGTGCGGCACTTAACGTTCCTAACCACATTAAGAAAAGTTAAGTCAGCCAATAACATCTCACAATGTTTAAAGAGAGAAAATATAGAGAGAGAAACTTTGATGTAAATAGTATTTACTTGAAATAATTTGATGATACAACTGAGGAGATCTTCCCTATATATACAAGAGATCTCTCAAGATGAAGGGTCAAGATTAATTCGATCTAACCGTTACAAATGAATCCTCACCCACCTTTACATTAAATACATCTACCTACCTTACCTATCATCTATTTTGAAACCTTTTAGATCTTCTAAAATATTCTAAATTATTTCCTATTGCGCTTTATCGAACCTCATGATTTTGGACCCTTCTAAATCGGTCTATGACATGTGTATGTTATTTCTTTTCCTCTTTTTTTTTTTTTTTTGTTCCTTTTTTCTTTTAATAAAATTATTGATAGTTAGATTTTCCTTCCTCTATATATACACAACGCCAGGCACTCTTGTTCTACACCTTAAAGTTTTCATTTGCCCTCCTATCTTCATCCTCCTTCATCGTTGTTAAAGTATTTGCCATAAAATATATGAGCTTTGCTCCAGAAATGCTCATTGTTGTCAAAGTTCTGCCATTACAACTCCTCAACCCCATAATATTATTGTTCTCGGACCACCTAGCTCACGTACAAAAAATTCCCTCCCTACCATTGCAGTATCACCTCAAGCATGTCCTATTTTACGCACCAAAGCTTACATGAAGTCTACTAATTTTTGAGATGAAAATGCATCCGGCACTTCATCAGCCTCTTCCATCTTGGACAAGAATGTCTTTGGTCCTTGAGGTCCTCTTCCTCTCGGGGTGGTGATAATGTTGTTTGCATAGCTTCTTCTTAATAGGTATCAGCAGATAGTCGACACTTAATCTTAATATAAGACGAATGAGTAGTCACCTAAGGATTGTTTTGGATTTAGTTTCACTCTTTGCAAATCTAAATTATAATGAGTTATTGCATGTTAAGCTATGATGAACAAATTATTTGAAGTTACCTTTCATTGTCTTGAGCATAAAGCTTGTAGAAGATCCTTCAAGGAGCGTTTAATTATTCTAATTCTGCTAATGACTTGAAAATTTTCTTTGTGAGTGCAAGCATATTCATATGTAGAATGATTTGTTACAATCTAAATGTTCCGAGTATTTGTCATCACCGGAAAAGATGGTATATAAGAAAGGCTTCTACATCGTAATAATAAGTTAGGAAAGTTCTTCCCAGAGGATTCTCCAAATTTTGATGCATGAAAGTTTGGCGGTTGTTTTTCACGACCCAGTAACTTAATCTATCTCAAAACAAGGACTGGTTGATTAACAGACATGCTGACCTAATGGTTGCCAAAATTTTTCATGCATAAAAATATAGGCAACTTTTAGCTTGGCATGTCCACTGACCAATCCTATTTTTTGGACCGTGCAATTAAAAAAATGGAAGGGCATTGGCAATTTGGACATCCTGGCTTGTCTTTACAATATATGGAGCTTTTCTGATATATCATATGATCTAACGATAACAAGTCTTGAAACGTTTAGGTTGTGATAAATCTTTTTACATGTGAATATGTTTGGACTCAGAAAGACTTACTTCAAGCCATTTGCAGAATTATCAAACTCTTCTAAATCATCAACAAGGTTTAATGTGAAAAAAAATGAGAGAAATTCAAATGATTTGGATAATAGCTTACTATACAGGAATTCATCATTAATTAGATTTGTAAAAAGGAACACTATATCCAAACAAGTCCGAGGATGACCAACCAGTGTCCTATATTAAGTTTTAAGAGTTGTAGATTCAGTGATACCTATCAATTACGATTCTATGCAAACGACATTATCATCACCAAAAGAGCAAGCTGACTCCAATACCCAAAAACTTGCTAGTCTAAACTTGAAAGAGGTTAATGAAGTACTTGATGCATTCTCATCTCTAACATCAGAAGATATCGTGTTTGTGGTTCAACGGAGTGAATTCTCTAGATGATGCTGTATGTAATAAGGTTGGAAGCTCTTTCATGTTTTTATAGACAAACAAAGTTATATCGATGACCATGGTTCCCAAAATTACGGTTTTACTCGTACAAATTTACGAGTTTATGATTTTAAAAGTCCTTTTTATGTTAAATCACATATAATATTGTTTTTGTGTAGATTGTGATAGAATCACGATGTTATTATTTTAGATATTAATTAGGTAATTTAATGAATAGTTACAATTAAGTAAGATAGTATATAATTGTAATTGATAAAATTTGTTACTATAAAAAATATTATAAATAGCAAATGCAGAAACCAAAAGATCATTTTTCATTCTTAACTAAATTCAAAAACTATTGTTCTAATGTTCTCTCTCTTTTTCTCTTAATTTTCTAGGAGTTTGTCTTTGACTCAAACTAAAAACGATTACAATTTTTTTTCCATTTCAGTGAGCTATATGAGATGCTAACAATGGTGCTCTCGTTAAGAGAACAAACGGAAATGGAAAAATTGCTTATACAAATATTAGAATGCATGGAAAAAATGCAAGAGGAATTCAAGAAATTATGAAAAGGTACACTATTTTTTAAGGAAAGTTTTAAGTATTTACGAGAAACAATGGTGGAATGTATGGAAGAAGAACAAATAACGAACCAAAAAGAAGAAGATACCACATTAACTATTGATGATATGGGTGAAGAAAATTTTCATGAAATAAACCAACTTGTTACAAAGAATGATACTAAAAAGGTAGAAGATTTGGCATAAGAAATTAATATAAAGAATGATCAAGAAAATAATAACACGAACATTCCTAATACAAAGATACAAGAGGAAGGACATTTTTTCATAATTGGTTTTGTACGTACAATAATATCAACTGTAGATGGTTTTATGGCAAATTTAATTAGAGAATGAAAATCCATGACAATTATGTTGCTCAACAACATCAATTATGAAGATGAAATTTGTGGACAAAGAAATATTATGAATTAAGTTTTAGATTTCACAAACAATAAAATGCTCTAATGATACATCATGGGAATGTCAAAGGCAAAATTATCTTCATTGTCTTGAAGAATAAAACATATATTAAAGATCTTGTTAGTGATTTTTTAATATTACTAAATCATATTAGTTAATAATTCTTTTGTTGAATTTTTCTTCTTAGAACCTTGAGGACAGGGTTTTTTTATAAGAATGGGGGAAATTGTTATGATTTTAAGTTATAATTTTAAATATTAGTTAGACAACTTAATGAATAATTGCAATTATTAAGATTAGCTAGTTAAGCAAGATAATAAATAGCTATAATTGATAAAATTTTTTAAGAAATTAATTACTGTAAGAAATATTATAAATAGTAGTTGTAGAAACCAAAAGATTATTTTTCATTCATAACAAAATTCAAGAACTACTATTCTCAATCTCTTTCTCTTTTTTCTCAATTTTTTAGGAGTTTATTTTTGACTTGAACTAAAGATAATTATAATTTTTTTTTTCCATTTTAGTGAATTGTGCAAGATGCTAACATCTGAATTTAGGTATATGATTTTATAAGTTTATAATTCTATCATTTCAATGTGATTCTACACAATTCTACAGGATTCTATTCGATTTCACTCAATTGAGTCTAATGAGCTCTTAAAAACAAGGTAAGGGACTAGGCTTCTACAATTAGTAAGCTAGTCAAATTGTGAATGAAATAACATCATATTTGCTTCTTTAACTTTAATTGATTATATTATTAATTGAAGGTTTTCTATTAAAGATGAATAAATAAATAAGAAAAAAGATAGATATAATCATGTTGATCGACCAAGTATCCTATCATGTGTAAGGGGTAGGAAAAAAAAAAACAAATGTAATATTATGTAGAAGGTTAATGCAGTTATAGATTTGAAGCCATGGCCCATGGGGGTGGAACTAAAAATAATTTGAAGATTCATGATATTAATATTATTGAAGATAAAGTATGAATCAATGCTTCCATAGACGCCAAAGAAGATGTGGATATGATTATTATTATGATAATAATGATTATGATTATGGTTGGGAAAGCTTGTAATAGTTTTGTTGCTAGAAAGACAGTTGATAATTAATGTTTTATTTTAATTTAGTATTTTATTATAATGATTTATGTTGTAACATAACGTATATTTACTAATATTTATATTTAAGTTTTATGCATTGGCATACATAATGATTTATACTTAATTACTTATACCATAACTTATATTATCCTTAAAATTTATGCTAAGCTTATTTATTTGCATCATACATTTAAATTTTTTATAACCTTATAAGCATATTTCTAGTTTGTAAAAGCTAGCTTAAATAGATTATAGAAACTTATATTTTTGCATTTCAATTCTACTTTTCATTCTACAAGACCCTTGATGAGTCTAGGTTAATTGCGAGTTTGACAACTAGTTCACAGCACTAGGTGGTTTAAGGACCATTTGTTTATGAATCTTCTTTCGATTGATTGCTTAACTTGTTGAATAAAGGTATATATAATTAGATACAAGAAAATATGATCCACGTATGAGTTGGGTCTGTGCTACAAAATGAGTGGTGAAACCATCCTTGTGTAATGATCACCGGTCCACTTAACTACATTTTTGTATGGTGAAGTTGAGAAATTTATAGGCGTAGCTCTAACAATGTAGGCATTGTTTTTTATATATAGCTCGTATAGCTTACTCTGGCAACTTAACTATGAGAAAAGGGGATTAAAAGGCATTGCAAGGAAGAAATAAAGAAAGAATGAAAATTTGAAGACACAATGACGTACATCAGCATGGAAACTTAAAAATTACTAGATTATCATAAGAGACATTGTTATAATTTCATCCAATGATTATTACCAAATCAGACATTATTTTAAATGTTCGTGTATAAGTTTATATTTGCTAATACCTTCTCAAATATGTGAAGCACGTGAATCTTATTAGATCACCATCCGGGTGAAGTGCCAACCATCGGGGAAATTATAAATTAATTTTGTTTACAAAATTAGTGAGAAAACTTGCTTACTATACTCACTAAAAATCCTCATAAAACATTCCAGTAACGTGCATACCACTTTTTAGGGAAAGCAAGAATATAATTTGATTTATCTTGTCACTGTTTAACTATACTATTTGACTATGGAGATCCCGTCAGTACTAATGGGTGGTTATATGCACTAAAATTGGGTACCTATAAAAGACCATATTATCATCAATTGGCATAGATTAAGATTTTCTTTCAAACGATAAATTGCGAATTAACCATAAAAAAAAAAAAAAAACCCAAAATCGTTTGCAGGCTGTTGGCAATTTGGCTCGCCTAGGCTGATTTTATGAAGTAATTTTTATCTTTAGATTTTCGAATATGAAACTTGCAAATAAAAATAGTGAATTGCATTTTTGTTCTAGGGTTTAATTGTTTTTGGGAAATATCTTTCAAACATTCAGTTATTTTTCTTACCTTCTATTTTTATATGAAATCTTCTATAGCAATAATACTTATCAAAAAATAAATAAATAAAATTCTATAGCAATAAATTAAAACGAGGATAAGTTGTCAATTTCGTCCACACGCGGGGATGACCTTAACTACTAATTTTTTAACATGATTTATTTTAAAAATATCTTCTTTATTGAATTGGGAGCTTTATGAATATTAAAAACATTTTTCTTTTTTTATTGCAAAACTGGATAAAAAAAAAAATGCTTCTCTATAGCTTTTGTTATATGTCGAAAGCTTGAATGATGATTGAGAAATGAGAACGTACTTTATTTAATGGATGGAAACAAAATCTGGTCGGCTCCAAATTGATCACGTTTTTCTCTTTTTCAGTAAAAAAGAAAAAAAAAATTATATGAGTTGTCAATAGTAATTTATAGATTATTAACATACATGCTAAATATACGTATCTGCAAAACTAATTTGGCAATTATCTTGTGCCAGATATGTGTTGAGAATCTGCCCTAGTTAATGGATTAACCAAGAAAGCTCGATATAATTCCAAATTGATAACTTTTTCTCCATTTTCTTTCTTTTTCAGTCAAAAGGAAAGTGATATTAACTGTCCATGGAAATCTATAGATTTTTACCTTACTGGCAAAACGTACATATCTGCAAAACTATTGACATTTATTTTGTTACAATTTGGTGTAGGAAACATTTGTTATTGTCAATCATGGGTTCTTCAAGTCACATGCTTCTAACTTAATCACAAACTTGTGAAATGCGAATTGCACTTCGAACATACTCAATAAATGGAATGACATGGTCTGAATGAATATCTTAATGAGTCTATATCGAAATGACAATTGGAAAAACTAGAATGTCATACTCTACAATGCTGAATCTCTATAGCAATAACAATTGAGGTGCTAGAAACTCGAATTAGATATCTTTAGAGAAGAGTCAGGTGATACTTATCATCACTCAATATTCACCATCAATTTTTCTTTTTCTTGTTCTTTTTTTTAATCAGAAAAACAAAATATACACATTTAGCTATAATTGTTTACTTGAATACTTAACTTTTCTTTTCTTTTCTTTTTTTATTTGAGTCCTTAACATTTGCCAACTTTGGTAAAATAATACTCCTATCAACTCTATTAAATTTTTCCATCCATCCTTAACATCTGTCAACCTCTAATTGGTTTATAATAATTAATTTAATTAAATGATTACATATATATTAAATTGAATATTATAATAAAAATAACTAAAAATACAAAAAAAAAAGGGCTGCAAAAAGATTTGCAAGCCCCAATCACCTTGCTGACTGCTTGAGGCCATTGGCACTTATCCACGACTATGGTTGTGTCATGACCTCAAATATACGAACAAGCTTGGTTAACTATCCCGATTGATATAAATACAAAATAGCATTGGGGCTCTTTGAATTATGAGATAAGGTAGATTTTTTTATCCCCTTAATTATGATGTGTATGTTTAACCTATGCGTGTAAATTAGTCACTCAAGATAATACAGCATTTAAGTTAAATTCAAGCTCTAACTCAATTCAAAAATTCAAAACTTAAGTTCTACTCTAAATAGCATTGGAAATGTTCAGATACCTGACTCGCCCAACCCAATTAAACTTGAAATACATTCAGCCAAATCTTCGATAACCTATCAATGCTCCTTTCTTTGGCAATAGAGATTAATATAATTAATTCAAGTTGTAACAAATGCATAAAATAATAAAAGTATAAAAGTATTAAAAAGATGATAAAACACAGGTACAACTCTTCTAAAGTTAAAAAAAAAATAACAATCATATAGAATAAGAAAAATAATCTAACAAGTTAGCGACTAAATAGATCACACATAAATTATTCTTAAAAAGCAAAAAGAAAATTAACTTACATAAAGATAAGACGGGTGCAATACCTGATCTTAAAACTATAGAAATTGGTGGTTACACATATACATGACGGCTATGATATGCCTCGATTTGCTTATTTCCAAGATTAAGAAGGAGGAAGCAAATCGAGCTTTAATTTGGAGATGGAGGAAGCAGTTGTACGCCTTTAAATCTAAAATAAGACAATTTCTTACTGTGATTACTACACAGCAGAGTGTTCAATAGTCAAGTTAAGTAGAAAGAAGAGAGTGGCGGATGTCATCCCTAGATTTTTTTTTTTTAGGTAAAAGAAGTCCCTCGAAGTGGGTGGGGGAGAGATAATCATCTATTAATGCTTATATTTATAATGAATTTCGATTTCACCACTGTAAAAATAGTAAATCATTCAACACCTTTCACTTCTTATTACAAATAAGTTATATAGAATTTTACTACCAAGGCCGACATGGCATGGTTTGGCTTTATTTACCTCTCCAACTAAACCATTATCCTGAATTATTATAATCATCTATGTAAAAAATTAGAGAGATAGAACGACAGTGAGAGTGCAACCTAGGGCTAGATATCGATAAAAACAATGAGAGTGATCGAGCAAGGCGTAGCTGTAAATGAATTGCAATTGATAAAGAGAATAGTCCGATCTTATATGATGCGAAAAGCAATGATTACGACCCTAGACCCCAAAATAATTGGAGCAAATCCTGGTTCAAGGATACCCCTCTTAATAACATTTCAGGTACCTACAAAAAATTATGCTTCACAAGAGTATACGCGGAATCCAACATGGATCATGATGAGGATGCTAATGATGTGAGAGAGGAAGAGGAATGTTTGAACCAGTTTATGGAAAAGGGAACATGTTTTGTCAACTTCTCTAATCTAGAAAAGAATATGATATATGCACTACGGTGATATGCTCTAATAACCAAGTTGATTAGGTAAAATTTATTATGCATTTACTTTATTGAATGGAATAAAACTAAAATCAAATTATAATTTTTAGAGAATGGAATTGAGGTGTAATGAATTAGGAATAGATATTATGGCATTTAGTTAAAGGTAATGGAATAACTAATTTATTTTTCACTTTGCTAACTTTAACAGGTGGAAGAGATGAATAAAAAATAACATACCTAAAATACCCTTATGAATTTTAATACAAAAACTTAAAAAAAAAATAAAGAAGAAGTAAGAAAAACCCTGACAAAATCATCATCCTCCTCACAAGCCAATTGTGAAAGAAATATAACAATATCATGTTCAAAAAGGAAAAAACCCAATCTCAAATATATAGCCCAACCACCAAAATCTAACCCCAATCTAAATCTCAACTCTAACAAAGAGAGAAAATTGAAAATATAAAATAAATAATTTCAAAAGAAAAGAATGAATCCAATGCAAATTAATAAATCGAAGCTTGACTTAATGAGGAGCATTTCACAGCAATCAAAGTCCATCATGGTATTGGAGCTCGCCAAAGACATTACTGCTACATGCTTTGAAGGCATAAAAAGCTCGGGAAGCTCGTACTGAAGTCCACCTAGGTGTTCTTACCCTAGCTTTTGATCTACTTCCCTCTTCGTCGTCACGGTTCCTAACTACTCCTTAGCTCGCATCTTTATTGCATTATTGAGATGCTCTTCGTCAGGGTTATGTTTTGGATAGAAATAGATATAATGGCTTTCTTAGATTGTGTGGGATTAGGCTCTTTAGGTTGTATATGAGGAAAAGGAAGTGTTTTCCGTGGTTGATAGGGAACAGGGAGACGAAAAAGTTCAATTCCAGTTTTGTTTTGATATTTTATTTGGGTGTTAATTTTGACATATTAGAGATTGTCTGAAGTTATTTTGGGGAGAAAAATTGAAGAAAGAGGTTAGAATGGCTATTCATGGGTGAAGGCTCTGAATGAGGATTCATGATTTTTTTGAATCACAATTCCTTGAGAGCTATAATTACGAGTCATTTTCCAAGTGAAAATGTAATAAAGTTGCTATAAGGAATAAAGGGGGAATGGATTCCATTCCTCCCAAGCGAATGGACCGTTAAGGTTCAAGATCATGCATACGAAACTAACCAAAATATAGGCGACCATTTCAAACTTTAAAGTGATTCATATGGGAGTGGATGTCTATATTATTTCGATCAACTATGCAGAAAACTTCCAATGGATAATTCAAAATGGTCCCTAATTTGTTAATGGATATTAATTGGCTTTAAAGCAATGGAACTAGACTTTAGATCGGAGATTTCACAATTCAGTACTATGGCAATGTAGGTTCGTATTATAGGGTTGCCCATTGAATTATTCTCAGTGATGGCTATAAAAAGGATAAGGGAGAAGGTAGGCTTGATGCTACTATTAGATTCATATACCATTAATATAGAACGTGGTTGGTTTGCTTACATGTGCATACAAGTGGAGATGAATAAGCTGTTGAAGCATACAAGCATTGTTAATCATATTCCATATAAGATACATTACATTGCATTGTCCGATGATAAAACATTTGAAGCATTTAGAAGAAAGGGTGTAAGCTTTGATGAACAATAATAGCAATGATAGGTATATGACAAACCAAGCTAAATCTCCTACAAGGAATAGTACACAACATGCTAGTAAGGAAAATGTGACATAAGGAGACTTAGAAGGAGGAAGCCTATGTGTTCCACTATCCGAGTTGGATGTTAATAGTGGATAGACTGATGTTAAGGTGAAACAACGAAGACTCACCTGAGAATTGAGAGTTCTAATTGGTCAAACTCTCAAAAGAATAAATCTGTTTTGAAAACTTATGATAATCCCATTTTTCTAAAAAGAGTAACATCCAAAATGGCTTGAAAAGTAACGAAACTATTGATGGAAGTATTGACTCAAGAGATACAACGTCTAGAGATGCAACCCTTCAAGGGAAAGAGAATATTAATGAGAATGTCTCTGCGAAGCATATATCTCCTACTTCCAAAACGGTGCACCCTTTCAAGAATAACGAATCCTTTAGTGCACCAAGACGTTTCAACACATAAGAGTACCTTCTCTGTTCAGACAGGAGCAACATAAGTCGAAGTCCATTAAGTCTTGGAAAAATCTTGCTAGGTAACATGGAAAAAGTAGTGGAAGTGGAATTAATCCTTCTCCTCCTTATGTACTAGGGGTTATTACCCAAAACACATGTGGACTCCAAGATATGGCAAATGCAAAGCAGAAGGGAGGTGATTCGAGTTTATGTGGAGATAGTTATGATAGAGATAACTTAAATGAGATGGCGCCACAACCAAGTGCTAGACGTGATGTTTCGACTATCACAATAAGACCAACTGGTTTACATGACAAATCAAGGCATAGTAGAGGAGAGATTCGAGGGACTTATTCTTTTTTCGCATGCCAATGGAAAGGCACCTCATGACGAATGCAGACTTTCTCTCTTTGGTATAGGCGACATGCAAGAATGTAGCAGAGTCCATCATGGCGCCAAGAAGGGAGCACCCAACTATTCAGCGGGTCTCGTACACTATTCCAGTCCTAGAGGATGTGAAGAGTCTCGTGTCACTACTCGTAGAGGAAGCATCAATGGCGATGGCAAGAACAGTTGCTCGTCCATGCAAGTGGAACCTTCGGGTTTAGAAAGAAGGTAGTAAACCACCAACATCAAATTGGTATGATTTTAGATGCAAATTAATGAATCCTAAACTCATAGACACGTTGTCATCAATAATGAGGCCGCAACCTTTCAAGATGTTAACATATAATGCACATGGAGCTTCCTTAAAGGCCAAACAATAAGTTTTCCACAACTAAATTAAGCGCTATGATTCGCAGGTTGTCATCTTTGTGGAGACAAAGCTTGATAATGGAGGTGTTGAAAATCTATGCCAGTTGTTGGGCTTTAATGAAATGTTATGTTTGGAAGCTATGGGTATGAGTAAGGGAATTACTATGATGTAGCAAACAAATCAAGTAAGGATTCGCAATCATCGAGTCTCGCAGCAGCAAATCCTAGCCTATTTTGAGGCAACGATTTCTAACATTTCTTGGTTTATTTTCAGTATTTATGCTGGTCCAAGGATGGAGAATCGTAGAGCTTTATGGCAAGAGTTAAAGGAGTGTTGGGGAATACTGGTTGACCTTGGTTGCTCGTTGGTGATTTCAATAAGGTTTTGTCTAATGATGAAAAATGCCAGGGGGAAGGGAAGAGACATTAATCAATCTAGAGCATGTGAGTATTAGGAGTGCATGGAATTTTGTGGTATGTCAAACTTAAGGTACATTAGGAGCCGGTTTACTTGGTCAAAATGTACAAATTATTTAGCCAACTTGATTCAATTGTGGATTAATAGAGTTTAGGCAAATTTTAATTGGAGAGTTATGTATCTAAATATGAAGGTTTATTACTTTTGTCTACCTCATCAAACCAGAGCCCCTTTTTACTAACAACTCATCCTAATATTCGGTTAGGTCTGAAAGATCAATGGCCATTCTGTTTCCAAGCGTGTAGCTAGATTGACTAAGTTTTGTAGATCGTATTGGTGTCCAATGGAAATTATCCATGTCTAACTATGCTAAAAACACGAAAGGCTTCACTACTAAATTACAATCGTGGAATAAGAAAGTTTTCGGTCTTATTTATGTTAAAAGGAAACTTTTAATGCAAAAGATTAAACAAGTTCGTTAAAGAATTCTTAATGATTTGAGTTGAGCATTAATCAATAGAGAAGCCTTTTTACAAGATGCCTTGAAGGAAGTTTAGGGGTATAAAGAAAAGTTATAGGTCGCTAAGTCTAAGGCTTCTTGGTTGATAGATGGTGATCGGAATATGAGATTCTTTTAAGCTTCAACACTAGCAAGGAGAGAGAAAATTCAAATTGTTGGTCTATTTGACAATGCAAATAATTGGGTGATTGAGAATAGTGGACTAGAAAATATGACAATCGACTAATTTTTGGAGTTATTCAGAATGTAAAGGTTAGCTATAAAACCGAATCCGCCATCTTGATTCTCATAGTGGGTATGTTTTAATCAATAAGATTGCCTAAACTTGTCCAAGAATGAAACACGTGAGGTGGTTAGGCAACCAATGTGGGGAATAGCTAATATGAAGTCTCCTGGCGTGGACGGATTACACTCTTAATTCTTTAAGGCATGTTGGAATATTGTTGGCAAATTTGTGTTCTAAATTATTGATGAAATTTGGAGAGATAGAAGCATCTTGGAGGAGACTAGTAAAACATTGCTTGTTCTTATTCTTGAGAAGGAAGGAGCTAATAGGTTAAGGGATTTATGATCTATTAACTTATGCACTGCTCTTTACAAGATGCTAGGGAAAATTCTTGTGAATCGCCTTAGACTATTCTTCCAAAGAATTATAAGCTCTAAGCAATTGAGTTTTGTACTAAGCCAATCAACTAAAGATAACACGTTCATCTTTCAAGAACTTCTCCATTCACTTAAAAAGAAGAAAGGAGGAAAGGCTTAGATGATGATCAAGCTAAACTTGGAAAAAGCTTATGATAGGTTAGAATGGGACTACATCCAGTATGCGATGATTTACTTCGGATTCCTGGAGATGTAGATTCAATTAATTGGTGTGTGTCTAGCTTCAATTCTTACCACATCCTTTTCAACGGATCAATGTTGCAAAATTTCTAACCGAGTAAGGGGGTTCCACAGGGGAATCTAATGTTTCCACATCTTTTTATTATAGCATTGGAGATCCTCAACCATAACATCATTGAGCTGATCAATCGACGTGTTTGGCTTCCAATTAAATTGAGAGGATTGTAAGAAATGTTATCACGCATTTTCTTTATAGATGATGTCATACTAGTTGGAGAAGCTTCAGCTGATAATGCAAGAACCATGCATTAAGTAATGGAAGCTTCTGGTACTATGTCAGGATAAAAGGTTAATTATTCAAAATCTTGCGCCATGTTCTTTAAGAATATCGCCCCAAGCTTGAGACAACAAATGTGTGACATCTTTGGCATTAATATTAATGCTAGTTTGGGAAAATATCTCGAGATACCGGTTAAAATGAAGGGTGGTTTGCATGCAAATGAATTAGCTTTCTTACTTGAGAAAACCCAAAGGCAAGTATCAAGGTAGAAAGCTAAGATGTTAAGAGCTCTTGAAAGAATGATTTTGATCAAGTCATCGTTGGAAAGCATAGTGAATTATTACTCTCAAATGATTCATATACCTACAAAAACTTGCCAACAATTGGAAAGGCTCTACCAAAATTTATCAGGGGGTCACCGTGAAGCAAAAAAGAAAATACGTTGGATTGCTTGGAATAAAGTTAAATATCTCAAGGACGATGGTGGACTTGGTTTATTAGACTTAAAGCAAAGAAATGGTGCTAATTTTGTGAAGTTGGCATTGGAGGTTGGAAAAAAAAAAAAAAAAGAACTTCTATGGACTAAGGTCATCCAAGCAAAGTACCGATAGAGAAATGGTAATTTTGGCATCCAAAAGGGATCGGAAAGCTTTAATTTGCTATCACGGCAGCAGTCATGGTTGAAGGATAAAATCATTCTCCCTCCATGGAAACTTTGACATGCAAATTTCTGGTTCGATCCTTGGTCACGCAATGGTATAGTTCGGAAATGGCTAATTGATCCCCTCGTGAGACATGGTGAGGATATTAATGTTTTAGAGACATGGTATCCAAATGGACATTAAGACAAAATAAAGATAGGTTTCCTGCTTGATGAGACCATGAAACAGCGCTTGGGAGATGTAGATAACTATATCTTTACATTGAAAACTGAAGATGTTGATGACAATTTGATTTGGCCCTTTGATCCGGATAAGGATATATGAAATCTCGAACAACTTATAAACTGATATACAGGGAAGAGGAGATGCGACCAGAATTAGGAAACTGGGATTGCATATAGAGGATCCCAACAATACTACACATTTAATGGCTCATGTGGAGAATTTGTCACAATGCACTCCCAACTAAAGACGATCTTCTCCGTAAAGGAATCCGAGTTAATGCCAATTGTGTTTTTTGTAATGACAACATTGAAACTCAACAACACTTGTATTTGGAATGTCCAATCATTAGGAATGTATGGAGGAGGAAGGGCTAGAAACTCATAAATTGGGTTTAGAGGAATTCTGCCATAAAAAAATACCATGGTATGATGTCAAGTGTTCTTCCCAAGCTTTGTTTTCATTTATAATTAAAGGCATTTACAGGGAGTGTAATGAACGCATTTTCCAAACTAAAAGAAATGATAAAAAATGGATGGTCATTACTAGTAAAGAAGCGCATGAGTGGTGGTCCATTAATCAGCGAAAGAAGATTGGTAATGAAGGTGGACGATTGATTGGGAAATGGAGCAAACCATCAAAGGGTACCATTAAGTTGAACTGTGATGTTGTAGTTGGTTGGAAGGATGGAAATGCTGCAATTGTAGTAATGAGTTGAGATCATAAGGGACAAGTATTTGGGGGGTATGTGGGCTAAGTGAATTGGGCTATCTCTAATCAAAGCTAAGATTGCAGTTGTTGTTAGCATATTATGCTTTACTAAGGAGAAACGATAGGACAGTGTTATAGTGGAATCAGATAATGCTCTTGCCATAAAGCTATTCAAACAAGGATGTTTGCGAAATGAGACAAATTCTACTCTTATCCAATAGTGCTTTTTATTGACAAACTCTTTTAAAACTATTTCCTTTTGTAGGATGAACCATAAAGTCAACCTAGTAGCAAATACTCTAGCCAAGTATTACGTTCCGAAGCGGTAGAATTGTAATGGTCCCACCGTGCAAGTCGTTTTAAGATAGAAGTTGACATTTCAGTTGCTATCCTAGACTTAATTTACACAAGACATCTACAACAAACCCACTTTAAAGTAAACGGTTCATAAATTAAACATGTTATTTATCTACAAAAATTTGTAAAATACATACTAGTAATTAAATATCTTAAGTAGTGTTTACAAGATTCGGTAACCTAATCTTACTTCACCTAAGTAATACATAAGTTGATATTGAAAGGCTTAAAGTTAAGACCTAGACTTCAAGAGTGTGATAGATCCTAGGTTTTATATCCTTATTTCTTAAGATCCAGCAGTTGTTAATTTCACGGTAGTTATATTTTCGCTTCTTAGCTAGCACCTGAAACATCTATAGGAATGTGGGTAATTAATCGCTCAGTAAGTTGAGATGGAGACTTAAAACTATACCTCAAACACAAATAGAATTATCAATCAAATTGGTTAAACGCAATACATGTATAAGCAAATATCATTGCACAATATTATCCAATCCATTGTGAGATTAGAAAAATTGCACTTACTCTAATCTGGATTAAGAAGTTTAGCGCACATTTCAACAGCTCACAACCAAACCCAAGCTTGTGCAATAGAGATATAGCTTCTCCCATAACTACCTTCGAAACATTAACTTCACCCTTGTCGCAACCTTCTCTCATGTCACTTAGTTCAACTAAAGATTAAGAAGGGACTCATTATACTATCCAGTGTTATCCCTGTCAAACAGGTTAGTATTTGGCTGGAGAACCCTAAATGTTTCCCCTATTGGATTGCTATGTAGGTCTAATTTAAATTTACAAGTCATATATTTAGTTAAGTCTAGTTTAAGATATTTAATCATTTCAAACAAATCACATAAATACAAGCCAGAAAAGTAAATCAGAATCATATCATCAAACTAAAAAACAAGCACATACAAGCATACATATAATCAACTATCTAATAAACACAATCACATATAATCCCAAGCCTCTAAGCATTATAAAATAGTATTCTAAAATACAATAAAGTATCGATCCTAACTTACCTAGATTTTCCTCTTGCTTACTTAAAGTCCAGCTCGTATAAGCCATCGCCAATAATCCCTATAATACAAATATTGTTTTACTACTCATATAACTATCTTATATAAGCTTTATTCTGTATTTTTTTATGTTATCTTTAGCTTAGGGTTTTATTATACCCAATTATTCAGGTTTTTAAAATTTTTACAATTATTCTTAATTCAGGCTAGATTCTAATTCAATTTCCAATTGCAGGTTTTATTCACAAACCCTATGAGCTCATTCCAAACCATTATGTGACATCAATCACATTATATTATACTTAAGTATCTAAATCGAGTACTTAGCTCCTAACTCGTTTTTTTATCTATACAGTACATTATATTCCTAATTTAATTACATAATTAGTTTTCGCTGTGAGAATAACTTACATTTTTCATATAATTTTGTAAATTCACCTTCCTACTCAAATTTATATCATATTCCTAATATTATAATACTATTAGTTTTTTACTTAATATTTTCTACCCATTTAATTCCTATATACACATATTATGTGTTATTACATAGGATACTCTTATATCATCTATCTAACGCTTCTAACGCTACATATATCATTATTCATCATCTAATAACATATCAAAATGTCCAATTATATCCTAAATTAGAAATTATACTTAATTAATTGTATATACCATTTTACCTATTACATATATATCACATAATACACCTAATAATTATATCTAACACTCTAAATGCTAAAAATATCATATTATATTAGAAATTAACATCCTAAAACACTTAATTATGTACTAAATTATTAATTATCCATTTAATTATTAAATTAACTTAAAATCACACATTTTGTATATCATTTTAAGGCCTAAAAATTTTGAAAATAGATTTATAAAAAATCTCTTCATAACACTGTTTTAAATATTTTAAATAACCTATATAAAATTTTGAGCCTAAAACTACACTATTAAAGTCATTTATTTCAATATCAAAAAACTAACTCGGGTTTAGTTATTTCTTTAAAGATGTATATTTCAAGGCCTAATTTTATAGAATTGATATTTTTCCCTACATTTACATACAAAAATATTGTAGAATACCAAATTTCATAATTTTTCATGTATATTTGATATTTTTAGTAAATTAAACCAATTGAAAAGAGAAATTGGAACTCGCTTATTGAAGGGTCTCTAGCCACTGGCGATGGCTCCACCATTGTTGGCACCACTAAGCAGTAGATTTGCTGTCAAGTGGTGGTGGCCATCAGGTGTAGGTTCTCCTTACATTTCCTAATTACACTATAATTTGTTATTTTTTTGTACAAGTACGCCCTCTTCTCTTCTTAAGCTCTTTAAATATTTTTTTTTTATTTCCAACTGACCAAAATGAAGTTTGATGTGTAGTTATTGAATTTATAGATGAGTTTAGGATTTTTCTTTTAATTTCCAATTGCCACATGTCCCTTATCTCTTCCTTTTTTACTTTCTATTTGGCATCTTTTTATTGGTTATTATTTTCTCTTTAAATCACTACATACAACACCCAATTTCTAGAATTTTTTTCATTTTTCTATTTTTTCTTGATTTTTATTTAATTATTTAGTATTATTTTAACTTATTTCGTGTATTTTTTCCTACACATAAATATATATATGGTATAAATAAATACTTCTAAATATTATTTATATTATTTTATAATTTTTAGTATATATATAATTTATCTCTATCGATTCATTAATTATTGAAACTTATTTTATGCGTTTTCGATAAATAATGAGTAATATACATATAATCCAATATTATAATAATTAATTATTTTATTATTTATTTTTTAAAATCTAAACTCAAGGATTACTTTTACTAATATTTATAACTTTGTCATAAAAACTAAACTTGATTGGATAACTTACCAAATCATCTCAAATTTTACAGAATTGAACCCTAAACCACTGATTGTGGAGCTTACACCAAGGAGGTCCTAAAAAAAGGATCTTGTTTTGAACTTTTTGTCTGTTTTCCAATAAGTGACGAAAGTGTAATCATGGCCTGGCAATAGGGATTGTACCCTCATCAACTAGGTTAAAGTCTTTGGGTTTATATTGTTATTTATTTGTAAGACTTTGAGTTTGTTTAATATATTATCTTTTAAAAAAAAATACTAACCATTATCCTTTTTACCAAATATAAAATATTGAGTATATTCTATCCGATTCATGTTATGGTTTAACCATAATTGATTCTTAAAAAATTATTTTTTTAAAGGGGAATAATTTGAAAAAAGGCCCATGCATCCTAAATAATATTAGTAAAACCAAAAAATTGAATTTACATGAAAGAAGAGATAAAAAAGATCCCATCTTTAATTAGATTGTTACAACGAAAAATAAGTATTTTACTTCCTAGCACAAATAGATGGTGAATGTTTTAGCTATCGCAAACTAATGATAAACTTTACACCAATGATGCATGTAAAGGATTCCATCAATTCCTTATTTTAACGGGATTGCTATGTGGTGCTTACATGATAGCATAGGAATTTGAATGCCACAAGCACATTAGATCATCATGTGGCAACTATATACAGTCTAAATAATATATCCATAGGGAAGAATTGACAAAAAATACAAAGTCTTATGTAGGTTTTGGTGGGGGTATAAATGAGTTAAATTAACGTATGAGTTACTCAAGTTTGATTTAAAATCGGTCAAGTTAAACTTAAACTCAAGTTTGAGCTACTCAAATAATTTATTAAATCAAGCCAAACTTGATAATATCTAACTTGACTAACTCATATTCATAATCTTGGTCGAGCTTGAGCTAATGTTAAATATTAGTTGAGTTTGAGATAAATTAGATATTAACATTAACATAATTAAAAGAAAAACATTTCTTAGAGAACTTGAGTTTAGATAAGCTTCTTTGAGCTTATTTAAGCAAACTTGAGTTTCTTGCATACCATTTCAAATCAAACTCAAGTTTCAAATTCCAAGATAAGCAAAGTTGAGCACTCACATTGTAGTATCTCGGCTCAACCTGTTTATTACCCTACATTTCGGTTTATTAAACCTAATAAATATCTGAGATGGAATATAATTACTAAAATGTAGCAAAGGTGCAACAAAAAACTTACAATAATGAATTAAGACAGGGTTCTTAACCCATGTCTCAGTTTAACTTTATAGACTTGGATTCTAGCAAATGACCCCACTAGGAAAAACTCAATTTGATTCGAAGTTTTCACAAAACCACAACTAACCTCTTTTGGGCATTAGCCAACCTAGCTAAGTAATAACTACTCATGCTTTCATTAAGTGTTAGTAATGTTTATGCCACATTGAGCAAAATAGAACTAAAGATTTCATTAAACCACTGAGAATTTTCATTTACATGATTCTAATGTCGTAAAAAACTATTGTTACATCACTAACTCACTTTTAGAATGTCAATAATAACCCGTAAATATTTTTTACGATTGACATCACTAACTCACATCCCAGAACACCTTTATGTAAGACTAAATGAAAGGGCAAATGCTCTATCTTTGCATATGGATCTAGTGAATGAGCCACCAATGTGAAGGGTGGTGGAGATAGTATGACCCTTATGCTAAAGCCTTCACAACACCCTATGGTCATGGAAATGTGAAGCTAAAGGTATCTTATTTGTAGGATAGGGATTCGTTAATAACTACCTTAACTAGGAGCATCCTGTAGAGAAGATTTTTTAGCATTATAAGTATGTTGATGCCACTAAAGTACGCTTAACTACTTCGGAGTTCATGTGCTACACTCCTTTGTGGTAGTTAAATGTGTTGACCAATCATAAGAAAGGTAAGGAAGGCAAAGTCATATCTTAGAGAGAAATGAAACAGATTATGTACTACCAGTTTGTTCTTGACTACAACAATTAGAAGATGTATATGAAATTACAATTCTCTCACCAAGGAGGTATGAGTACAAAGGACTGCATGCTTATAATCAAATGCAATGTCAATGAACCTAAAGAGCACATGATGGCACATTTAGTGACTAAAGTCAAATTAAAGATTGAGTGTGGTTGAGTTACAGATGTTTGACACCTTAAATGAGGTTATGCAACTTCCAGCTAACTTACAAGATGGAGAGATAGAAGACAATAATCCCTTTAGAGCACCATTACCATCTTCTATGGCAATAGGCCCGAACATATCTAGTAGTAGTGATGTAAAATAAAAGAAAAAAACTAAAAATTTTCATAAATAAAAAAAATGAAAAATCACATGAAAATAGGAGAAGGAAAGAAAATATATCAAATTAAAAAAAGAAAAATATGTGGGGTAGAAAAACCTTTCTATTTCATTGCCAACAATCCTTATCCTTAGGTAGTTGCCATCCATCACATAATTTTTTCCTTTTTTAGTTTTCTCTGATTTTCTTCCCTTTTTATTTTAAATTTTATATTCTTTTAATTTTGTGAACCTTTTAGTATTTTTTTTAACCATTTTTCATTAAGTATTTTGATCTAATTATACATGTCAACAAGAAAATACACATAAAAAACAAACACATAAAAAGAGATCCTAAGGCTATTTTTAGAAGGATACAAACTTTAGAAAAATTGAGGGGTACAGGCAATTTTAAATATTTTTAGGGGTGCCCATATAAACTGTAAATAAAAGTAGTAATAGTTCATATTTATAATAAATTTCTATATTTATTTCATGAGAACATATCTATTTATACTACAATGATATACGTAATGATATAACAAAATTACATAAATAAATATCCAATTATACAATATCAATAATAATATTGCTATATTATAATTAAAATGTTATATCTCAATAGATATAAATGATTTTACATTAAGTTAATGTGTAAGATAATAAATAAGAATAATATGTACTATATTTTTGCATTACATTTAAATATTTATATATAATTATGTATCTATTTATAATATAATAATGATATTAAAAATATTATATTATTTTATATGAAAATTTATATATAACTATATAGTAAATATATGAAATTTTAATATAATAATTTTGAAAATTATAATATTTACTTTATTTAATAAAAATAATATTTTATTAAATCTTGATATTATATGATTAGTATTAATATTAGTAAATATAAGTAATGTATAATAAAATATAATTTTGTAGTTACATAATATTTAATAATCTATAGAATATGACATAAGATCCCAATATAAAAATAATAATTAGTATATATTTAATACATAATATATATTAATTGTACAATTAAGGTGCCTTAAAGCATTATTATAATCGATCAAATATAATAGTACAATTATGATTACTTTTACATCAATTTGAAATTATATTACTATGAAATGACTAAATAATATACTTATCATGACATAATAGTTTTAATTAATTACATAAAGCTTAGTATTACTGTAAACCTTGTGTAATTAGTAGTCTAAACCTTAATCTAAGTCCAAATATCCTATATGATACCATGAGTCGATAAGTGATGGGAATCGAGCTATTGGTCTTTTGACTTACAGCTAAACCTGAGAACTATAAGGCTTGATGAGACGAATTCTTCTATTCCAACCAACTCTTACCGAGGCCAAGTACTTCATCGTCATCGTTGAGTCACTCCTTAAGCCATACTGAACGACTACCAAGCTCTCCCAAATAGAATGCCGAGAAACGGATGGTGGAGACAACATCCAATCCCCCCTTATATCTAACCACTTACTCGGCATTACCCTTATCACCATGCCGAAAGAGAGACCCCGAACTACATAAGCCATCCCTACTCGGATAAGCCAACTAGCCGTACTGCTTTGTTCAAATCTTCTAACGACCTTACCAATACAATATCCCCACATGTAGAATCCACCCCACTAATTATTGCTTTTATGAATATTCATTTTTTACCCTTTGTATTATTGTATATTACTACTTTATGGTAACACCCATTTTTGTCTTTTCCCCTTTTAGGTAAGTTACCATAAATTCTTGGGTATAATTACCCTTTGTATTTGTAAATTGGAGGCAGACAAATTATCATTAATACACTTGAGTATTTTTTTTTCCTAATGTAAACACTATTGTTTTATACTTGGCATCACTCTCATCTTTTCCCTTAAACAAGGTTAGGTGCCAAATAACCTCACTAAACCAATTCACGTGTCATATTAAATTGTGTCGTGAGTCCTCGGAAGTTCCATTGGTACATCATATCCTCTGAAACCGTTCGTGGGTTTTGCTTAGCTTTTATTCGTCACTATTCTTTTGCGCATTTTCCTCATTACTCCTTTCTAACTTTCTATAAGCTTAAACCTATCCAGCGACTCGCCTTGTTTGTTCTTGGTCGTTATTTACACCATCTTGGTATCAAAGCGGGGTTTTGTTCGAGTTGACGTGTGTTTTCAAAGTTTTGTTATACTCTATTTTGCCTGTGTTCAACAGAGCAAGTTACTATTTCCTTAAGTGTTTGTTTGAGCTTTGAATCTGTGAGGAAAAATGACTTACCCGAGTATGAATGTTGGTATTGGTGATGACAGTAAAGTTATCCACTATGGACGACAGTCTCAAGGAACTCTCAGACGTACTGATAAGAGACTTAATGAGGTAGTTAACCTCTTAGTGGATTTAACTCAAGCTGTTCATACGTTATCTTGCCAACCTACTAAGGCCGTATAAAACACCGCACAAGTTACTCAACCTGTTAGAGGTCAGAACCTAGCTCAACCCGTTTAAGATGGAGGAGTAAGCAGACAAATGAGGAGAATGATTGATTTGGTAGACATGGAAGATGAGAAAGAAGAATATTTTGAAGAAGAGCGTGTACGAATCCCTAGAGCATCAGACCATGTGAAGCTTCGGATTCTAATTTTCAATGGATGTTGGAATGCTGATGAATATTTAGAATGGGAAGAGAAAGTGAAGCATGTATTTGATTACTATTAGTACGAAGATTACGAAAAAGTGAGAACTGCTGCTGTTAAGTTCTCTAGATATGCTGCCATGTGGTAGAAGAACTTCTAAGCAATGAGAAAATAAAAGGGCCACTGAGAGATTAACACTTGGCCCGAGATGAAGATAGTACTTAGAAACAAGTTCATACTGGAGACTTATCTTTAAGATACCTTCACTCGGCTACAGGAGCTGAGACAAAGAGGCCGAACTATTGACAAGTATGTTTAAGAGTTTCAAATGCTCATGATCTGTTGTGAGGTAGAGGAACCACCAACTTAAACTGTATCAAGATTTATTACTGGACTGAGAGGTGATATCGAAGACATTGTGAAGCTTCAACAATTCACTACAATGGATGAAGCTATTAGGATCACCCAACGAGTGGAGAGGCAGAGAAAAGTTTGAGTGCTGACTAGAACGTTGACTAGCCAACCCGAACAGGAAAGTCATCAAACTCTACCCAGTATTGAGCCGAGCAGAAAGGCTAATGTCCAAGCTAAGCAAAAAGGCCAATCCAACAATGAAGTGCCAACCCGAGCTTATGAGAAGGGATAAGGGTCTAAGAGGAAGACGATCCAAATCAAATGTTTTGAGTGCCAAGAGTTCAAACATATAGTTACTCAATGCCCAAATCAAAGAAAGATGGTTATCAAAGGAGAAGTCCTGAAGCTAGAAGTAAAAAGTACGGGTGAAGAACCCAAGGAAGAAGAGGTTCCTACCAAGAAAGAGCTAATTGAGAAGGGTGTGTTTGCCGAGAACTTAGATCAATTACTCATAGTTGTCCGACGTACTATAAACGTAGAACCCTCACAAGAGGAGGAGCAAAGAGAGAATTTATTTCGTATCACCTGCAAGGTGAATAATCAAGTGTGTGCCCTCATCGTGGATAATGGAAGCTGCACCAACGTGGCATCAGCCGATCTTATTTTAAAACTAAAGTTGCTGACTGTTGTGCCTCTGAAGCCGTACAAGTTGCACTAGTTGAGTGAGAAAGGAGCATTATATGTCACTCGACAAATACTACTGTTGATCACTACTGGGAACTACTTTGACCAGATTCTCTGCGATGTACTACCCATATGTGCTTCCTACATGTTGCTAGGTAGACCGTGGTTGTTTGATAGGAAAGTCATCCATGACGGCTACAGGAATATATAAATGTTCGAGAAGGATGACCGGAAGATCACACTAGACTTAATGCCACTGAGAGAAGTTCATAAGTTGCAAAAAAAACTTGCTCATTGATCAAAAAAGGCTCTAGTGATGAGTAGAGCCGAGCTCCAAGAGGTTATTAAAGCAGACGAGTTGACCCTTATGTTGGTCGGGCAACTTTTACAAATGAAGGAGTGGGGTATGCTCTCCTAAGAAAGCAAAGAGTTGCTAGACAAGTATGCTGACCTGTTCCTGGAACAATTACCTGAAGGATTGCCCCCGACCCGAGGCATAAAGCACTGTATTGAATTAGTACTTAACGCCACACTGCCGAATAAGCCTGCTTATCGGATGATTCCCGATCAGGCTTTTGAGCTCCAACGCCAAGTCAATGAGTTGCTCGAGAGAAGATATGTTAGAGAGAGTCTCAGCCCTTATGCTATGCCAATACTTTTAGTATCAAAGAAGGATGGGACCTAACGAATGTATGTAGACAGCCAAGCTGTAAACAATATCACAATCAAATATGGGTATCCAATCCCAAGGCTAAAAGACATGTTAGATAAATTAAGTAGAGCCAAGATTTTCAGGAAGATTAATCTTAAATCTGGCTACCATCAAATCTGCATGAGGTCAAGAGACAAGTGGAAGACTGCGTTCAAGATACAACATGGACTTTACGAATGAATGGTCATGCCTTTCGGCTAATCAAATGCCTCGAGCACTTTCATGAGAGTAATGAACCATGTGTTGAGACATCTCATAGAGTAGTGTGTTGTGGTGTACTTTGACGACATCCTGGTCTACAGTACCGACATGTTAAGTCACTTTGAACATCTCATAGCAGTCCTGGATATCCTCCATGTCGAGAGACTATTCGGCTATATAAAGAAATATTGCTTTTGATAGGAGAAAGTAGTATTCTTAGGCTATGTAGTCAATGGAGGAGGCTTGTGAGTCAATGATGAGAAAATCCGAGTAATTGTCGAGCGGCCACCTCCTACTACTTGTGCTGATGTAAGAAGTTTCCACAGACTGGCCTCATTTTATAGGCGATTTATTAGAAATTTCAGCACCCTCATTGCATCACTTACCGGGTTAACAAAGAAGAATACTGACTTCCAATGGGGAGAAAGTGAGGAGAGGAGTTTTACCAAGATGAAAGAAATATTGGCCTCCACTCTAGTGTTAGTGCTACTTGATTTCAACAAAATTTTTTAGTTGGAATGTGATGCATCAAGCATTAGAATAGGCGTTGACCTAATGCAGGAAGGTTGACCAATTGCCTTCTACAGTGAGAAGCTCCAAGGACCCCAATTAAATTACACTATATATGACAAAAAACTTTTAACACTGATCCAAGCACTGCAAGTATGGCCAAGTAGGGAAAGAGCAACGTAGTTGCAAATGCTCTTTCAAGAAGGCATGCGCTTTTATCTAAACTGCAGACCTGGCTGTTTGGGTTCACAAGTATCAAAGAGCAATACTTTGAAGATCCACACTTTGAGCCTATACTTGTACGATGTATTAATGAAAGAATAGTGAACGAGTACCAAGTAGAGAATGACTACTTGTTCCAAAGTGGGAAACTATGTGTGCCAACTTATTCTCTAAGAGAATTGTTGATCAGGGAGGCTTATAGAGGACTCTCTGGACATTTTGGAGAAAGGAGAACCTGTAAACTACTAAATGACCAATTCTTTTGGCCGAGAATGAGGAGAGATGTGCATTGAGTTGTTGAAGGTTATGCTGTATGCAAGAAGGCTAAGTACCGAGCCAAACAAGAAAAAGCAATGCCCCTATCTATTCCAAAGAGGTCGTAGACTGAATTGAGCATGGACTTTGTTCTCGGACTACCACGAACTGCCCAAAGCAAAGATTCTATAATAGTCGTTGTGATAAGTTTAGTAAAATGGAACATTTTGTGCCCTGCACCACGACTAACAACGCTTCGACTATTGCTTCTCTTTTCTTGTAGGAGATTGTGTAGATATACAGCGTATTAAGAAGTGTAGTCTCCAATAGAGACTTGAAATTCTTGAGCAATTTCTAGAACCTTGTGGCATCGACTAGGGACCAAATTACTTTTTCAGTACCTCATGTCACCCACCTTATGTCACCCCCAAACTAACGGCCAAATAGAGATGATTAATCGTACTTTAGGATCACTACTCTAAGCTGTAATGGGCAAGAACTTGGCTAATTGGGACGTCTGCTTACTAGTGATCGAGTTCACCTACAACTGAACAGTACATGACACCACTAAGAAAACTCCCTTCGAGGTGGTCTATGGATTCAATCCCAAATTACTCCTCAACTACACCCCTGTACCAATACCCGCACAAGAGAATCCTGACGCCTCAGCCAGAGTATAATCCCTTTAGCACATATACGATAAGGTCACTCAACACATCAACCAAGCTGCTAGAAGAATGCAAGAGAAGACCAAGGATAAGACAGCTAAGTAATTCTAGCCAGGAGACTTGGTATGGCTATACCTTAGTAAGGGACAGTTCCCGAGGAAGAGGAAGAACAAATTATCCGTACGGGCCGAAGGACCTTTTAGAATCCTCCAAAAGATCAATGACAACGCTTACGGGTTAGAGCTTCCAAAGGATTCTGACACCTTTAATATTGTCGACCTCAGTCCCTATCACCCTAATGGAAAACTGACCGAAAACCATCCGGATTTGATCTTAAATCTAAATCAACCTAGATAAAATGATGGGAATCGAGCTATTGGCCTTTTGACCCACAGTCAAGCCCGAAGACTGGAAGGCTTGACGAGACGAATCCTTCTACTCCAGCCGACTTCTGCTAAGGCCGAGTACTTCCTTGCTATGTCATTCCTTAAGCCATGCCAAATAACTACTAATCTTTCGTAGATAGAATGCTCAAAAATGGATGGTCGAGACAACATCCAATCCTCCCTTATGCCTAACCACTTACTTAGCATTACCCTTACCGCCATACCGAGAGAGAGACCCTAGACTACATAAGCCGTCCCTGTTCAAACAAGCCAACTGACCATACTGCTTTATTTCCATCTTCTAACGATCTCTCCAATACAGCATCCCCATGTGTATAGGACCACGTGTAAAATCCGCCCCACTAATTATTGCTTCTATGAATATTCAATTTTTACCCTTTTGTATTGTTGTACATTACTACTTTAGGGTAACACCCATTTTTGTCTTTTCCCCTTTTAGGCAAGTTACCTTAAATTCTTGGGTATAAATACCTTTTATATTTATAAGCTGGAGGTAGACAGATTATTATTAATACACTTAAGTATTTTTCCTTCCTGGTGTAAACACTTTGTTATTTTATGCTTGGCATCACTCTCATCCTTTTCCTTAAGTAAGGTTAAGTGGCGAGTAACCTCACCAGACCAATTCGTGTGTCATATCAAATTATGCCGTAAATTCTCAGAAGTTCTATTGGTGTGTTATATTCTCTAAAGCTGTTCGTGAGTTTTGCTTAACTTTGATTCGTTACTATTCTTTCATGCATTTTCCTCGTTACTCCTTTCAAGCTTTCTGCAAGTTTAGACCCATTTAACGACCGGCCTTTTTTTATTTTTTGTCACGGTTCACACCAATAAGGCTAGGTGAAATAAAACTTTTATTAAAATGAGAAACCAAATATAGTATCAACAGTAAAAACCCTAGAAAATCAATCAAAACCTAAATCGCGTAATAAAAAACCCTAAATCCGATGTATATGCAAATACTTGAAATCGAATCCAAATTTGACTAAAACCCTAAAACTATAACTTTAAACTTATAAAATAAATAAATATAACTTAATAATAATATAACCATAGTTAATTTCAATTATCGAATAAATCGCGTATAAACCCTAACGAAAATGTTGAAATAACTCGTAAATATTATCAACGTAAAGAATACCAATTAAATTAATAAATTTTCATAAAATATAAAAATTAATTTATAAATATTAATTTTATGATTTTTATGTTTAGAAATTTTTAATATATTTATTTTTATTTTCTTTTTTTCTTTCTTTTTCTTCTCCCTATTTTTTTCCTTACTTCACGTGATTTCCAAGCTGGAGTACAGCTGCCCATGTGCTCATTTTCTTTATACAAGTGTCATGTAATTAAAGGACAAATGACAAATTAGATAAAGTAAATGTCTTATCTTCATTAATACTTGATTTATTAGGATTTGCTACTTTATTTTTCATTTTATTTGCTTCATTCCTTCTACAATTGTGTACACCTGGAAGTCTGAAAGTAAAAAAATAAAAAAGAGAGAGAAAAAAAAAAACAAAGCAAAACACACACACACAAAACCAAAAAAGAAAAGGGAAAAAAACCAAAGCAAATACTAAGAGGAAAAAGAAGAAGAAGAAGAAGAATAAGAAGAAGAAAATAAGGGACTCCTATCATTCAATTTAATTAAAGAAATTAAGTAAGTTTATTTTATTTGTACATATATATATATATCATATAATATGTACATATATATTGGGTATTATTTATTTATTTATTACATGTATGTGTGCGTGAGTATATAGGTATTTATATAGAGTATATAGTATGTACATGTATGTGTATATAATGTATATATATTATGTATTTCCCTATGTATATGTATGTACACGTGACTATATGTGTGTGTGTATGTACATAGTATTTTCTTGAATATAATATGTATGTATAAATGGGTATATATGTGTGTGTGTGTACATAGTATTTATTTTAGTATATGATGTATATATGTAAATATACGTATATGAGATGTATGTACTAGTATGTATTTTTATATTTATGTACATATGTATGTTATTTCTTTATGTATGTATGTATATATATATATATATATATGGAGGTGGGTGTGATTATGATTATGTATATGTATACATAGTATTTTATATTATAAATATATATATGTGTACGTATATAATAGGAATATGTATTTATGTATATACTTATTATTTTCAATTTATAAAATTTTTGTATAATATATGTATACAAGGGGCTTGCCATGATGCTTAAGTATATTTATGTATGTATATTATTAATAGTATTTTGTATTTTTGTATATATAATACAACCGTATATGTACATATGTATATAAAGTATAAATACATATATACTCTACTTGTACATAATGTATAATTCAGGTTAGAATAATTTAATACATAAAGTCTATTATACGTATAAATATATGTATATAAATAGTATCGTATACATAGAAATACGTGTATACTTAAATAGTATATATAATATAATATAATATTAATTCAATAAATAAAGTAATTTAGTATATATATATATATATAAGTGTATTGCAATATTCAAAAGTAAAATAAATAACTAAATTGGAAAATTTAATAAAATATAGTAATAAGTATTAATATATAATCATTATTATTATACCGTAAAATACAAAGAAATAAGAGAATAATATAAAATTTTGAAAAAATTCATGAGGGTGACACGTGGCACTTCCCTATGCTACGTCATCACTTAAGTATAATTAAGTAATTTTTGTAATTAATAATAATAAATAATTAATTAACTAGAAAAATAATAAAGTAGAAAAAATTGAATTAATAAATCTTAAAACTAAAAAATAAGTTAAAATAAATAATTATAGTAAAATAGGCTTAAATTAAGAAAATTACAAATTATACGATATAAATAACTACTAATTATACGATATAAATAACTATTAAATCGTAATCATACTAAGAAAAGCCTAATTTGATATTTTATAACTTTTTAAGTTAAAATAATGAAATTTGTTATATTTTTATATCAAAATCAAAACTGCGGATTATAACGTCCAAAACGGATCTCGATACGAGAAATTACGATCAAAATGGACTATAAGTTCATAAAGATTTAAGCTAAATCGAAAAAGTTATACGCGATTCGATAAAATGCTCAAATCGATTATTTCACGCAAATCAATAGCTAAATTAAGTAAACAGTACAAATTACCATACTAATTTAGTTATTTAATTCCTAAACTTACTACTTTTCATATTTCCTATTGTTAGGTGATCACGACTTTGACCTTGATTTACCATCTGACTACTATAACCCTTGACTTGAGCATGACTAAGTGAGTTTTTACTAATAATTTCATACTTGCTTGAGTATGTAGTTAGTGAATATAAATTGTTATTAATAATTGAGTATGTATGATATTGTTTATTGATCGTGAATTTATTTTAAAGTATAATAATGTACTGTTGTTGCTTAGTAAATTCGATAGAACCTAATCTGTCTATGACTTTATCGATCACTAAATAATAAGACTTAACATTATCTAACTTGAAAAAATTAAATCGAAACACACATAATCATACATTGTATAATTAATTTCGATCGTCACATCATACAGAGGTAGTAAGAGGCTATACGTGGGTTAATTATTATGATTATAGTATTTCGTACGGTGCACATATGCGATATGACCTTACCTTGGCCCGTAAGATCATTAAGCATTGGAGGTATCAACTGCCTGGCTAAGGGTCGAGTCTAGAGATTTCCATTTTAGAGTGAGTGAGGACTATATGAACCTACTCATAATCATACGTAGAAGTTAATTTTAACAAAAACTAAAAATAGATATACCATTATATTTTGAATACGAAATGTGAAGTTTCGTTATTATATAAGTTTTAATATGATACCCGAATCTGACTGTTACCGATTTATCTCAAACCATGACTTTCGAGGACGTTAAATCTGAGTTGCATGGAGTACTTAGTCACCTGCATGTATTTATATGGCATACTGATTATTCATGTATTAATTTGATTGAATTAAATTGTTGTATAACTTGTTTGTTGTATGGTTGAGGGAATTATTTCACTAAGCTAGTTAGCTTATACCTCTATAGTTTACTTTCACAAGTTGATTCGTTCATGGAGTTAGGCTATCGTATGCCCAAGGTTAGTTGTACATCAAGGGCTTGATGTGGGAGTAAGATGTAATAGGAGTATATTTATGATATTGTATTTAGTTTTGAATCTTATTATGTAGTGAAATGATACCAGTTTAAGCTAAGATATATTATAGACTTCTTATCTATAAAAATATATATATGTTTTATATTTTAATAGTTTGTTATTATTATTATGAAATGATATTACTTATACCTGCCTAACTCTAAGTTGTTAGTTGTAGTAGTAACTTTATATATCACATAAAGGGTTGTCGATTGAAAAGGATATCAATCTATAGTCCTTTGTACAGTATACGACAATTGCTACGACTAGTTCTCTTGGATCATAACAATTACACATTAGATTAATATGAAAATTAATAATTATCATATGTTTTTGTCATTATAATTATAAGCAATAAAATATAATTATATAATTAAGATTGTATTATTACAATTATACAATTATATATAAAGGTATTCTAGTACTTTTATTAACTATTTAACTCTTACCCCTTAAAATCATTCAATTAATCAAACAAAGTATTAGACATTTTATTTAGTCAACTAAACAAGGTGATAACTTTTCAGACCTTCTTCCATTCCCATATAATAGATATCCCACTATAAGCTTATTACACTTAAACACAATGAATTTTAAACATGTTATAATTATACAATTATATATAAGGGTATTCTCATACTTTTATTAACTATTTAGCTCTTACCCCTTAAAATCATTCAACTAATTAAACAAAGTATTAGCCATTTTACTTAGTCAACTAAACAAAGGAATAACTTTTCAAACCTTATCCCATTCCCCTACAATAGATATTCCAATGTAAGCTCATTACACTTAAACACAATGAATTTTAAACATGAAACTAAGGCTTAATAACATCGGTACCTTACTCGATCGAGTAAGTTTCGAATGGGTATTAAAGGTGATAGAGTAAGGTTAAATAAGTATAAGGTGGATAGTGTATGAGATTCTACTTATAATCTATCCTATAAATACAAGTTCCTAGTGTATGAGATTCTATTTATAATCTATCCTATAAATACAAGTTCCTAAGTCTTTTGGAATTATAATCTATCTTATAATACCTTAAAACTATCTTTAGATTTATACCCTGTAACCTTGTAGAACTTACAAGATATATGATACCATGTAGAATTTGTAATTTTTTTCTATCTTCTTATAATCTCAACTTTACAGTTCTAGAATCCTGTGGAACATGTAAATCCTTTCTATCTTCTCATAAATTTCAACTTCACATATTCTTTTTATAACTAATTCCATTTATATATATATATATTTATTCCATGCCAAAAGATACTCCTCAAATATTATATAGAACCTTAATGTTAAATGATACTCTTACACAAGGGGTGCATGCATAAAAAAAGAAAAAAAAAGAGAATATTCAAGTTCTTTAAAACTAACAATGAATATTACTTCTTAAAATTCAAAATTACTATTTTCATGTTTCAGTTAGTAATTTTAGGAATACAGTTTTTATTAGTTTAAATCATTTCTTTTTTTATATCAATATAATGTTATTTATATTCTTTTAGTTTTTTTTTCAAGCAAATAAAATATAAGGTACTTTTTCATTAATTTAATAAATTTTACGAAGTAGATACATTGCATCTTAGAACCTGTATACTAGAGATCCTAGTGTATAACTTCTAAGATGAGTACACAGTTACTAGTACCCTATTCTATAAGAGTAGGTTCAGAAAAATCGTTATTTGAAACCTACATTGTAACTCTTAATACTTACTTAGAATTTACCTAATCAAGTATGATACGAGTGATACATATATCACCATGTAGGCTCATGGTATAGATTTTTCAAAACCTGCTCTCATAATGTAGGTTACTAGTATGGGGTTCGAAACCTATACTCCAAGGTATAGAAAATACAAGTTTTAAAGCCTCATGTATGTAACCTATAGAAATATCATTAAATAATATTGATAAATGAAAAGTAAATTATAATTTCGTATTTTTTTTGCTAATAACTAGTTTAGTAAAAGGAAAATAGAAAAGCCTAATACCATAAGTTAATAGCATTAAATGCCTAAACATAATGTTTGTCATTCTCGCTTATTTTTTCTATTCTTTCTCATTTCTTTTCCAACTTTACGTTCTCTATTATTTTCCCTTATTCATTCTGATTTGCTAAGTAGTAAGATTATATAAATTTCAAATAACAAATGTAGTAAAAATTATCTTTTTTAATTTCATAAATTCTATTATAAGTTTCATAAGTTTTGCATACGAGAAATTTTTAATATCATAAATTACTTTTTTATGTCATATAAACTCGAAATTTATAGAAAAAATAGGTAAATTTTTATATGAGTTCCATAGGTACCCTATATCACTAAATTTTATGTATGGTATAAATTCTAAGGTAGTTCTAAGGTGTTGAGGGGTAAGTTCTGGTTTCTAAATTGAGGAAGTTATATGATAGGATAAGATTAGGTTTAATATCTTACTCATCTTATATTTGTTTATCCCTAATTTGAACTACAAATATAAATATACCATAAATGTAGATTATCTAAAGATATTTTTTATAAATAATTTTTTTCAATGTGCATAAGCGTCAAGTAACACAATATAAACCTGCTTATCAAATCGCACCAAATGCTTCACGGAAAGTGATCTCGATGAGCAAGCAGTTGGCAGTGCAGATAAATAAGAGATGAATAGAATCGATGGCGATGAAGGGTAGTCGACTGCAAATAAATATATGCTGTCACATATAAATCTCTGTCGATCACATTTAAATATTTAGACAATAAATCAATACACAATTATAAAAGTTTGTTTCACTAAAATATGTGTTTATATGTGATCGATAGGAATACACTGACACATGAATTTCCGATATTGTATCCATTAGCAGCGGCCATACTTTTGCCCCTTTGACCTTGAGAGTTGAACCAACCTTCCCCAGTTGGGAATTCCTTTCCCCCTGCTTTTTCTCTTTTCACTCAATTTCATTATTCAATCTTAAATCCCACCTGAACATCAATCTACTAGCTAATCTCCCATACCTCCATCAACTTTCATTTCATCTTCCTCCTAACCATATTAAACAACACCATCGCCATCCCACTTCTTCGATTCATTCTCTATGAGCTGTGTAGCTTATCTCCATAATTAAATCACCACGACCACTCCACTTTAAGCCTACTTTGCCGTCCAACATATCCATGCCCGTGGAAATGTTGTCATGTGATGAAGATAACCCCACGAATTTGCCCACTCGGTGAGCTTTGCCGGATTCCGAAATTTCACTGTCTATAACAAACGAGTCATCCTGCTAGTTTCAATTATCACATCTTCTATATCAATCCATAATTTTTGCGTTCCTTTGTTTCCTAGACCCTCGCAACTCGGCCCTCTACCAGTTTGCTTGCCCAATCCCAACCTCAATCGATATTGCATTAGCAAGGTGTTCACGTCCAAACACCGTCAAAAATTATCTATTTCGTCAAAAACTGGATATTTTCTTACTTTGGATAAACCTTCGTATCCCGTCGTATAATACGTAGAATCCGATCTTAGATAAATATAAAGTACGCTAATATGATCATAGTATAATAAAAATTAACATCAAAACTATGATACGGGTTATAATCATAGTCATAGTCAGAAGTAAAAATTAAGAATATGAGCTTCTAAAGGATAGATGGATAGACGAAATTAGTTTAGTATCATAACCTTGATGGTGTTCAGTGTCAGATCGAAGATTCTAATTTCTCTTGCTTAAAAATAGCATTTCCATCTTCATTACAAACATTTTATTCGGTTATTATTGTTTTAAACTTCTCAAATGTGAATTTTGCAAATAGAAATTGTGAATCTCCCTTGATAAGATAGGTTTTTATTATAAATCTCCTCACATTCTATTTTATGAAATTAATCAACCAACTCCAGTGAAAAAATATTTATTTTGGAAAGGTTTCCTCTGGTAAAAGAGTCTTTTCCTTCACTAGAGAGCAAATCGATATGCCGAAATTTGTACTTTGGCGGGCACTGTTGGTGAACTTTACTGGTCATTTTGCTGTCAATTACATGGTTAGTATGTATTTGTTCGTTCGTATGTTGTATCCTCAATCTTCATCAACAAAGGTCAGAATCATTTTATTAGTTTACTATGTTAACTAACACAGTCCTCTGCTGTGAAACAGTTTAACAGCCATATCATCATATAATCTCAAATCCCAATCCCCTCAAAGGAATTGTTGTAATAGTAATTGGAAAAAAAAAAAAGAAAGAAAAGCACTATTTAAAATTAATGTACTAAAAGAGTCGAGTACAAGTACAATCACTGATTAACTACACTAACCAAAAATAAGGGGAAAAGAAGGAAAGAAAGAAACAAAGGGACCTTCAAGACTTGGTGATCTTCTTCAACCTCATGTCGCCACCCAAAGCTAACTGGGCTTCGCCAAGTGCGCAATCTCAACCAACATACCAGGAGACTGATACAATCACAAAGTTGATAGTCATGCAGAGGAGAGACACAGGAAAAAAACCATTAACGATGCTTTGTTTTTTGACAAACAGGATAACTAAGATAGCTGAAACAATACCAAGGACGCCGAAACAGATGAAAGCACCGTACATTATATTGGTATGTGAACCATATCTCCACAGTGTAGGTGGAGGATTGAGAAAGGGCTCAAACAATGACGCCGCTACAACAGCAGCGCAAACAATTATGGTCCAAGCCGGAGAAGTGTGGACCTGGAAGTTCATATTTACTAGACAAGTGTGGAAGCTAGGGCAAGCTCGCGTTCGCGTATGGTAATAAGGTAGCTAGGGTTGGTGTGTAACGGCTTTTTGGGCTAGCTTAAGCAGAACTACAGAGAAAGGGAAGAGAAAGAGGGAGAGATACGGTTAGGCGGTCATTGTGATTGAAAATTCTAGAGAAAGCTAAAACCACGGAAAAGAAGAGAAGGGAAAGGAAAGGGGAAAAATATTGTTTTCATTCCTCAATTCTTATTTGGCTTATCAATATATCAACGGACGAGGCACTAACACTTGTGTAAAAAAATATAAAAAAAAAAACTTGAATTAAAAAATATAGAAAACTATCGATAATATATATTTGTAAAATTAAAATTATAATAAATTTTTTGAATAGAAATCTTTGTAAGTACTAGTCAAATAAAAAATACAACGAATTTTTAAAATAATAACAATATTAGACTATTAAAACAATAGACAAATAAAAGAATAATAACTACAGTAGAATTAAGTATGATAAAAAATTGTAATTATATAATTAGATACGATGGTTAAAAATTTTGTGGAATGAATTTGATTTTTTTTAACTATTATGTAAATATATTTAATTATTAAAGTTATAAATATAAAATCATTAATTGTAGGTAATTAAAAAGAGACTTTCTCTTTAATATAATAAATAAACAAAAGGAAAAAAATGAAATATTTGATTTCATATTATAAATTGACTAAAATTCCCCTTATTTTGTATAAATAAGGATAAATAAATAAATGGGCTTTAAAAGATAGGTAAAGATGAATAAATTGACTAAAATACTGTTTTCTCTATGAGAATAAAGATAAATAAATTTGCTTTAAGAATAGAAATGTTTTCATTGATTTTTCTTTACTTTTACAGATTTCCACATTACCCAAAAACAAAATTTCCTTTATTTCCTTTTATTTTTATGAGTTTCCACTGATTTCTGCGTTGCCGATGACGCTGTGGAGGTTGCTTTCATGTCGCTATTAGGGGAATAAGCAGAATTGTAGACTATGAAACACGCTCTTTGTAGTTCTGGGAATGAATGTGCGGATGTTGGAATTTCCACATCAAATGAAATATGATGGACCTCTACAGTTCCTGTTCGTGGAAAAAGGACGGGAAGGACACTTTACCGTATACCAATTACCGATCCATTCACGCTCCATAAGATCTCAACCCATAATTCTTATAGTCAAATTTTGTTTGTATTACATTTATTTTATTTGCATTTAATTCCATAATTTTTAAAATTGAATGTTGATATTTAAAATCCTTGTTAGGAAAAGGTGTATTTGAGTTTAATTATAAAATAAAAGGCAATATTAATTTTTTTCTCTATTTTTTACAATTACTTATTACACCATAGAAGGAGGAATAAAAAATTAAACCCGATTCATCTCTAATAGAGAATCATCAAAATTGACCATTATAGTTAAACTATTAGGTTTTAGCAAATATAAGGTAATATTATAAGCCTATGGTTAAACCTGAGCAAGGATAGGTTCTGAACCGTAAACCAATCCGAGTGGACTGAACCGTCCTGATGAACCGCTAGGTTTTAAGAGTCTAAGCGATTCAAGAGAGCAGACCCTCTTAAAAAAAAAAAAAAAAGAGAAAGAGAACAGAAAAATTACTAAGTCGAAAAAAATAATTTGATAATATCCAATAAGTCATTGTATATTAAAACTATTTTATTTGCAATGATGAAGGATAAGTTTTTTAAAAATAATATTATCAAACTAATTATAGATGACTAATTATAAGTTAATTATGTGTTAAGAATATATAGAAAATTAAATTTTAGTGAATATAAATCATTTTTGTAATACTTATCAAATGTTAAGGATTTAAATATAAAAAAAATAAATTTTGAGGGAAAAAATATAAATCAGAATCGCATTAAGTCGGAAATTAATAAAAAAAATTATTAATTATTAGTAAACTAAAAAAAAAAAGAGATAAAGGAGATCACATTATTAAAAATTATTAATTTATTAAAAATAGAAATTAATAAAATTAATAAAAAAATTAAATATTAGAAAAAAAACAATTTTAAAGCTCGTCGAACCTTATAAACCAGTTCACGAGCTGGTCACGGTTTACTGTGTCACCGACCTATGAACCGACGATTTAGGATCAATCCGGCCCAATGCCTACCTCTACCTACAACTACAAGTGCTTGTTTAAGTAGAAACTATAGCCTTTGTAACGCATATAAGTAAATGACACCGAAGACGATTATATAAATTTATTTCATTACATTTTCTAAGCTAATACAATAGTAAATGGCATTTTCATCCTAGAATTGTTACCAAAAGAGGCATTATCTTATTGTCTAAGTTCATATATTTGCCGGTACCCGTTAAATAAGATTAGATTATCATCCCCACGAATGACCATCCATCGAGGAAAAATAACAAATTAAATTTATCTATAAAATTAAAAAGGCTAAGTTCCTTAGTTACATATACTTGCTAATAACGATCCCTATAAATTTTTCTTTAATGCGGTAATATATATATTGATTGAAACTACTAATTACTATAAATTATAAAGAATAAATAAGACATGAGTTTTATGAACCAAAATTTGGTACTTACAAAAAGACCCACACCATTCATTAGTTACCGCGGAAAAATATTTTCAATCAAATGATGCAGTCATAGTTAACCTCGAAATACCAAACCAAACTAACTCCCACAAAGAGAATTTCGCTTCACTCGGCGAGTTGGTAGCCAACTCTTGACTCGTCTACGCCATTTGGGCTAGGATTAGGCATCAAATTGGAGATTTAAATCTCTCTTTTTGATAAAAAAAATAGCATTTTTATCTGAATTGCGAACATTTAATTTGTTTATTATTGTCTGTAAATTTTTCAAGTGTAAAACCCAATCTCTCCGCTAGTTTTTTTTTTTTTTTCCATTTTCTTTTTCACCAAGGAAACTTTTAAGTACTTATTACCCTCCGTAGGCATGTGATGATAAAATAATTTTATAGCAATGCCAATAATATAACGAGTATAATGATTTGTCGAGTTTCATGTTACAAGGTGGTTACATTAAGTGCTAAATTATTTACCCAACCAAAAAAAAATCCCTCTGTTTTGCAGATTTGGACTTTTATGTCAATTAACATAACTTGTTGATTGCTAAACTGGATAAAATTCAACAAGAAGAAAGACACAAAAGATTATTAGCAATCATGCATTTGCGTCGTGTGTGCATTAATTAAAATATATTGAGAAAATATTAATCACATTTAATTAAGTATATCACAAGATATCCTATATGTAGCAATGTCATAGTTTTTCATATAATATGAGATTATCTAAAATGTAAATGCGAAACTTTCATTTCATGAAATGTGAAAAATAATAGTAAAGTTGTATTTAAATATAAGCAAATTATCAGTAATAAGAAAACCAAACGTATAATTTGTATTTGAAAAAGAAAAATATCGAGCATCATCATCAAATCCTTAAAGTTTCTATATCAAAATAAAAATTAGAAATGCAAAGCAAAACAAAACAACCATACACAATCTTATACTAAATTCAATAACAAAAAATAACATAAATATCAAAAGCAAACACGAGCCCATTTAGCAAAAGTTGAAACAACCCATGAAACATCCATCAGTAGGAAGAGACACGAAGGATAAGAAAATTATTATCGAGGATAAACATTATCAGGAACAATTGTCTATTTCACCAATATTAGTTATCTTTGTTATATGAAAGTCATATATTCTTCTCCTTTACAAATGTAAGTAATTACAAATGAAATATTATTTTAAAATAGTCTCTCTTCAACGTTGCGTGGCTTTTGGGTTTGACCAACTAAATGAAATTGTTTTGGATTCTGCTGTGTAGTTTGGCTTTTCCCTTCGTTATGTCCATCAACAGTTAGTTAAAAATTAACGCTCATACGGGAAGTGACATCTAATATACATTGAAATGTTCATTGCATAATGTACAACTGCTTAACAAAATCCCGCTTCCGCCATGGATAAAAAATATAGCAAATGTTAAAAAAGCAAAATGAGACCACCAACAATAGTTTGGATAAACATGAAGATAACTTGCTATCATCAAAGTACCTAAATGATATCTCAATTAGCTCGAAGGTAGTTGTCTTTGCTTCCATAATTATAACTTGCTACGTCAAAGTACCTAAATGATATCTCAATTAACTCGAAGGTAGTTGTCTTTGCTTCCATAATTATAGTATCCAATGGGCGATGAATCAAAATTACCTTGCATCAATGCTATATATGACGAGTGATTCTTGCGTACGGGAGTGAGGATAATTTGGTGGAAAAACCTATAGAAAAAGCACAAACAACTTAGAAAAAAAACATGTATATGGAAATGGATTGTCTCCATTTACTTTCCTCTATTTCTCTTCATTTGCCCCCTTAAAATATTGATACTAATAATCAATAGTTGAGATTATAAGGAATATAATCACATCACATGATATTTCAAAAATTTAAACAATCTTAAGTATTGATATGTAAATTGAAGGAATAATAAATAGAGAGAATCCAAAATCCCCCATATATATATATATATATATATATACATAGAGAGAGAGAGAGAGAGGAGAGAGAATATTCGAAGTAATAGGTGAGTTTGCCCCTTCAAGGTAAACTAATTCTTAAAAAATAGTTTCGATGAAATTAATTCTTGAAATATGGTTTCAGAATCATATTTTCAAAGTGCAATTTCGTTCTCTACTACATTCATCCAATTTCTCCACTCTTCATTTACGTGTCAGTGGTAGCAAAAATTGCATAATTGAAATGCGATTTATAAATCACATAATTGAAACACAATTTATAAATCGCACTACGAAGATGCGATTTTAAAATTGCATTTCCATTTTGCAATTTCCATAACTAATCATAACGGTATGTATCGAGGATAAAATCACATAACGAAGATATGATTTTTGGCCTTGATATATCTTCAAACAGAACCCCTTCCCATTCATGACTTAACCATTCTCTCTCTAAAAAAAATTTGCAACATGAGTTCCATCTTTCCTCCCCATATGAGAACGCATTTTTGGTGGGTTTCCTCTCTTAAGTCAATAAATCACAGGTAGAATATGCGTTTTCGGTGTACGTTGACAAGATAGCTTTATTTTTTTCTCACATTTGCATTTCAAATTACACATGTATAAACTAAACCCTTATTAGTTTCTCTCTCTAAGTAGTATGTAACTTATTATGTAACTACAAGTTCTTGTGCATTCCATTGTTGTGGTTTTTTTTAGGCGTACAAATCGTTGAACGAGGTAATTATCTTACTTCATAGTGTTCTGTGATTTATTTAGTAATTATGGAGAAAAGGGGATCATATGGGGCTTTCAATTTATGCTCATGGTAATGTACTAGATGGTGTAGACCGGGTTTATTATGATAAGCCTCCAATTAAGAAAATTAAGGTGAAGGTGGATGTAAACTATATTGGATTTTTTAGAGAAAATTTATGAAATAATTGGAGTTGATCATAACATATACGTGGTTGAGGTATTACACAAGCAGTTCACCATAGTGTTAGGCAGCTCTATGCAACCATATTATTCTCTTAGTCCTATAAATGATAATGATGATGTAAATGGGTTAATTGAATTTGCGAAAGAAGCAGGGTGTCTATTTATTCAGGAACTAGTTGTGAAGTTAGAAAGTAGCTCAACTTTGATAAATGAGGGAGATAGGATTGTTCATAGTGTCCTATCGAATTTCACGCCCCCTATCACACCGGTTTAACAATCGATTAATGCTACGATGGCTTTCTAAGGTAGCATTGACCCTCCTGTTTCATTTGAAGAAAGGGTTGATGTTAAAGAGCCCTTTACAAAGCAGGTGGATTAGGTTAAAGAGGTTGAAAATGACAATGAAGGTGGTTATGATTCAGAAGAAGTTGCAATAGACAATGATAAAGAGACATCAGATGATCTAGTTCATACAGCGAATGAAGTAGTTCCTTCTACTTATACCATTCAACAAAGCAATCTGTTAGCTAGTTGTCTAATTACCTCCACTTTCAAGCATCCAACTTCGTTCTTCAATAAGATGCTCGGAGGCGATGGTTATATCACATTTGAGGAGGATATGATTCCATCGAAGGAGCTAAATATTGGTGATGAGTTGAAGAAAGAGATGCGATTTAAGAGGAAAGCCAACTTGACATATGTAATTAAGTCCTTTCATATAAAGCATCATCACAACTTTCGTGTTGATGAGTCGAATAAGAAGTTGTAGCATGTCATCTATAGTAAGAAGGAGAAGGTGGAGACTACAGGCTTGTTAAAGACAAATGACCATAAAATTTGTGGTCACAATTGTAGAAGGGCCTCACATTTGCATCAATCCTGTGTTAAACTAGGATCATCCACGGTTGGACTCTAGCTTCATGGCTCAGTACTTTCTTGGTTAGGTGAGGAATGAACTTAGTGTAAAGGTGTCAATGTTGATACAAACTATTCTATATGGTTTTGGATACTTAGTAATGAAGAGATGAGTATGGGATAGTAAGAGAAAAGTGATTAAAAGAGTTTATGGGGACTGGGATAGGTTATATGCAGAGCTTCCAAAGTTGTTGAATATTATCCTGTTAAGTAACCTAGGCTCTTATGTCACTTGGGAACATGTGCCAACTGTATTGAACAAGAAGCCAATTGAAGTATTCCATAGAGCTTTGTAGACTTTTTGGTCTATACGTGCAAGCATTTTAGCATTTCAAGCCAGTAATGAGTATCAATGAGACCTTTTTTTATAGCAAATACAAGCACAAACTATTGATTGCTTGTAGCATCGATGGGGCCAACCACATTGTCCCTCTTGCTTTTGCATTAGTGGATGAAGAGTCCACCATATCATGGTTGTGATTTCTCATACTATTAAGGCAGCATGTTGTTGGAAGACATCGTGATTAGCTTACCATATGTCTTATATCAAACTGAGTAGCAGGTATAAGAGAGGCCATTAGGGAGCCAAGTGTAAGATGGGGTCCACCATTTGCAAAATGGTAATATTGCATCCAACACATAGCCAACAACTTCAACACAAAGTACAAGGGTGCCTCATTGAAGAGGCTAGTTACCATAGTTGATTTAAAAGCACAAGAGGCAAAACATGACTTTTATATAGATGAATTACATAAAAGAAACGAAGAAGCTCCCAATTGTTTTGCAAATATCCCTAAGGAAAGGTAAGTCAGGGCATACGGTGAACTTGTTAATGGATAGTTGTACCTACGATAAATGGCAAACTTATAGGATACCTTGTTCTCATGCCTTTGCAACCATGGCAAAGTTTAGCATGGAGGGCATGGAGAAAGTCGCAAAGTGGCACTTTTGGGATTTACAATAGGTTATGTATTGTACTAGCTTTTACCCCTTTGGTGATAGCAATAGATGGCCTGATGTTAAGACACCACTTATCTACTTAAACTACTGGTCGACAAGAATAAAAGGTCATCCACGATCATCGCACTACCACTACTAGATGGATCTTAGGCAGCCTTTGACAAAGAATTGTTATGGGTTTTATAGGAAGAAAGGGCATAATAGGAGGAGTTGTCCCGAGCATAAGAAGTCAGGAAGCTTATTGAGCTGCTCCTTCTTTCATATATTACATGTTTATATTATTTATATGAATTTATGTACTCCATGTAGACATCTAATTTTTACCCATCTGTAGTTCTAATTTTTATTTTTATAAAAAGGGTCCTAATTTAAAAAATAACAAAAAAAATTAATAAAAGATAAAAATAATAAAAAATTTAACAAATGATGAAAATAAAAAATATATATAATAAATAAAATAATAAGAAAAGAAAAAAATTTTAATTAAAAAAGATTTTTTGTATATTTTTAGGAAGTAACCTTTTTTTTTAGAACAAATAGTTTTTAGTTTTAGTTTAGTTAAAAAAATTTATTTTAGGGAATTGGATAGTTTAAGTATAGTTTAATTGTACTGAATGTCAAGACACAGGTTAACAGCTTAACGGATAAGTACTGGAGTATTGGATTGGACTTAGTTTGAGGTCCTGGGTTTGAGTCTCAGCAGGCACCTATGACTTTATTTTTCTATCTTTGCAAAAGCGAGAGGAAAACGGGATTCATATCTTATTAAATCATTTGAATTTAGTTTGATCTTTTTAATTTAGATTTAAATTAGTTTAGATCTAGTTTAATTGTTGTCAAATCAGATATAATAGATAGGATTTGATTTAGACTTGATATAAAAAAAAAAAAAAAACAACAACAACAACAGAGGGAGGATCCAGTCTCTATCCATTAAAAAAAAAAAACACACCGGACATTCTCTTAACAATAGCACAATTGAATCCAATCCTTGTTAAATGTGCTGCAATCTGAAAACTCAACAACAAGATAGCCAGAGAAATTCATTGTCCCATAACACACAAAGCACTGCATCGCCACAACACCTCACTGACCCTCATAATCTGTACAACAACATGCTCACTACACTAACCGAAGAACCGTACAACACTAATACGACCACACTCACCAGCAGCCTAATCTCCACACTTCACAGCCGTAAACACTATGATCAGCTACACTACAGAAATTCCACAATCGCCTTACAGCAACTAAACGTTGCTATCCAATTTCTGATCAGCCAACTACATTGAAGTCCACAACACTTAACGCACAAACACAACTCCAAAACAGCAAGCCCCGACGTAGAACTGTCCACTCTATAGTTCGATACTATCGCTGCATTGCAATCCTCGCATACTACTGCCTTCACCAAACAATCAATACATATGCCATGCAACATAGCGACAGACAGCAGCGGCAACGTCCACGCTTCACTACTATTTGCAACATTACAGTAACACAGAACGCATGTGACACAACTCCGGCGACCTACCTGACCACAATCGTAAATCTACCACTGCTGCAAACATCCGATTGATCCAATGCTACTCCGAACGACAGTACGTGTATGCGATAGCTAGACATCATCAGGTTCAGTTTCTGTCTAAGTTTTTTTTTTTCTTTATTATTATTATTTCTGGTTTATTATTATCATACTATATTATTGCTTTTGGGATTTTCGTAATTTAACATGCTGTGCTGTATATATGTATATATGTATATTTCTTAGTTTAAGATATTTCTTTTAGCATTAGCTTTAATATGAATTAGGTATATTTTGATAATATAGAGATATATAGACCTTAGAAGATTTTTTTTTATTATTATTATATGCCTTATTACATTATCTATTAGTGATATAATATATGAATATGTTAGTTTAGGAGTTTTTAGTATTAGTATAAGTGTATTATATAGGAATTAATAAGATTAATTTTGTAGGGTTTTCTCATATAGAAAACTATTTTATCCCTTTTTTGCTTAGGTATATTTTTAGCATTATGATTTTAGGATTTTCTCACTTAGAAATTTATTTTGGAAATAAAAATAATAAAAATCTCGTTTTAAAAAATAGGACTTTTAGAGAGTTTTTGTAAAATAAGAATAAAAAACTTAGTGAATTAGGACCCTTTTAGAGTTTTCTTTGAAAAACCGAATAAATTGATAATAACGTAAATTCGGTCGGTTTTCAAAAATTAAAATCAATTAACACACTAAAGATTTTTTTAAAAGAACTACGATCGTCCGATCCCGGCTAGCGGGTACATAGGCACCTTCGGGGCGACGATAAAATATATAGAAACTTAAGTTCTTTTTTTCTTTAAATATTTATTTATTTATTTAAATATTATAATTGGAAGAATAATCCTAATTTCGGTAAATAGATAGTGGTACCCATTAAGGGTTTAATAGGTTAGCCTCTGGACTTGGAACCCTCCAGTTCTTCATTTAAAATTGAAATCAAAGACCAGTAGCCAAATCATAATCAATCCACCCAATTGGTTTTGGTTTTGGTTACGGTTTCTTTTTCTTTTCCTGACTTTGGTCGAGTGGCGACTCCAAAAATTATTTTCAATAAAAAACTGGAATTTATCAATTTCTTTAGTCGATGATTAATGTTAAATGGGTTAGGGTTTAGTATTAATCGAGAAATGAGGAAATTAATTTTAAATGAATAAAGGAAACTAAAAAATCAGGCTCGACACTCTATGTTACGAGACCTTTGTAATAAATGATTATTTTTTGTACAAATGGATCCAGGCCCAGTCGATAGATCATTACTTAAACTCTAAATACTCATCGATATACTATGATATAAGCTGGACAGGTAAATGATAACTTAACAACCTACGATTTATAACTTCTTTGTTAAATTGTAAATGTTGATACATATTGTGAGAGTACTATATATGTTGTTTCTAGATTTACCCATCTTAGTATGCTGCCGATGAGATGTCGCTTTGTGTAGACATGAGCGTAGGATTCAACTAGACATGTACCCTCACATCATGTCGTATGTTAAGTAAGCCAGGTTCCTTGATGTAGTCCTCCTTCCCTTCATTTCTCTTGATTAACATCTTATCACTGCTTTAGTCGAGAGGTAAAGATAGGAGACCCACACTTTCCAAATGCCATATGGCGAAGTCACCCTCACATTACAGGATGTGTTCGTGCAGTTTGGTTTATCCATTAACGTCTGTGCAATTACTGGGTAAACATCTACTACTTGGGCTAATGTATATGAGCACCTACTAGGCGTCAAACCTAAGGAGGAAAAAGACTACAATAGTGGGCGACTAAAGATGTCATGGTTGGAGAGTCATTTTAGTCACTTACCCACAGTAGTTGATGACACTACCATCATGAGATATGCTCATGCGTATCTCCTACAACTTATCGGGGGTTTGGTTTTCCTTGATAAATTAAGTAACTTAGTTCACTTGATGTTTCTTCTTCTAGTGGAGGACTTTTCCATAGCGGGAGAGTATACGGGAAGAGCAGCATGCCTAGCTTGGTTATATAGGAATCTTTGTCGAGCTATCGACTACATGGTTGTCAAGATAGGTGGTGTTGCAGTACTATTGCAAGTGTAGGCATGAGATCGGTTTCCCCACATCGTACCCTGTCATCTCAAGGTATACATCCCCAATGAGGGACCATTAGCACGGTGATGGCATATTGAATTCAACGCTTCGGAGATTTCTACTCATACTGTGTCCTAGTATCAACATGCATTCAATAGGTAAAGCCTAAAGTAAGTATTAAATCATTTGTCCTAACTTATTAGTGCTATTACATATCTTTTTTTTTTATCTCAATTTTTTCATTTACCCATTTTATAGATCATTTGGAGACCTTACTTGTTAGGCATACCAGAGACATCACCAACATATTGTCATGTAGGATGCAACATTTGGCTCAATCAAGTGCCTTTAATATGCTTTCATATCGTTGAGTGGCACCTCCCAGATCGTGTTTTGTAATAGTTCAGTAGAGTGTAGGGGATCCTGGATGACTAGACACTTTAGACACTATCCATAGGATAGACTTGAGGGGAAAGACAGCTAAGGATTAAAGAAGGCGTCATGCAGCATGGAACCATGATAGGAATCAACCCCCTAGACCGATCACAAGAAGCCAAGCTAGAGGACTTTAAGAGTTCGCATGAAAAATATTAGCTCTAAGCCATAGCCGAGATGGGACTTCTATCTCGATCCAAACTCTTGTCGACCTATCTATCAAATCCTTACGTATGTCCAACATACTCCTGCCCAACAGCGAAGTCCTAATCTAAAAGATAGCCCAAAACTAGCCGAGTTAAGCTACTGACCTAACCCACTGGTGTCTAACTTCAAGACAGCTAACATTTTTGCTAGGTTGATTAGCCCCTGACCTGATCCAGATCAGGTGGCCCCTGACTGTAACACATTCCTGCTTCCACTTACATTGTATCATATCCCAGATGTCCAGCCACCAAGCGACACGTGTCTTCGGATACAATGTTCTAGAATGATTCCTTCTTTTTCAAACTATATATTCTTTATCTCTTTTACCCCTTTTAGTATGTCTTATATAACCTAGTATAGAATACCCTTTTGTCTTTTTATACATGTAAAGTAACCTTAGTGAATGGGTATGTAAACCCCCACTTTCCTTGTACGCAGTAGCTTTAGCTTTACATACAGAGTTATTCATTTTAAGTAACCTTAGTATTCTCATTATCTCTCAACTCTTATCTATTCCCTTTAGCAAGGAATAGTGGCAAGTGACCCTTCAATTCAGACTGGTATGTTGTATCTGACGAATTATAGGCCGAGTAAGATCGAGTGGTGAGTCATATACATTCGATGGATGCCTAGGCTTTGCTAACTTCTTTTCTATTTCCTTTTTGGTTCATTCGTTGTGGTGCTTCTTCATGTATACAACCCCGAAGACGCATTAGCTTCGCTGGTATCAGAGCACGGTTCCGTGAGAGAGTATATGAAGTTGCAGCGAAGTTTTTGTTCATCTTACTATTTATGGCTGATGTGTTCCTTCCGTAGCTACTGTAGTGTGCTTGTGTGTTCATAAGTGTGGTTTCATTGTTATTCTGTCTTACTCTGTTTTTCATCACGAAAACAGAGCAAATTTATTTCTATTCCGTTTAGTGACTATTGGGTATTAAGATTGTTTGTAGTTTGTTAATCTGTTTGAAAAAAGTATTACACTATGTTAGATTCAAGTGTTCAAGGAGTTATCGGTAACCAAAGTAGTAGTACTTAACCTGATCGTGGTCATAACAATAGTAATACCCCAAGGTCCATTGACGACAGACTTGATAAGCTCACCAACCTCATTAAGAGTCTAGTCACGGTAATGTAAGTAAACAGGTAACAGCCCCAAGGTGTATAGCTACCTAACCCGCAAGAACTTGCCCCTAAGAGACACCATAGCCAAGGTAACCAAACTAACTGCCTAGTTCAACTACAGCGAGTTAAAGGAGTTCAAGGGCTCGCACGGAAAATACAAGCTCTAAGCCATAGTCGAGATGGGGACTCTTATCCTAATCCGACCTCTTGCTAACTTGTCTGTCAAATCCTCAAGTGTGTCCAACATGCTCCTGCTCAACAGTAGAATCCTAATCCAAAAGACAGCCTAGAACTAGCCAAGCCGAGTTACCAACCTAACCTATTGGCGTTTGACTTCGAGACAGCTGACCTTTTTGCTAGGCTGATTAGCCCCTAACCTAATCCAAATCAAGTCGGCCCCTAACTGTAACATGTTCCTACTTTCGCATACGTTGTATCATATCCCAGATGCCTAATCACCAAGCGATACGTATCTTCTAACACAATATTCTAAAATAATTCTTTCTTTTTTGAATTGTATATTACTTGTCTCTTTTACCCTTTTTAATATGTCTTATGTAACTTAGTATAGAATACCCTTTTGTCTTTTCATATTTATAAAGCAACCCTAATGAACGGGTATATAAAACCCCACTTTCCTTATACACAATAGCTTCAGCTTTAAATACAGAGTTATTCATTTTGAGCAACCTTAGTATTCTCGTTATCTCTCAATTCTTATCTGTTCTTTTTAGAAAGGAATAGTAGCGAGTGATCCTTCAGTTCGGACTGGTGTATCATATTCGGAAAATTGTAGGTTGAGTAAGATTGAGTGGTAAGTTATACCCATTCAGTGGTTGCTTAAGCTTTGCTAGCTTCTTTTCTATTTCCTTTTCAATTCATTCATTGTGGTATTTCTCTATATGTATGACCCTAGAGATGCATTAATCCATCTCTAGGAGGAGCGCAAATCAATAGTTGTCAAGCCAAACTACAATGAGTCTTTTCTAAGTAGGGTCATTCCCTAATATTATCAGTAGTTTTAGGTAAATACTCGACGATATATAGGGTACACTAGAACCTTACTAAGAGTAATGGTAAGATCTTTGCAGACATCTTGTGTATTTGTACTTATTTATTTGCTTACAGACCAAATAATGCATTGTTCGTTTTCTTCATAGAGGCGAAAGGTTGGGCTCATATTGATAGTGATCACTGCATACTACCATAAGCACGAGACATCACCTGATCTACGAGGCAGCTCCTTAAGAGATATGGTAGTGTCACATTGTACCCTCCAGGCCATCAGGAGGAGGCCGTCGATCTTCCTCCTCAATCAATACGCGCTAGAGGATGGGGCCGTAGCCGTAAGGGTACTAAAGGTGGCCACTAGTAGCCACTAGTGGATAGATATCCTTCTCCACCACCCGTTCGATCTCTTAATCTTGCTCTACACCAACGAGAGCTAAACTATTCTCCATTATATCATGAGTCACCTTGGCATGGGGATCCACTTTCGATGGACTATTCCCAGCCACAGTCAGATGTCATGGCATTCCATACTCTTACCATTGATCCAAACCCTTCATTGACAATTACTTTAGGTGTGCCTTACTTTGATAGACACCCAGCAGGCTATAACATCAATGAGGGCATTACATAGGTTGATCCCGATCATATTTCATGGGAGGAGGAATTAGGCTCATCTTCACATGTTGCAGAGATCTCGACGCGGTATGGTAAAGTGCAATATAGGCGAAGGTATGGCACTAGTAGATAAAGATAGAGATATCACATGTTTGCTTTTTAGATTATAACATGTTGTAAAGCAATAAAAACAGTGCTAAAACTTTGAAGCTATGTAAATACTATTTGAAAAAGTGTATGGTCAACTATTTCTTCCTTTAAAATCATTTCAATAAACCCTTTACTATTATTTTAGTTATTTAGCACTTGGAGTTACTTAATTGAAGTGTACAATGTTATTTGGCTAGTGTGGAATTGGAGCTTAAGATTGTGTTTAGAGTGATGCTTTGGCATCAAAGTTCGGTTTTGGGATTGGTGTTATACTTCAGGGTTGTGTTTAGAGATATAGATTAGAGTAGTCTTTTTTAACATGCCTGTATTGTATCTATTTTTTGCACTACGCTTTTTCTTTTTTCTTTTTTTCTTTTTTTTTTTTTGCAAGATGTCCTAAGAAGGAGTACATTGGATGAAGATAATGGAATTTAAAAAACACATTTTTGTAATGCAATTTTAAAATCACATTTCTATTATGCGATTAATAAATTGCGTTTTAATTCTTCTACCATTAACACGTGGATGAATGTAGTGGAGAATGAAATCGCATTTCGAAAATGCAATTTTGAAACCGTATTTCACGAATTAATTTCATTAAAATCATTTTTTGAGAATTAGTTTGCTCCTAAGGGGCAAACTCACCTATCGCTCAGAATATTTGTATTAACTAAAATAGGAAAAATATGTAGAAGGTCATTAAGAATTAAAAGATATTTATAGTTTAGAAACTGTTCACAAAAAAAAAAAAAAGAGAAGATCTAAGCTATGGAAAAATTGCACCTATTATTGATTTTGCAGTTAATATCAACTTTTTTGTTATACCATCTTTGAGTGCACTTTTTATGAGCAAACTGCAACCAAAAGGAGACAATCATAATAATCTTCAACATGAAAGTACAAATAATGCTTCTCCTACTACTAAAATGTAAGTTTTTTAATTGTGTAAACTTCATTGTGTAAAATAAATAATAAAATGATTAGCTCTTGCTTTCTCATTTTTCCTAAAAAGACCTCCTCCTTTATAATGGTTGCTACTTTGCTCTTCATAGCAAATTAGTTATTGAAAGAAGAGGGAAAAGAAAAAGGAGTAGTTCTTTGGATAATATCTTAATGAAGATTGTTTTGATTGCTTTTCATCAGGATCGCAAGTCAACTTATGACGCTTACCATTCATCGGCAATTTCATGGAAGATGAATTTAAATTCATCACGAAACTCTATACTCACTCTCTTCTCTGTGTTTGTCCTAAGAATGTACCGATCATATATAAAATGTGCATGTTTGTTAGTTTTATTTCATGGGAAAGCTGGTACAAGTAAGTTGAAAATATGCAAACTTAGTGAAATGACGACGCGAATGATGGTACATGGGTGAATAGTGGGTGTACGATTGATATTTTTAGTTAATGGGGGGTGAAAGTGTGGCGTGCAGTCGATATTTTAAGTTAATGGCAAAGTGAATAATTGTACATGGGTTGACAGCAGTTTTTCATCCATTTGAAAATATTTGCAATACGGATAAGATAGTAAAAACTAATGAAACGACGATAATGTATATATATATAGATATTTTTTAAATGCAAATATTATCGTAACTAAAAATGATAAAAAAAAAAATATATTTTAGAGAATAAATTTATAATTAAAGAAGTAGCGATTATATAGGCCATTTCTAGCTTAAATAATATAGAACCATTTGAAGCATTTTTATATGTATCTAATAATTGCTAACTATGATACGAGGTATTACTTTTAACCGTAGGACTCCTATATGTGAGAAATTGTGTATTGAGATGCTTACATTAAATGGTAAGTTGAAATAAAATAAGGTTGGTAACTCTTCCTTTCCTTTCTCTTTGGGTATTAAGAGGAGGAGAAAAATATATATATTGATTGTAATGAAATTTATATTGTAGACAATGTAGTGTAGGAGACATTTATGTTGTTGACAATTCCATATTAATTACTTTTCCTTTATTTATATAATCTTTTGATTTAAAAAAAAGATACAGATTTCAATAGAAATCTGAAAATTTTTGCCTTGAAGCCAGATATACACACCCGTGAAACTAATGACATTTATGTTGTTGATAATTTGGTGTAAGAGACATTTACTAGTGAGCTCATCCAAATATAATGGTATTACTTTGTAGGTTATTGGGAAGTTTTTGGTGTAAATAGAAGGATTTACTAATGGCGTGTTACCCGCATGTAGCATCTGGTAGACATTTCACGTGTAAAATGAGCACTAATTCTCGAAATACACGTGATAAGACGAGCGAGATGGGGTAGAATATGCCGTCTTAATAAGCCTCATATTAATTTGACTTTCACAGTTGGAAAATTTTAAATACTATAACCTTCTAATGCTAAATCTCTGAAGCAATAATAGATTTTCTTTTTTTCCCAAGTTAAGCAAAAATAGTTTTTTTTTTTTTTAATAATATCACAAGCAATAACGTTTTGAGTGCTAGAAATTACAACCTGCTTCCTTGAGAGAAAAGCCACACGGTATCTACTGTCAGTCAATAAGAGAAAACAAAAAAAGAAAGGAAGAATCGATTTTGTCAAGTAGAAAATGATGAAAAGCAGTAACTAGTAAGTTCTAATGGAATGGTTCCTATGGGGATCCATATCTTCATTTATCAAAATCACTCTTGGTAGTAGGATTGGACTTAAAATGAAATAGCAATTTCAGATGTTTTATTTATTTTCCCATATTTGAAAGTGGTTTATGAAAAAAGAATCACAATTCCTTTCTTTGAATGGAAATTCGACTTTGTTTTCGACGAAATCATAATTTCATTCCTTTTTCATTAATTATTATTATTAAAATTACTTATTTAACTTTTAATCTAATTTAAGACATTGATAATAAAAGCATTTTTTATAAATACTACTATATTATATAAATGTTTTATTCCATTCCATTTCATTTCGTAAATATTTTCAAATATAAAAATAGATTTATCATTTCGATCTGAGGTAAATTTCATTTTGTTCCGATCCATTTTATTTTAAACCATTTTCTTTTGCATACCTAAGGTGATATTAGAAATTCGATTAAAAGATTAACAAAATACACTATGGGAATATGGTGTTAGTGCATTGCCTGAGGCCGATCCTACGGCAGGGGATTCTATCTGTTAATTTTTTGTGCGGTCCAGATTGTCCTAACCTATCGCGCTTTGAGAATGTGGTGTTACGATGGGTCGTGGGCTGGTTAAACTCTTCAGCCCAGGCTTCCATCTTTGGCAATAAGTGTGCAAATATTGTACATGGATGCCCCGTTTCCACACTAACTTTTATTCCTGAGATTAATGAGTGTTCGGCTATTCACTTGGGGGTGAAGGAGGCGAAGAAAATGGGCTTTTCGAATATTATCATTTGATGAGTTGTTAAATTGGGCTACACGGCCTTTCTTCCAGCACCTGGTTTCAGATATAAGGAGTTCGTCTATAACTCGTTTCCAGTTTGCCTTTGTACTTCTTGCTGACTGGGTGGCTTTAAAAATAAGAAGGGAAATGTGTCTTTTCGATTGGTGACTAACCACCCCATTTGCCCTTCAAAAGCTGCTTGATGATGAATCTTTGTGTTTTCCTTTTTTTTTTCTGTTGTCTTGTGATGGTGGTTGATTAATGAAATTTTTACATTTGATGTTAAAATATATATATATATATATCGCTTTCGTTTTATTAATTTTTTAAAAATAATAACCTATACAAGAAATTTTTCTTTTGTAGCAATTGCTATAAAACTAAAAATACGGAATCTAAGGTTTCTTTCCTTTTTTTTTTTTAATCGGCAAGTCCTATTTGTTAAAATTAACCGTTCCCATTAATTTTAATAAAGTTCTCATTTTTTTTTTCAATCTCCGAATCATCGCGACTTCAAAATTTTATTTAAAATACATTCCTGAATCCTCGTCAAGTGATTTACATAGGTAGAAAACACTAGTATAAATTTAGATTAGAGATACTACTTTTTTTTTTCTTTTTGGGGAAAAATTGGGCTTGGAAAGCAAGATGTAAAATAAACAAAGAGACTAATATAATAGGTACTTAACATTAGGCATCAAGACTCTCGTAGTTAATTAGTATGAAGAATAGTCGCTCTATTAGAGTATATTTATCAAGGATTTTTTTACAGTCTCGTTCTTTTTTTATTGGATCGATAACATCATCATTTTCATCCTTAATTTAATTACCTTTAAATCTAAACCATTGAATAATTTATGAATTTAATAGTTCGGATTTAAAACATAGAAATGAATTGTGAGATTATAAATAGAACCAATCTCCTCAAAATAAAGGACGGAACCGTAAAATCTTTTATTTATTAATGGATATTTGAAAGAAATACTTAAGGTATCATATTAATATTTTAAATATCTCTTATTTTTAAGTACCCTTTCATTTCATAAAGCAGTACTTAACCAAAGTTTTCTTACCAATTTTTTAAATGTTTGACAGTTTTCATACTAATACTACTTTTTATATAATATCTAAATATATTTTAAAGATTTTCTTAAGTGTAAAATATTATCTTATATATTATAATAGTAATTATTTAATTATTTATTATTATAGAAAAAAATTTAAAAAGAAAAGAAAAATAAAAAAATAGAGGAAGGGTCATTAATGCCCAAAAACTTAACAATTTGTTAGGAAAAAGAATACTTAATTAATTATCCAAATACTTATAAGCACCTAAATTTTTTAGTGTACATTGGGTGCTTAGCACCCCTTGTTAACATATCCTCAAGATAGATCAAATTCGACTCTCTTTCTATGGATAATAGTTTAGCAAAAGGTTAGTTGGGAAATCGTAAAATGGGAGGGTAAAAATTGGAAATTAATGTAATAGGATCGATTAGAAAGCTAAAGTAGTAACTCTATAAAATGAGACTATTAAACAACAAATAAAGATAAGAAACTATTAGAATGGAATTTTAAAAACAAAAAAAAAATTAAAAATATATGTTAAAATATAACATAAAAGTAGGATCTATTGGTATCCCATCCTCTAAGTACAAGTTCCCTAATTTTTTACCAAAAACCTATCTTATGACCCCTTATAACCATCCCATACTCTGCATCTTATATCCTATAAATTTAATGAGGTAAAGAGTACCTCGTCGATGTGAGTAGTCGTGCATGAACACACGTAGCTTAGTATCATGCGTAATAAGGAGAGGGTTGGTTTGAACCATAAGATGGTTCGAAGAGTAAAAAGTAGTCGAAGGTTAAGGAGGGATTCTCATATACCGACAATGGATATGACGCACCAATACTTTACATGAGCTTAAGACCGCACTTAATATATATGCATAAGTGTGGCCAAATGGCACTCGCTACTAATCTACGCTGACAATAAATCAGATAAGAATAAACGAGAGCAAGCAAAAAAACTCTTAGTTCACGAGAGAAAGTATGTCAGAATATCATTAAGTAACTATTGCAGCTATTACAATTTATAAGTATTTATATAACCTAATTAAGGTGAGTCCTAAGTTAGTATAAATTACAAAAAGTTTCCTCCTAGAAAAGGAAAAGGAATGATTTACAAGGATAAAATTGTAACCACAAAAAGAATTTTTATTTACAAAAGGATAATATGGATGTCAAAAAATAAGGTGCATGTCAACTATCCATTTTGTAGTCCTAACGTTATTGTTTGCTAAGCAAAGCTAATTCTAAGTAAATGAGGTCAGAGTTGGCAACTTGAATGTTCTAGACTAAAGAAGGGCCAATTTGGGAGGTAGCCTATTGTTAGATTGACCTCAGTTAGTTGACTTAGGATTGGTGTCAGCTTAGCCTCGATAATGTATCAGGTCGACAATATGCAGATTTGATACTTAGCCTTAGACTGATGATTATAGAGGGGTACATTAGGTAATAGGTCGATCACCTCAACAGTCTTTTGGATGAAGTGAATAGTAAAGTAACTTAGTAGGTCAAACTAAATAATACATTGCTCTTTAGAGTTCAACTCCCCTCGGATAGCTTGATGTCCTCGAGCTTGGGAATGCACGATAGGTTTGTAATCCTTATCATCCGTACTAGTTAGTAATAATTTGAAAGAATCATATCTTATAACTTAAATAAATGATTCCATAATCCATAAAACATACCTTCTTTAGTGATGCAAATAAGTTAAGAATTATGATGTTTTTAAGATTTCACTAAATAAGGGTTAGTAAAAAAGGAAAACGAAGGGAAAAAATGATATAGTAAAAGAAGAGAGAAGATTTTACCGTAAAAAGAAGATAAAAAAAGAAAAGGTAAAAGGAAGAGTAACTAGATAGTATACATTAGTAGCACATAATCTTAGGCTTTATTGTAAGATGGCTTTTATTATTATTTTCTTAAAGGTTGAAAAGAAAAGAGGTAATATTATTTTTTATTTATTAGTATTATTCAATTGTTATTACATGATAGGGAACTTCATAGTCACTTTATATGGCTTGAAGTAGAGCCCTTGTACCTGGTTTGAAAAATTTATTTAAGAGATTTAAGATGCAAAAAAGCAAGTCTAATTATTGTGTTTTCTACAAATGCTTTGTGGCTGGTATTATTTTGTTAGTGGTATATGTTGATGGTATTGTCCTTACTGGCAATAATACTTCAAGTATTTCAGCTCTCAAATTTTTTGTTCATAGTCACTTTCAAACTAAGAATTTAAAAATATTGAAATACTTCTTCAATGTTGAGGTAATGAGGAGTAAAAGAGGAATTTTTCTATCTCAAATAAAATATGTACTTGACTTATTGTTCGAAATGAGAAAATTAGGTGCTAAACCATATAGTACACCAATGATTCCTAATTTACAGATTACTAACGAAGATGAGTTATTTGAGGATCCTGAGAGATATAGATAGTTGGTTGGGAAATTGAATTATTTCACGGTAACTTGTCCGGATATTATATATTTGGTCAATGTTACGAGTCAGAACATATCATCCCCAACAGTTGATCATTGGGATGTAGTGAAGCAAATCTTGTGCTATTTAAAGGAAGCACCTAAACGTGATATCGTACATAAAAATTATGGCCATACTGATTTGAATGTTTTACATATACTGATTAAGCAAGATGTAAGGAAAGCAAGAGATCTACTTCAATTTATTGTGTTTTTGTTGGAGGAAATTTGGTTTTATGGAAAAACAATAAGTAGAAGGTTGTACATCGATCAAGTGTGAAATCAAAATATAGAGCAATGTTACGATCAATGTGTGAAGTAATGTGGATATATCAGCTCAAAGAAGCAGGGCTCAACATCTTACTTCCTGCAAAATTATGATGTGACAACCAGACCTCTCTTCATATTGCATCAAATCCAGTATTCCATAAATGAACTAAACATATTGAGATTGGTTATCTTTTTGTTCATAAGAAAATTCAACAATGGTTTTTCTTAATAGGATTTGTGAAAACTGAAGGGCAATTAAGATACCTCTTTACAAAGCCTCATAGGATTCGAGTTAATTACTTTTATAATAAGTTATGCATAATTAATATATATACTCCAACTTAAGAAGAAGCGTTATAGGTTGTAAATATATATAATTATATAGAATATTTTTTTATTTAAAATAGAAATTTACTTTTCATTTTTAGTCTATTAAATTGTATATATATGTAACTTATGAATCAATGAAAAAAATAGAATTTCTCATAACTCATTTTACATTACATTTTTTATATATATTAGAGTACAAATTTTAAAATAGGTGATTTTTATTAGATGAATGCAAATGTTAAATAAAGTTATCCCTCACAGGTGAAAAACAGCTGTCCCGGTTTTGTTGTCACGTCCCTGTCCCATCCACTAAAAACATAAAACGTGGCATCTAATTTCTCAAGCAAACAATACTTTTTCTTCGTCCCTTCTTTGTCGTTACCGTTAGCATTTAATGCTATCATGTTTAAGTTTTTTTCCTTTCTTGTCCGCAACATTTGCTTTTAGTAATTAATGTTATTGTCGCCTGTAATTTATAGTGAATTATAGATGTTTATGCTATAAAATTTTTTTTGAGTATTTTTCAAAAAGAAAATATTTTTATAAGAAAAAGAATAATTATGAGAAAATAATTTTTAACATTTTTTAAAATAAAACATTTTTATTATGGACGTGTAACATTGTCCTACAAGTGCAAAAAATGATTTTTGTGGTCAATAAATATTTCAATCTTCAAATATGAGGTGTTTTTCTAAAAAAAAAAAACAAAAAGAAAGAAAAAGAAAAACTGAACATGTATTCATTTGATCAAGAATTGAACTTGTTAGTTAAGCTTACTAGAACCCATCCTTGGACTTGGAATATATTGCATTAAAACGTTCTATATTAAATGGTTTTTATCAATTAATTATAAAAAAAATATTTTATTTCATTGTGTTTAGCTTACTTACTGTAACTTGATACAAGATAGTGGTGCTATGATTTTTACTTCTTTCATTTAAAAAAGGCTAATTTAAATAAAAGAGATTAATGCTTCTTATATTTAAAAGAGTAATAATATATTAATTATAATATTGGATGTATTATTTAAACTAGTTCAGGTTTAGTAATAAAATAACTTATATGCAATAGTTCTGACTAAACAAGTACAATAACATTTAATCACATATTATTATATCATTAAAAGTAATCGAGAACGAAAAAGGAATGATCGGCATAAAGCAAATTACCTTGTTAATATAGCGGCTGTGGAGAAGCGCTAAAGGCAAATAAATAAACAAACGTAACAGCATTAAATGCGAACGATAATACACGCCAAAGAAGGGACGAAGAAAAAGTACTATTTGCTTGGAAATTTAGATTGCCACGTGTTTTATTTTTAGTGGATAGGATAGAAAAGTGACAGCAAAACTGATTTTGATCCCCCCACTCACGAAGTCACGGTGCATGGGAAAGTGAAAATGAAATGTAATTTTATCATCAATTCAAACTCCTTTATGTCTAAGTAACCCGATGGACTTGTACCATTTGGAAACTTTCAAAGATTTTCAATCAATGGCACAGTAGCAGCGAGATAGCTAAAGGACCTAATGTAAATTTATACCAGGGATGTTAGATTCTTTTGAAAAACTAGGGATCGGGAAACATCAGTAAGACAAATAAGGAGGCTAGTACAATGGGTACCAAAAACTAGGAAATTACGAAATAGGAAAAAGAAATATAAAATGGAAAGTGATATACTGGAAAACGATTAAGGCAGAAAACTAAAATGTGGTATATGTTCAAATAAGACAACTAATAAAATAGGAATTAAAGATAGGAAACTTCATAAAAATGGGAAGTTTATAATTGAAAAAACCACATAAATTTGGACATAAAATATAACAGGAAAGTGAAAGATAAAATTCTGATCCCACCTAAGAGTGAAGAGGTATAAAATGGCTAAGAAATAAGGTCATACTTTTGTGGTATCATATAAGTATAGCTTTTAAAACTTTGGAAACATATTCTACTTTAATCATCTTAAACCAATATCCTAGAAACTTCAAAGATACATATAAGATATTATGTAAAACCCATAAAATGTTATGTTATATTTTTATAATATTAAAATTTTGTGATAAATATTCGATAACCTAAACTTATAAATGTTTCCATAATATCTTATCCATTCAAATTTTATGAAAGCGCACACTCCATGAGTTTAAGAAAATAATATTATAAACTATCTCTTATAACATCTCATATAAAAGTGATATTACAAAATAAAAGAAGAAAAATAAGGTTTTCCTTAAGAAGGCACAAACTCTAACGGTATAAACCTTATAATTTATTAGAAAGTTTAGTCCACTTATTTATACCTAATTTAATCCCCAAATTACAAAATTAGCTTAATTATACTATTTTACCTATTATTCACACATATTGCACATAATACATATTTCTAATCCCCAAATACTACCAATATTATCTTATATTAGAAATTAACATCTTAAAACACATAATTACATACTAAATCATAATTTTCACCAAATTAACATTAAATTACAAAATTAAACCCAAATATTACCTTTTATACTTGATTTTAGGGCCTAAAAATTATTTAAAAATTTTCAAAAATAGATTTCTAGAAAGTCCCTTCATAGAACTATTTTAAAAACTCTAAATAACCTACAAAAAATTTTTGAGCTTGAAATTACACTAATAAGGTCGTTTATTTTAATATAAAAAACTAGCTTAAGTTTAGTTATTTTTTAAAAACAGTATATCCCAAGGCCTAATTTTATTAAATTGATATTTTTTTCCTAAATCTATATGTAAAAATATTTTAAAATACCAAATTTCATAATTTTTCATACATATTTGATATTTTTAATAAATTAAACAAATTCGAAATGAAAACCGAAGCTCACCGATTAAAGGACTTTCAGCCACCAGTGGTGGCTCCACTCTTATCGGAAGCTCTAGGCATGGGGTTCACTATTTGGTGTTGGTAGCCATTCATTTTCAAGTAGTTATCATATGTGCGTTTTCTTTATAAGTCCTAATTGCACCATATTTTGTTTAATTTTTCTAAAGTTGGTTTTTCCTCTCTTCTCTCCTCTCCCAATTTTTTTTTTTCTAATTCTTAACCGAACAAAATGAGGAATGGGGATAGTATTCTAAATTTATAAGGTTGCTTGCATGATTTGTTGAATTATTTGTTGCCATTTATCCCTTATCCTCTTTCATTTTTACTTTTTATTTAGCTAAATTTTATTGGCTAATTTTCTTCTTTAATTCTTTAATGTTCAGCTTGTCACACGCATTTCCAAGCCATTCCACACTTTTCATGAATTTTTCTTGATTTTTTCTTCATTATTTATGAATTTTCTTTAATTATTTAGCATTATTATTTCATGTTTTAGGTATTTTAAGTAATTTCGTTTATTTTTACCTATATGTAAATACATATATGATACGATTAAATAATTCTAAATATTATTTAAGTTATTTTATGATTTTTTTAGTATACATATAATTTATTTCTATCGATTCGTTAGTTATCGGAATTCGTTTTACATGTTTTTGATAAATGATGTGTAATATATATATAATTTAATATTATAATAATTAATTATTTTATTACTTATTTTCCTAAATGCAAACTCACAAAATTACTTTTATTAATATTTCTAACTTCGTCGCAAAATTTGGGTTTGATCGGACAATTTATATAATAGTCCTAAATTTCACGGACCAAACCCCGAACACCTGATTGCGGGGCTTATAGTTTTTTAGCAGGTTAGTTGTTCACCAACTAGTTGTTCTTAGGGTTGTTCAATGCGAGACATTTTAAGCAATCAAGGGTGGTATTTAAGAGAGTGTTTAGTGTATATTTAGGTAGGAGATTATATTAGTTTTCCATAGATGATACCAAATGTCGTCTTTAGATATTAGTTGATAGGGATTCAAGTGAAATTAGGCTTTATGTAACTAGATAAGCTTGCAGACAAAGAATCCAAATGTCGTCTCTAGCGTAGGGATATTATTTAGTGTGATAACTCCGATGTTTAAGTTAGATTGGTGTGTAAAGAAAGTAAGAGTACTCAATGTAAAGGGTAAGTACAAGTATGCTAAGTATAAAGTAATTTACCATTAGGTGATAACCTTATATTTATAGAGGAGTCAAGCCAGTAGTTGAAGATGAGTTAATGGGCAGAAGCCACATCTATAAGTGTTAAATAATAGAGATATAATGTCCGAAGTGTTTTACAAATGTAGGATATAGTTATTGACTCGTTCATTCAACCTTATCCGTAGCCTTATTTATAGCCTTCTTGCAATAGGTGACCGTTGTAACCAGGCATTTGTCTGTGGCATGATTGTGGTTATCGTAGAATTGGCAATACTTGTCTAAGTTTTGATCGCTAGGGTTCCCTTCATTTTAGGGAGCTTCTGCAACAAGCTTTTGTGTTTATACCTTGGTGAAAACCTAGGCGATGGGTTGATTTAGAGGAATGTGCTATGTGTAGATGAGAGGGGGAAGTAGGTTCTACTTGGCTCAATTCTTCTTATTGCTCGAGTTGTTCCCCTCAACTCTCTATTGAGGCAATCTTTAATGGATAATCTTTTCTTGTCCTTCTTTCCACCCAATCTCTCCCAGTTGGAGTTGCACTTAGTGCGAATATTGTCCTCCCGGTCAATGTATTTTTAAGTCTTAGTCCAAAATTCGGCCAGGATCTTTCGCTTGCTGTTCACAAGCGATTGGAAGAAGTCTCCTAAAGGTTGTATGCCGAGCTACATAGCATGTACTACTACTCCCTTGTCTAACTGAAGGATCTTGACTACAACATTATTGAACCAAGCTACATATTTACACATAGTCTCGCCTTCACTTTGCCTTATCAAGTATAAGGACGACACGTTGATAGGGATCAAGGACTAATCACATGCCTTCGAACTCAAGGACTTGCTCATATGGTTCGTTGAGCTGTTCGATGGGAGCTTAACTTTGAAGAATAATGCATTATCTAGTCTGACCTATCGAGTTACTTTACTCTCCACCTCATCCAAGAGATTGTTGAAGTGACTGACCCGTTGCTGAATCAACCCCTCTATAACACATTGGTCAAAGGTTAAGTATCGAACCTGTATATTGCTACCTGATACATTGCTAAGGTTGAGTTGACACAAATCCCAAGCCGCCTAGCCGATGCCAACCTGATGATAGAGCACCTCCTAAACAAGCCCTTCATCAGTTTGAAACATCCTAGCTACTGAGTCCAACCTGATCTACCCAGATTTTGCTTTGCTTGGTAAACAGCATTATTAGGACTATAAAACAAATAACCGACACACACCCTATTTTTTGACATTTGTACTATCCTTTTATAACCAAATATTGATTATAACTTTGTCCTTATAAATTATTCATTTTTCTTTGAGGAATCTTTTTGTAATTTGTAATACCTAGGACTTGCCCTAATTGGGTAATAGGAATCAACCCCTTAGACCGATTACGAGAAGCCGAGCTATAGGACTCTATAGACTTACTTGAAGAATATTAGCTTTAAGTCATAACCGAGATGGGAACTCCTATCTCGAGCTGGTCTCCTGTCGACCTATCTACCCGATCCTCATATGTGTTAGACATGCTTTTACCCAACAGTGAAGTCCTAGTCTAAAAGATAGCCCAATACTAGCCGAGCTCCTTAACCGACCACTAGCATCTAACTCCAAGTCAACTGACTTCCTTACAAAGCTGATTGGCTCCCAATCTGATCTAGATCGAGTTAGCTCGGCTCTTAACTTCCAGCAATTTCTGTAATATTTCTAATAGCCAATCACCAAACGATACGTATCTTCTAACACGACATTTTAGAACGATCCTTTCTTTTTCCGTTTCGAATGTTTTTTGTCTCTTTTACCCTTTTTAGTATGTTTCATATAACTTAATTGTAAAATACCCTTTTTATCTTTTCATACATATAAATTAGCCCTAGTGGACGGGTACATAAACCCCCACTTGCTTGTAAGCAAACATTGGTTATTCATCAATATTAGATTATTTAAGTATCCTTTGAGTAACCTTAATGTTCTCATTACTCTTTAACTCTTATCTATTCTCTTTAGTAAGAAGTAGTGATGAATGACCCTTCAGTTTAGATCGGTATGTCATATCTAGTAGATTGTAGGCCAAATAGGATCAAGTGGTGCATCATATCCATTTGATAACTGCCCGAGCTTTTACTAGCTTTTCTTCAGTTTTCTTTTCTGTTCGTCTCATTGTAGTGCTTCTCCATGTGTTTGACTTCGGAGACACATTAGCTTCATTGGTATCAAGCACGGTTTTGAGAGGAGGTGTGTGAAGTTATAGTGAAGTTTTGGTTTGCTTTACTGTTAGTAGCTGCTGTGTTCATTCCGTAGCTACTGCTGCATTCATTTCGTAGTTACTGCTGTGTTCCTTCCATAGCTATTGCTGTGTTCCTTCCGTAGCTACTGCTGTGTTCCTTCCGTAGCTACTGCTGTGTGTTTATGTCATAGCAAGTATGATTTTATTGTTACTCTATTTTTCATTATGAAAACAGAGTAGGTTTGTTCTATTCTGTTTAAGTGACTATTAGGTATTATTAAAGTTGTTAATCTCTTCGGAAATTATTGTACTATGTTAGATTCGAGTATTTAGGGAGTTATTGGTAACCGGAGTAATGGTACCCAACTTAGTCATGGTAATAATGGTAGTAATATCCCAGGGTTCATTGACAGCAAATTTGACAGACTTACAAACTTTATAGAGAGTCCAGTCACTGCGATATAAGTTAATCGGCAACAACCTCAAGGTATGTTGCTGCAAAATCTATCTGAAAATATTCAAGAAAGGGGTTATAGCTGAGCTAGTCAAGCTAATCGCTTAGTTTAAAAACAACGAGCTGGAGGAGTAGCAAACTAAGTTGCTAGACGAAGACTGGAGTTAAAGGAGATTGAGGAAAAAGATGAGGAGCTAGATGTTGAAGAGTTTAGGGAGGAAAAAGGAGAAGCTGACTATTACCAAGTACAGATGAGGATGCCGAGCTCTTTGAGGGCTAGATAATGTTAAGGTTCAAATCCCACATTTTAATGGAAGTGGAGATGCCAATGAATCCTTGGAGTGGAAAGAGAAGGTTGAAAAGGTATTTTACTATTATGGGTATACAAATGCTGTCAAGGTCCAACTTACTGCATTGGAGTTTACTGGGTATGCAACAATATGGTGGAAAAATCTAAATACAACCAGATTAAGGGATGGAAGACAAAGTGTTAGAACCTAAGGTGAGATGAAAAGGTTATTAAGAGGCAGATTTGTGCCTGAGATGTACCTACAAGATATGTTCGCAAAGTTACAAGAGCTTTGCCAAGGAAGCCAACCAATTGATGACTATGTCAGAGAGTTCCAAATACTTATGATCCAAACCGACGTAGAAGAACCAACAAGAGCTTTGCCAAGGAAGCCAACCAATTGATGACTATGTCAGAGAGTTCCAAATACTTATGATCCAAACCGACGTAGAAGAACCAAAGGTACATATCGTATCGAGGTTCATTTTTGGACTCAAAATTGAAGTTCACAACATTATGGAAGTGTAAAGGTTTTATACCTTAGAAGAAGCGATCAAGATAGCACAAAGGGTCGAAAGGTAGAAGAGAAATGTTTTGAGTTGACTTGGGCTAACATTGTCCCGAGAGCCTATACTACATCGACATGTTCAAGCCAAGCTTAGGAGGTCATACCGAGTAGAAAGGAATGTTTGACTTGATGATAGTCGAGCAATCTAACAGGGTTAAGAGAGTCAACTAGTCGAACCGAGGCTAGGCTGACCTCGAGAATGTATGAGAAGGGGCAGACCTCTAAACGGAAAACTAGTAAGGTAAAATGCTTTAAGTGTTTAGGCATTGGACACATGGCTGCCGAGTGTCCGAACTATCGTGTCATGGTACTCTAAGAAGATGCGGTAGATAGCACCGATGAGACTAAACTTGAAGAGGAAAAGGATGTAGGAAAACCTACAGCCGAAGAGGAAGAGACCAGTGTTTATGCCGACTAGGGAGAAGTAATGACCCTAGTCTTGAAACGAGTCTTGAGTTCCTTACCGAACTCTAAGAAGGACTAGAGAGAGAATCTATTCCATACAAAGTGTACCATTGTGCATGATCATTGTAGATGGGGGAAGTTGTACTAATGTCGTTGCAAAGTCCTTTGTGCAGAGATTTGGTCTGTTGACCTCAAAGCATCCTCGACCTTACAAGCTACATTGGCTTCATGATAATGGTACTTTGCACATAACTAAACAAGTAACCGTATCATTCAGTGTTGAGAATGTGTATGGGGATGAAGTAGTTTATGATATCGTCCCTATGAGAGTTTCACATCTATTGCTTGGACGACCTTAGTTGTTCGACTGACGTATTACTCATAATGGGTATAAGAACACTTATGAATTTGTTAAGGATGAAAGGAAGATTATGTTGCAACCCATGACCTCATCCCAAGCGAATGAAACCCATAATCAGCTCATCTAAGCCAATAAGAAGAAGACCTTAGTTATGAGTTAAAGAGAGCTCTGATCTATTAAAAAGGCTGATGAACCCATGTTCCTGTTAATTAGGAGGTTGTTAGAGATGGGGGATTTAGAGGATGTTCCAAATGAAATCCGAAGCCTCCTACATGAGTTTTCCAACCTGTTTCCCACAGAATTGCCTAGAAGACTACCACTGGTCCGAGGCATAAAGCACTATATTGATATGTACTTAGGAGCTGCCCTACCAAACTGACTTTCATACAGGATGAACCCTGAACGGGCTATTAAGCTAAAGAGGTAAGTGGAACTCATAGAGCAAGGATATATAAGGGGAAGCATGAGCCCTTGCGTGATACCGACTCTACTCATCTCGAAGAAAGATGGTTCATGGAGTATATGCATTGATAACCAAGTAATCAACCAAATTATTATCAAGTATAGATATTTGATACCGAAGCTCGATGATATGCTGAATGAGCTTCATAGTGTTAAGATGTTATAAAAAATTTATCTGTAAAGTGGCTACCACCAAATTCGTATGAGACCGGGTGATGAATGGAAATTTGCCTTCAAAATTAGGCATGGACTCTATGAATGATTGGTTATGCCATTTGGACTTACTGATGCACCAAGCACATTCATGAGGTTAATGAACCATGTGTTGCACCCTATGATCGGAAGATGTGTAATCATGTACTTTGATGTTATATTGGTATACAATGCCAACTTGAATAACCGTGTTCAACATCTTCTCGAAGTATTTAACATTCTGTGAGCTAAGAAGTTGTATGGGAATGTGAAGAAATGTACGTTCTACTAAAGTGAGGTGATTTTCCTAAGGTTTGTAGTGTCAGAAAGGACTTCAAGCAGATGAGGAGAAGATCCGAGTTGTTATTGAGTAGCTGACGCTAAAGAATGTCTCTAAGGTTCGAAGCTTTCATGTCTTAGCTTCTTTTTATAAGCGATTTATCAAAAACTTTAGTACAATAGCTACTCCATTGACCGAGCTAACGAAGAAGAGTGGAGGATTCAGGTGGAACGACTAAACTAAATAAAGCTTTGGGGAGGTCAAGGAGAAGCTCACCTTAGCACCCGTCTTTTCATTACCAAATTTTGACAAACCCTGCGATGCATTGGGAGTGGGAATTGGTGCTGTCCTGATGCAGGAGCGATGACCCATTGCCTACTACAGTAAGAAACTTAGTAGTCCTGCCTTGAACTATTTTGTGTACGAGAAAGAGTTATACTCTCTTTATCAAGCCTTTACTATTTGACAGCACTATTTACTGCTATGAAAGTTTGTTATTATATAGATCGTGAGTCTCTGAAGCATTTAGGGAGTCGAAACAAGCTTTCGAAGAGGTAAGCCAAGTGGTTAAAGTTCATGGAAGGTTTCTTGTACATCATCCGATACAAGAAAGGAAGTGCAAATGTGGTCATCGACGCCTTGTTACAACAATAAATCTTGCTAACCACTTTGCAAATAAAATTATTGGGATTCTCACTCATCACTAAGCAGTATACTAATGACTCCTACCTTGGTCCCGTTGTTAAACAGTGTTGAGAAGGAATAGTTATTGGAGGATATTATCTTAAGGTTGACTATTCATTTAAGGATTGCAGTCTATGTATTTCGAATTGCTCTACGCATGAGCTATTGGTTAAGGAAGCTTATAGCGAAGGATTATCTGGTCATTTCAGGGATAGCCAATCCATTGAAAGAAAACTTTTATTGGCCTAGTTTGGTTAAAGATATTTATAAGGTAGTTGGTTGTTATGAGGTGTGCAAGCGAGCTAAGGGGAAGAGAAAGCCCCACAGAGAGTACATGCCTTTGCCAACGCTAACCTTACCTTGAGTTGACCTCAGTATGAACTTTATCCTAGGGATGCCCTAGACATTAAGAGGAAAAGATTCTACTTTTGTTGTAGTAGATCGCTTTAACAAGATGGCGCACTTCATTCCGTGCTATTGAATTAACGATGCCCTATATATTGCTAATTTGTTTTTGCAGGAGATTGTCCAACTACATGGGATATCGAAGACTATTGTCTCAGTTCGAGACACAAAATTCTTGAGCTATTTTTGGAAGACTCTTTTGAGAAGACTTAGAACTAAAATTGTATTCAACTCCAATAGCTACCTTTAAGCTGATGGCTAAACTAAAGTAGTGAATAGAATGCTAGGCAATCTACTCAAAGTTGTTGTAGAGAAGAACATAAGGAATTGGGATCTATGCCTACCAGTTGTGGAGTTTGCATGCAATCAAACTGTCCATAGCACTATTGAGAAGACCCCATTTAAGGTCATCTACAGCCTTAATCTTACTATTCCCTTGGACATGATTGGCGCCTCAACAGCTACTGAAGAGAGTTAATCCGAAGTTGACTAAACCTAAGGACTGCTTGAACTGCACCAATCTGTGACCAAGAGGATCGCCAAATTCAATCAGAGACAGTGTGAAGTTAATAGCCAAGGTTGCCAAATCGTTTCCTTCCAATTAGGAGACTTAGTATGGATACACCTTCGACGATAATAATTCCCACACTTAAGATAAAACAAACTATCTCCTCGAGTAGATGATCCACTTAAGGTCCTGAAGAAGATTGACTGCAATACCTACCAGATCGAGTTACCTAATGACTATGGTGTTTCCTTTACCTTTAATGTGTTTGACTTGATTCTTGACCAACCAACAAAAGAAGACCTTAAGAGTGCCCCAGAAGAAAGAGTAGAGACCACTACAAATTTGAGGATAAATCTTTCTTACCCTCAGGAAGATGATAGGAATAAACCCCTTAAACCGATCATGAGAAGCCGAGCTAGAGGACTCTAAGGACTCGTTCGAAGAATATTAACTTTGAGCCATAGCCAAGACAAGAACTCTTATCCTGAGTTGGTCTCCTACCAACCTATCCACCTGATCCTCACACGTGTTAGATATGCTCTTACCCAATAGCGAAGTCCTAATCCAAAAGATAGCCTAGTACTAGCCGAGTTGAGCTCCCCAACCGACCACTATCATCTAACTTTAAGCCAACTAACTGCCTTACTAAGTTGATTAGCTCCGGATCTAATCCAAATCAGGTCGACTCTTGACTTCCGGTGCTTTCTATATCATATTTCTAATAGCCAGCCACCAAGAGATACGTATCTTCTAATACAGCATTTTAGAATAATCCTTTCTTTTTCTGTACCGAATATTCTTTGCCTCTTTTACCCTTTTTAGTATGTTTCACGTAACCTAATTGTAGAATACCCCCTTTCGTCTTTTCATACATGTAAATTAGCCCTAATGAATGGGTATTTAAACCTCCACTTGCTTATACATAAACATCAGTTATTCATCAATATTAGATCATTCAAGTATCCTTTAAGTAACCTTAGTATTTTCATTATTCTCCAACTCTTATCTATTCTCTTTAGTAAGAAGTAGTAGCAAGTGGCCCTTTAGTTTGGATCGATGTGTCATAATCGGCGAATTAATTGCAAGCCGAGTAGGATTAAGTTGTATGTTGTATCCATTCGGTAGTTGCCCAAGCTTTTGCTAGCTTTTCTTCTATTTTCTTTTCAATTCATCTTATTGTGGTGCTTCTCCATATGTTTGACCCTGAAGACACATCATTAGGTCATATAAATATTTGTAAATTGTAATAGTTGCAACAATAAATGCCATTAACATTCAAACATATTTCTCTTTTCGTAAGTTATGTGTTTTTCTTTACTTGCTCTTATTTACTCTTATTCTATCCATTGTAAGCGTAGATTATTGGCGAGTACTCTCTGGCTATACTTGTGTGTAATATCAAGTGCAATTTGAGCTTATATGAGGAGTTAGTGCATCATATCTATCATTAATATACGAAAACCTTGCTTAACCTTCGACTACTATTTACTTTTTGGACTATCTTGTAGTTTGAATGCATCCCCTTGGTTCATGTGATACTGGATATTGTGTGTTTATCCATGACCAACTTGTATCAACATGCCCTTGGATGAAGGCTTGTTCGCCTTGAAGTGAAGGCTAAGCCTTCGTGTTAGCTTATTGAAAGAGGTAATGGAGTTCTCAGGTGGGTAGTTAAATCATGTTCGAGCTGCTTTCCTCAATGTACCTAGGAAAGCCTTACACATGATAGTATCCACATAATCATGAAGGTTCATAAGGGTACAGATGTGGAGGAGGTGATCATCAGGATTACTAGGGTCATGGTACTAGTCCAGGGGTAGGAAGCTTGCTATTTGAAGGCAACACTTTATCCTAGACACCCTTAGTAAAAGGGGTTTTGTTGTTGGTGACTAGCTTGGCATCATCAATTGCCTTTCTCTCCTGTTGTTTGGAGAGCCTCCTTACCATTACATTGTGCTCATTGAGGTCGACATTATCTATCGAGTAATGCTCTATAAGAGTCACTACTTACTCATTATTAGCAAAGGTACAGTTACGAGTGGTCACAAATTATGCTTGTTGTTCCTATGCTGGGAGATTAGATTGTTGATCCCTGCCATTTTCTTGTTGCTACTATTGGTTGTTTTGGCTAGTGCGGGCATTAGAAGCTTTAGGTATATGGGTCTGTGTGCTATGCCTTTCAGTGTATTCAAGGCAAGCATAAAGCAACCTGTTTTAGGTGATAATCTCCTTAAGCAGTTGCTCTGAGCGCTCTAGGCATTGTTTAAGTGTTTCCCTAAGTAGGGGCTAGTTTTTAGCAATTAGTTGTTCACTAACTAGTTGTTCTCAAGATTGTTAATGTGAGACATTTTAGGTAGTTAAGGGTGGTGTTTAGGAGAGTGTTTAGTGTATATTTAGGTAAGAGATTGGATTGGTTTCCCATAAACGACACCAAATGTCGTCTCTAGATATTGGTTAGTAGAGATTCAAGTGAAATTAAGCTTCGTGTAACTAGATAAGCTTGTGAGACAAAGAACAGTGAGAGGTGCCGAGATATTGTTTAGTGTAGCAATTTTGATGCTTAAGTTAGATTAGTTATAGAGAGAGTAAGAGTACTCGATGTAAAGGGTAGGTGTTAATATGCGAAGCATCAAGTAGTTTACCATTGGGTAATGACCTTATATTTATAGAGAAGTGGAACCAGCAGTTGGAGAAGAGTTAGTAGGTGGAAACCACATCCGTAAGTATTGGATAGTAGAGATATAATGTCCGAAGTGTTCTACAAATGTAAAAGATAGTTATTGACTCGTTCATTCAGCCTTATCCGTAATTTTCTGGCAATAGGTGACTATTGTAGTTGGGCGGGTTGTATCATGGGTTTAAATTAAGCCCAACAATGAAGATGGGGAAGGCTGAGTCCAGAGGAATATAACCTAAGCCATGAGCCCAATCAGGTCAGCACAAGCTTGAGGGATCTAGGTCTAAAGGCTTTATCAACAAAATGCATTAACTAAATGTATTTAGTCCTCTCAATAATTTCTTCATTTATTCCATTGATACACACCTTTTTAATGTTTATTCAATTGATACGTGGAAACCATAATAATAATGTTGTTAGTCCTTAAATGCTTATTTATCTATAGTATTTAAGTCTCACTTAACTTTTTTGTCATCTTACATATCTTTTTTTCTAATTTAAAAATTGAATTTACAAAGAATTCATGAATAATTGTGCCTATTTCCATAAATATCGGTTAATTTTGCCTTTAATAACTTTCAATGGAGGACATTTTTGTCTATTGAGATAATTAAAGTTAATTTGATAATACCACCTAGAAAGAAAATTTTAATAAAAGCACTTGAAGCTATAGACTCTAATCATTAAAAAACTACTGATATTTATACATAAATGCGAACTAAACTAATTGCTCTTATCGGTTCTCTAATATGCTATAAATCTTTGATGAGTTGACTTTACTCTATCAATAACAATTATAAGTCATATATTTCTTTTTCTGTCCACTTTAAAAGTAGTATGGGACATTTGGACATTTCTAAGGTAATTAAATATTGATGTTAGTCATCTACATATATAAATTTATTGAATTCTTAATATTTATGTAGAAAAAGCGATTGAATTTAATAAACAATAGTAATTAGTTCTACATTTGTCTATAGTAATACGGTAGTTTTTTTCCTAAATAAAATATCAATAAGATATTCACATGCTGGATTTTTGCATTCATTGATTTTAATCATTTTGGAAAAATTATAATAATGGTTTAAATATTTGTTTATGCATTGCACAAGCTTTTTGACTAGTTATATAGTAAATTCGAAATCATGAAAAGAAGAAGAAAATGGGTAGGAGGTAAAGGTTAGGTGTCAATAGAAATCTATAAAGTTTTACCATACAAATCAAACACAATATACACACACATACACCATGTACATATAAATAACAAAAGCACCATCATTTATTTCATTGTAATTTTGTGAAGGAGATGTTTATTGTTGTCATTATATAACTTTGTTGTCATATTCAACAAGAGGTCGAGTATTTATTGGTATAGATGGAAGGGTTCTTTAGGTACATGTCACATACTTTCAAGCTTTGCCACTCCAATTGACATAAATAGCACTGGTGCTCTTTTAATTATAAGATAAGATATAATTTTTATCCACTTAATTAAGATGGTGTGTCTAACGTGAGTGTAAGTAAGTTTCATGGAGAGATACCATTGCTTAAGTTCAAGCTCAAGCTTAGATAAAAAATTAAAAACTTACGTTTTACTCCAGAACATATTAAATAAATCCAAACTCCACTCAGTTAAATTTGTTTATGCTTATTATATGTACATATACACACATATATATACACATATCTTTTAACTAATTGATGTAGCTTAATTTAAACTTGATTCGGCCTATGAGTTCATTAAGTCAAATATCATGAAGTTCGATTTGTCTCAATAAACTAGTCATGTATCTCAAGCTTAAATATGGTCATCTCAGTTGTAATCAAATCTAACTTGAGTAAGCTCTAAGTCAATTTCAAATGGTTTCCAAACTATTTCATCTCATCAATATTCCTAGGTTATCTTAGCGAAAAAATAAAATAAAATAACTAAGATTATAGTACAACATTTCCTAATAAAGATAGGTTTAGCTACATCAACTCCTCATAATTAAAACATGGTACACATTCGTGTTTACTTTGAATTTGTTATTGTTTACATTACTCAAAAAAGTAATGTAAGATATAAAAGATGAAAACCAATGCATCAGCTTATTTGAAATTGGCAATTGTGATAAAATCCTTAAAAGAAATTTGTGCAAATATTGTTGATATGACAATAAATTGACCAACTCTTCTATGATCTTGCTTAATTCTCTACTTCTTTGAAAGCTACATGATTTAAATATAATGTCTTATGTATGAAAGATCCCTATAACATGTTGGAACAAGACCTTGAAGTTTTAAGGAAGTTCAGGATGAGCAAAACCCTGATGCCATATTTAATATGTAAAAATGGTTTAGAATAGAATGAAATAAAATAAAATTAATAGAGAATATAAGTAATTAATCTTTCATATGTTTGGAAATACTCATGCAATGCACATACAGTGTTATTTGTAAAAAATGCCTCTAGTTATTAAATTTCATGATTAGAATAGTGGTTAAACATCTAATTTTAAATTAATAATAATTAAGAGACAGAATGAAATTATGATTCTACCTACTCAAATATAGGGTTATGATTTAATTTATAGTTGAAACTTGGTAATTCCAAGGAATTGTGTTTTCACCTTTTACAAACACTTCCATAGATAAAAAAAAGAATGGAACTTATAATCACGATTTTATTGTGGGTTCATTCCTATGTACCAGATATGACATAAGTTAATTAGAATATATACAACAAGAATTTTAGACATGCTACCAATGCTCTTTTTTTTATTTTTTATTTCCTTTGCAATAATAGATTAGTGTAATTTGGTGTAATTCATTATATATAAATGCATAAAATGGTGAAAGTATACCTGACATTCAAAAGTTATAGAACACACTCATCTCTTCTAAAGTTTAAAATTAAAATAAGAAATGAATCCAACATGTTAGCGAGTATGATAAATCACACGTAAATTGTACTTAAAAGCAAAAACAAAATTAACTTTCATAAGGACAAGATGTGAGCAAGCCGTATCTCAAAACTATAGAGATTGATGGTGTTGCATATAGATGATGGGCAAGATGTGCCTTGATCTACTTATTTCCCGAATGAAAAAAATGGGGTAACTCAAGATTTTACTTGGAGATGGAGAGTGTAGTTACAGATTTTTGGATCTAAAATAAAACAATTTTGTACAGTAATCATTGCATAACATAGACTAACAAGGATCGAGTTAAGGAGATAGAGGGTGATAAATGCCATCCCTCAATTTTATTATTTAGATATAAGAAGACTCCGGTGGTGATTTTTATGCCACGGTTTTAATAATGAGGAGACTAAACTGGGTTTGAAAATTTCAATTTTTAATAAACTTAAGTATTATTAAACTGACAATTCAAAAACTGTCAAAGATCCCAACACATATTTCGGCTCTAAAACTTGTTTTTGATCAGCACCACTTTCAATTTGTGACTTTATTTTTAATTTTTTTTTTTCAATTTTCTTATTTTTCGGATTTTTCTATTTGTCATTTTTAATTTTTTCTTCTTTTCCATTTTTTAGTTTTTCTTGTATTTTTAACTAAACACTATTTTGAAAAAGGCAATAGTAGGATGCTTACGGCGGGTTTGGGACAAACTCCCACCTCTTACCTCTATAAGCCACGAAGATGTTCTCTTAGATGAGTAAAGGCCCTTTACATCTCAATGGAGAGTGGAATGTGATATCACATGGTTATCCATGCATGCATGGGCGGATCCAGAGGAGGGCTGAAGGGGTGCCGCCCACAACCCCCCACCTCCCTCCCTCGAGGAAAAAATTAATTGATACAATTTACTAAAAAAGAAAAAAAAAAGTATTGAATATATCTTTTTAAATAGCAAAAATTATCAAAATGGATGAATGGTCAAGTATTTGTCTTATAAACATAAGATAGTAGAGTACAAGTATGACATCAGAGTATTTTATATTCACAATAGATTTTATACTCTAAAGTATATAGAATATATATTTTAAGGTATCCTAAACAACCTCTAATAAAATATTAAGATTATATGCTCTTATATTTACTATATTGTTTCTCTCTCTTTTTCTTTTCTTGAGTAAAACTTTGTTTTTGTATTTTATGTATAACAATTTTATGATTTGATAAAAAATTATTTTGAAGATTTGAAATGAAAAAAAAAAATTTAACATAACTAAACCAAGAGTTGAACGTTTCTAATTACAAGTATTATTCTTTATTTTACCCACTAAAGTATCATATTGTTATAGTTAGATGTGTTGTAAATATAAAAACCTTTCAAATATTATTATATGATCCATTAGAACAGTTACATGTTTAATATTAATTATATATTAGTACAATATTTTGAAAAAAGATAAAGTATAAAAAAATAAAAATACAAGTTTCACATGGTACTATATAGAATTAGTACTATTAAGATTAATAGATTTAATTGATAGCCGATTTTTCGATTACTTGCATTGAAAGCGAAACCTATTTTCATAAAATTACTAATTAAACAATCTCACGAAGTGATAGTTTAAAAATTATATAAGATTAATCTTCGTATTGTTATTGTATCGCTCTTTTTATCTTATATATAAGATTTTTAAATATAACTTTTTGTTATATATTTTTGTGGATAACCAAATTTACACGGTTTATATATTCTATTTTCCAAATGATTTATAGCTAAATTACAATCAATGTATATATATACCCCTTTAAAAAGTAAAAAAATTATTCTTTTTATCCTTTTCAAAATACACTACACTTGTAATTAGTTCATGGCAAAGTTTAAAATTTCCTCCTATTATATATTAGAAAATGTCGTAAGTATATTTATTAATGAAATCATTATATATGCACTATAATTAAAATAATAAGTAAAATTTTTTAATAAAAATTCTATTATTGTCTAAAATAAAGTAGATTTGCCCCCTCTGCCCACTGATATGGTTTTGCGTTCGTCGCTGCATGCACGTCATGGAGGTTGATTGGGATGGGCTCGAGAATTACATTTGACATTAGCTTTTGTATATCCATTGTTCACTTTGCTATTTGATTTCGTATATCTTAAAACCGATTCTTATTCACTAAATAGCATCCCCACTATAATGCTGAGAGACAAATTTGGTTGGCTTGGATGCGACTCATATGCTACTATACAGTAAAGCGGTGATCTCTACATCTTGCAGTGCGTCGGTTTGGTTATTTCCAGCAAATTCTAGCAATCGTCAACATAGATACTCGCCTACATCAATTTAACTAGCAGGAGAAACTTATATAAACCGGATCACAATGCATGCACTTACATAGGCTTTTAGGATGAGTGTTATGCTTGACTGGGATAGTTAGAGCCTGGTAATGAAATTTATCCTAATTACATCTATGGTACAGTACAAATGCATCTACTGGTGATATGTTGGTTCTACTGGAGCTGTACTCACATATCTATCTGATAAGTGAAACATTTAAACTCATGCAATAACTTTATAATGCGACTTATATCAACTTGTTTGGCATTGTTTTTTCATGCAGGCTGACACACTTGGCATCGTTTGCTTAGTGGCTAATACGTCGACAACAATTTCATTAACTGATGGAGGGAAATAGTTTGTTAAGGATCATAGTGGGGTGGCGTTACATCCTACAGCTCACTAAGAGCTTACACATCCAAAGCTGATAGACCCAACAAAGGTATAAGTATAACAGGCTTACCCTGAGCTGATAAAACTATCTAGATATAAAGGTAAAGATAGAGTTAAGAGAACTCTGATGGATGTATGGCTAAGGTCTTCATCAAAAGGATATGCAAGACAAATCATTGTCTCGTATATTAAAATCTATCGTCGATATTACTTATCCTAATAAAATAGATCTCTTAAAATTCAGTAGATGGTGGATATTTAGTGACGAATCTCTCTTTAACTCCACTTGCTATTTAGAAGAGATGTTTTTACTTCATAGAAATGCTAAGGGAAGGGTGTACATAGCTCTGCCCTTCTATTCAATGTAGTTTAGTGCTTTATTGTAACTTTAATGAGTCACCTTAATAGCACCATCTATTGTAAAGAGCCACATGAACCGCATGGTGTATGTTATCCTCCTCTTAAAAGCCATAATGGAGGAGCTGGACAAATTATACTTTCATCAGAAGAGATATGATGAATAAATGTAGCTTATTTGTGTAAACTTTTGTAGTTGTCATATAAGTAAACATATTTGTATTAGTATACATTTTGATGGAATCTTACTATTATGCGCATTTAGAGTCTATAATTGTAGTTTTATCTTGGAGTTTGCATTTTTAATTTTGAGGTTTGCCTTGGATATTTGAGTTTGGAGTTTGCATACTTTTTGTTAGGGATTGCACTTTTGGAGCTCTCCGGTTAGATCTTGTTTCAAAAATTAGAGCTTGGCGTTTTAACGATTGGTGCCTCTCTCTATGTGATGTGTTTGTGATATTGAGTTGTTGGATGAAGTTTCTTTGATCTAATATGATGTGCTGCGTAATTTATATTGAAATCGTGGGGTTCTTGGTGCATTTATGATGTACTAAGGTTGAAGCATATGGATACTAGTGGGTTACATGCACGTTTTGTAAAAGTCATTTAAGCAATATGCGCTTTGAATGAAAATACAATTTATCACCAAATCCCACAAAAAAACTATATGTGCCTTCAGTTGATATTTCATGCGCATTTTTTCCTAGCGGTACGATAGAAACCCTTCATCGTCTCTGACCTATATAATTGTTTTTCTAATCACATGTTTTTTATGTTTACTTCCAAGCACATCGAATGGTGAATAAATTAAAAGGTTAATACTATAATTTACACCCTTAACTTTATTACTTTTTACAATTATATACTTAAAATTTCAATTGATCTAATTATAAACTTATTGACAAAAAAAAAAAAAACAATCATAAACCAAATTAAAGATTTATTGTAATTTTTTGTACTTCCCTCTACTCTAATTCACACTATAAGCACCATAAGCACAATCAAATGGAGACACATAGCTCTCCATAAGAGGTACTTGATGACCTCTTATAAAACTTAAGCTATGTCTAACTTTTTTTTTTCGGTTGATTATGTTGACTAACCTAAAGATGTATATTAAAATTAACAAAAATATGAAGAGTGCTAACTAAATTGTAATTAGATATATAATTATATTAATCGAAATTTGATTTGTATAATTAAAAAAATAAAAAATTAAGAGTCAATGGTGAAATTTCCTCTAAATTCAAAGGCATTATCAAAGAAAGGTTTCAAACGCTAACAGTCATAAAAAGCCCATAAAAATTAACTTAGAACCAGAGCTTTATTCCATTGTTGTGATTGCGTTTTACGGGTAAAAACTAGGGAAACCAAAATGGGTCAAGGTTCAAAGAAGAAGAAGAAAAAGAGCGGGAAGAGGAATAAAGGAAGAAGTCCTGCCAAAGATCAAGCTGATGCTGATAATGAACTTCTCTCCGATGAAATCACTGCCCTGTAATCCCTCTTCTTCATTCTGCTATGTTTCATTTATCTTTTTATTGCAGATTTCTCTGTTACTTGTTTACTACGTATGATTTCGATCGGGGCTGTTCAGAAAATTGGATAATGTGATTTGACCACGATAATATGGTGTTGTATTTTGGGCAAATTGCAAATACACCCCCACAGTTTTGGTGAGGAGCAGAAAATAAGACATTATGCATATACCCCACGAGGCCTTGCTAAACCTCTAAAACCCTTATTATATGTGGGTTTTATAGCTATGGCTTAGCAAAGGTTTGGGAGATATGTTCATGAGGTGAATATACCTCAAGAATTAAGGGATTTGATCTTCACTTGATTTTGGGGGAGTATTTGCAATTATTCTTATATGTTTGTTTGTTAACTGCAAAATATTGTATGTGTACGTAGCATATACAATTCAGACGCACAGCATCTTAGAATGATAGTTTCTATGTGCTCATTCCAGTGTTCCGAAGTTAAGAAATTTTAGTGGCAATGACTCGTATTGGTGAATTGATGGACACCGATGCCCTAAGAAGATATTGATTATACATTTTACACGCATGACAAGCTCGTTGCACCTTCGGAAAAATTACTTTTTATAGTGTTTGAACAAACCCAATCTTTCAATGCTTGTTACAATTAACATCAAGTTGTTGAGTATTGTGGTGATAACTAAAGAATTTGTGCCAATCAGCAGGTGCCAAATCATTATAAAGGTTCTTCGATTACCAAAATGATCATTTGAAATTAGGGTTACATTAGCACTTGTTAAGGGCAGAAAAGAGAAACCGTTACCTAGTTTTAAAGTTAATTGTAGGTTTCATGCAACAACAAATTCATGGAAAAGTGGAAAGTTTCTTATTTTGGTCGCTTGACAAGTGTCTCTTTTTGGGTGAGGTGAGATATCATTCAATTAGAATGTACAATGTACAAGAGGAGCACACAAGAAACCTATGCAATCGAGTTACGCATCATGCATCAAAAGGATGCCTAATTCGATTACATGGCCATATAAGACTAGTGCTCAAGGATTTACAAAATAAAGCATAAAAGACTGCTAAGAGGTAGACTAAGACCTCAAGAATATCAACAAAAAATACATAAAAAAACTGTTCTAATAACTATGTCAAAAGAACTAGTTGATTCCCTGACTTGTCTTCAATTTCTTTCTTTCCAAATGTGGTAGCAAGCTGCAGCAAAGGACTTCCTGTGTAAATTTTTCCAGGTAAGGATTGCTGAAGAATTAACTAAGGCTGAAAAGCTTGATGCTTCTGATGGTTAATGGCAATCCCAGTCGGTCATTACCTCAATCTTTTTCCAAATGTTTTTTGCGAAAGAACACCCAATGAACAAATGGTCATGATTTTCCTCTTCATTCCCTCATAGAAAACAGCAATTATTGTCAATGATGTTCCAATAGAAAAGTTTGTCCATGGTTAAGAGCTTTTCCTGTGCTATTAACCATAGAATTACAGCATGCTTTGGAGTAGAATCCTTGTGCCACACCAGCGAACTCCATCCCACTGGCGGCTCCTTGTGCCTGGCTAAGTTGTATGCTGATTGGCCAGCTATTATTAGTTTTCTTGAAATTACAGTCTACTGTATTCTTTTTTCCATTTTATGAAGTTATTAGGAGTTAGGAATTTTTTAGTGACACCCATTGTACTGCTTGATAAGAGGGTGAAAATCACATTTCTGCATTTTGATGTAGTGTGTTCTGTCTTAAAGAAGTTGTACCGATTGAATTCATAAATATTGTTCATCAAGAGTAGATGATATGAAGATGCTATTGATAAGTTTTGATAGGCATCAAAATCCAGGTATCTTTCATCAAATAGGAAATTCAGTCGAAATAGGGGCAAGAAGTTTCATAATGTACTACCTGCTGGTCTTCATTGGATGGGAATATAGGAGATGTTCAAATGTCTACCTAGAGTACTCTGTTCAAACCCCTTGAGGGGGCATCGGAATGGGAAATAGCAAAGTGAATTTTTCAGCTTCTGTGGAACTTTGTGGTGTTCAAACGAAGTCCCACTAGGCAAAAGGACATCATTTGTAATTGTTTTGCTTATTTATTTAATAATATACCATTTTGTCATCAATAACCCAAGTTTAGGGCTATGAGAACATGTTTTGTTGCATTTTTGGCATCGTGATGTTTATCACTCATTGAAAACCCTAAATGAGAAGATATTATTTTTATATGTTTTGCTTATCTCTTTAATTATTTACTGATTTTCCATTAATAGCTAGGATTAAGGTTATGAAAATATGTTTTAGTTGTATTTTAGACATCTTGACAATGATCACTTATTGAATACACTAGAAGAGAATTTTCTCTCTACTTATCATTCCCTCTTAGGATTGTAGTGGACCTTGATTAGTCATGATTCGTGTGTCATGTTGGCATCCAATTGATCACTGGTTATTTTGAGATCGGCACAACATTAATATGTTAGATAATTACAGTTCAATTCATAAATCAGCCTATCATATCCACATTCCAGATTGTTCATATGCTTTCATTTACTTGTCTTTTCTAAAATCACATAACACCAAAACACCTAATGCGTCTTCCAAGCAAGGTTGAGCTAATCTAGGTGCATCGCAGTGCTATCTAAACCTCCAGTTCGAAATAAGTGGGAATAGATCCGTTTACACTGTAAGGCTTGCTACTGATGAGTATCAATCTATTGAAAATTTTGAAGTGCATAAATTAGGGTTCATATCAAATTAGGACTTTTCTTACTTGAAGTTAGATTGAGAAATTGCTCGAAGGATTTTGTTATTGGTGTTGTTGTTGATGAAAAAAACTGGGGGAAAAAAAAAAGAGATTTGGAGATCGAGCTTGTGACATGTTTGTTGATAATTGTTGTCATAATTTAACATTAGATAATGTGGTAGAAATTGGAATCAGTAACTATTGATCTTTCCTACCCATATGAATTGGTTTGTTGCAACAAGGCTATCTAAGTAATGAAACAGGTGTAGATTGATTATTCTGTTGGTAAATTATACAAGGATGAAGTTTAGTGCAATGAGGTTCCTATGGAATGTCATTTGTGTTTTGGAAAAGCATGGCAATTGAATTGAATGTAGGGCCAACAATTTGAGGAACACATTTTTTTATTATAGAAGGTCGATGAGTTGCCATGTTACCCACAAGTCATGATGAAAGGTTGATAAAGGAGTGGGAACGATAATAGTGAGAGACATCACTTGTCTTTGTCGCCTACCTCTCTATAGATGGCACAATAGAAGCCCTAACCTATAGCATCTCTAAAAATCGAATCAATCTCTGTGCTACCCTTCCAGATGGGTAGTTGAAAGAGGAGTACAACACAAGGTGAACGAGGAAAAGTCAAAACCTGTGATTGTGATCACCTTAAGCAAGAGATTGTGGAGACACAAGCAGGAGAATCTGAGGAAGGACAAACAGTTCCAGTGATTAAGAGTCAAAAACATTCCATCACAGAAATTGTTTTACCTGTAGAGTAAGAATATCGAGCATTACAATTGGTGATGGAGGCATATTGTGGCCAATTCTTCACAATTCTGTGAAGATCCTTTGGTTCCATTAGGTTCTGTTGAAGGGACACATGAGGTAATTGCAGATCCAATTTTGCTTTTGGAATTAGGTATTTGGCCTGGTTGGTTTTGAGAGAAACTTGTATTTTGCAGGTTGGTTTTTGATCTAGGTTATTGTGTCATAGTAGTTCAACAGTTATATTTGAGTTATAAATCTTCATCGACTCCACAAAATTGATAGGCATCAAAATTTGAGGGATCTTTCATTAGGTGGAAAACCTTGTGGGAATAATAGCAAGTTGCATAATGTATGATCTGCAGGGGTTTGTTTGGATGAGGATGTAAGAGGCATTCAAATGCTTCCAAAGAGGACTTCGTTTCAATGCCCTGATGGAGCAATTCGAATGTAGAGGACTTTGTTTAAAGTTTAAATGCCTTGAGTTTTTTGGTTTCTGCAGAACCTCATCTGAACACCACTTTGAGGTGTTTGAACAAAGTCTCATTAGACGGAGAGCCATAATTTTAGTTATTTTGCTTATTTATTTATTATTTACTGTTTTGCCATTAGAAACCCAAGTTTTGGGGTTTAAAAAAAAAAAATTATTTTAGCTGCATTTTGGAGATCTTAGACTATTATCACTTGCTGAAGACCCTAGAAGAGAATTTTCTCTCCACTTATTCTTATCACTCCCTCTAAGGATCTTAATTAGTTAGAGTTCATGTATCACATTAGTATCTAATCACTGGTTATTTTGGAAATCTTGTGTAACATCAATCTATGAAATAATCGCAGTTGAATTTGGGATTTGTTGAGTCATATCCAGATCCTAGATTGTTCATATCCTTTCATCCACTTGTCTTTCCTAAAATCATAAAGCAACAAACACTAAAACACCTGACTTGCCTTCCAAGTAAGTTGCTTTATCTAGGCACTATAAGTTTGCCAATGGCTATAGCTCTGGTGATACTTTATGAGTCTGAATGCTAGGTAAACTAAGGACACGAGTAGCATATCAGCATATTGGAGATGAGAATGTTAAGATGGATGCAAGGTCACACAAGAATGATAAGATACAAAATGGACGCATTAGGGAGAAAGTTGAAATTAGTATGCATGGATTAGAAGAATGGATTAGAAGATGGAGAAAGCACGATTAGATACTTTAGCTATACATCGTTTTAGGGCTACCTTTTAGGCCTTCTAACATTTTAGAGGGACAACTAACGTAAAATAAGGTAGAGGAGACCAAGAATGAAGTGGAGAGAAACAATCAAAATTGATGCAACAGATCTAGATATTAATGAAAATATGGTTTATGATAAAGTGTAACGGCAAAACAAGACCCATGTAGCTAACCTTGCATTGCGTCTAAGAGAAATACTTGAGTGTTCTTAGTGTTGATGATCACTCATGCATGTTCTACTTTGAAGATCCAAAAGCCAACTTCCATGAAACGAATATATATATACCTGAAACGGACATTTATGCTGCATTTGATTTTCTAGTGGAGTTCCGTCTCTTGCAAATGATCAGGACTTCCCTGATGCTTATTAGTTAAGAAATAAGAATTCACTACTGCACTTGTTTTGTACCTTGGTCCTGTACTTGATTTGTTTTTTTTCTCAGCAGTCTAACTTATGCGGGTCCTTGCTTTTACATCACTCAATTGCATCATTGTCTCTTTGATGATCTGGATGGCAGCTTGTCAGAATCATACAAAGTCGATTGCACTAGTTAAAATTGGAACTACAGATCCCATGTTTGCTTTCAACTTCCTTTGGATTGAATTCTTGATCTGAAAATCTGATGCTCCTGGTGGTTGGTGGTGATTGAGCTGCCTTGGTTTGTTCAATGGAGTATTAGGTATAGCCTGTCTGTGTGGACTAATATATAATGTGCTGTCAGGTGTGCAATATTTCAGGAAGATTGCAAGATCGTTTCAGAATCACCTCCTCATATCACTATCAAGCTCAGGTTACTGTCTAAATGGTGTCTGATGGATAATCATAGTGTTTTTGTTGTTGGAAAAGCATAGTCATTCCAGTAAATAATACACACACCATTTTGATCAGGCCATACTCAAAGGATATGGGTTTTGAGGATCTGGACCTTTCTGCTGTACTTTCCGTGAGGTTGTAAATTTTTTTTCCTTTTCTTTGGGATTTGAGTTTTGTATAGTTAGTGTATTGGCATTGGATGTCTTGAGGTCCTTGTCGACCCCACTGTTATTCTTGTTTGGTTCAAGTAGGTGCTTGCCTGCATATCCTTACAAGTGCCCAAAATTGCTGGTTACACCAGAAAAAGGTTTGTCTCAGGCTGATGCTGATAGACTTCTGTCTGTCCTTAATGACCAGGTACTATTGACTCCTTTTGGATGTTTTAGTGTTGAGAGTGTGACCCAGGAGTGACGTATCATTTATTCTCATGGCAATTTCTTTTTCCATGTTATCTCATTCTGGGTTATCATTGGTTTAATGTATGAATCGAACTGTAGTCAGTATTTATATATTGCTGCACTCCTTTAGTATTGATTTGAGGTAATGCAGAACATTTGGAGGAGCCTGAAGCAGTTTTCTCTTGACTTGACTTTGTAATGTGGTTGATAAATTGATCTATTTCTGTGTCTTTTTTGGCAGTGATGAGTTTTCTGCATTCATGGTTCCATAATTTACTCATTCCTATTAGAAAACGCCAATGCTGTTAAATTTCTTATTAACTTTGGACTTGCATCATTTCAGGCTAATTTTAATGCTCGTGAGGGACGTGTTATGATTTTCAACCTAGTGGAAGCTGCACAGGAGTTCCTGTCGGCAATTGTACCAGAGGGTCAAGTTGACAAGTCGGTATGTTCTAGACTTAGGATCTGTTTGGATTGTTTTTTTTTTGTCTGTATTTGATCTGTATCTATTTAATAGTTATGATGAAAATAGTGATTAAAGTGTCAGAATTGGAAAATAAAAATTCATGTACTTTTAAGAGAAAAGTTTTGAAAAAAATATATTTAATTCATTAAAAATGATTATTTTAATTAGTATTTTTGAAGAAATATATTTTTATATTTTTGATGTCTTATTTTTGCTAAACACAAAAATTCAAGTAGATAAAAATAAAATACCAATAAGATGGAAAACAGATGAACCAAACGGAGTCTTAGTTTTATTTAGCTTTCCCAGCTAAGGAGCTTGCCCCTGTGATAATATATTTCTTTGTACTCTATCCTTGTAACTAATATCCTTCTTCTTGATTGGGATTTATCCTGATAGCAAGGTCTGTGCTAATTCTTTAAGAGGGAAGGGTAATTTTCATTTGCTTTAGTGAGTCAATGATGCCTTTGTAGGTTCTCTCCACAAACACCACCCCCCCCACACCCCCCCCACCCCACCACCCCACCCCTCCCCTCCTCCTCCTCCTCCTCCTCCTCCTCCTCCTCTTCTCTTCGTCTTTCTTTCTTAACTTCTGTTTTCTCAGGCTGTAGTATTTCTTGTCAAGGGGAACCTATTTTGTTCGCTTTTAACTGAACTCCTATGACATGCCATTTTTTCATATGAGTGCTTTGATTTCATTGCCATCATACACCATCAGTTTGGTTCTAGGTAAAAAATTGTTATCCAAGAGCTAATAGTCTTATGCTTTCATTCAAAAGCTTCGTGGTCAATCGATTCAATCTTTGCAAGTCATAATTGATTTTCAAAAATGATTTTCCTGTATCCATTAGGCCTATATCAGATTGTCCAATATGAAAGACCCTTAGGCCTTGTTTCGTTTTCTCCATACATAGAATTCCATTAAATCCAATGTGTTATTGGTTCCAATGAAATTGGTCATAATGTGGCTAAGATTATAAAAATATGAGTCAGTAATTCCTATTCCTTGGAATTTGATTTCTCTCTCCAACTAATTGGTTATTTAAGTGTGCATTGGGAACTTTACACTTGCAAGCTTAGTTTTGTCAGAAATATTCATTTAATATGTCACATATTTGATGTTGTCATAGTCCATAGTGGAAATTATGTTGAATTTATTGCAAGTGTTCCAGATTCTTTTTAGGTAATTTGATAAGACTACAGTATTTCTCCTCTTAGATTGTGGGAAGTTTTCACATATGTAATCGTTGGATATTTGCTTGTGTAGTGGGCTGTTCTCATGTAAATATCTGTTGGCTATTTGCTACTCTGTAAATAGGAGCTGCTTAATGTAAAAGTGTGTGCAGAGAACTTTTGTAATATTTATGGTTACTTCTTTTGTCCTCTACTCTAAGTCCTGTTAAAAGTACACAAGTTATCTGTACCAAAGTCATTGAGTTCTGTGGCTTGGCATCTCCATGGTGAATGATATTTTGCACTGTAGCTAAGCTGCTGATAACGATGTAGATCATTGTTTCAGAAGGAGATTGCAGTTTCTTCAGGGAAAACGGGCTTTTCTAAAGGACCATTTGTATATGGATTCATTGATCTCTTTGGTGCCATTGAAGAAGCATGGGATTGGGGTCTTGGGATGGATAAGAACACTGAGACATCCACCTTAGATCCACATATAGGTAGTGGTCCTAAACTCGCATCAGCATCTATTGAGAAGAAGCCTTCTGAAGTTGCAAAGCCAGGGGATATGCAAATTAATGAGCCTGCACCAGTAGACAAAAATTCTCCTGATGTTGACATGCTTGATGAAGAAAGTGAAGATGATAATGAAAGCTTATCTAGTTCTGTGCCTAGTAAAGAAGCTAAGGAAGAATTAGCAGGAGATAGTTCAATTGGTTATGAAGAGGTAAATTATTCTTGGCTTGCTGCATCTAAGAAGGCTACCTTTTTGTCTCTTTTTCCTGCACTGTGAAAGCCCTTTTTTATTGAGTATATCAGCAGTATTTTGCCTGTTCAGAATTCATCATCACTCCATCAGCAAACAGCAGAAAACAGTTGAAGTGAAACTTGCTATTAAATTGATTGGTTTTATCCTTCCCACATGTATATAAAATGTTTTTGGAGCCAATCTTTTCTGCAGAAGCATTTGGTTCATTGAACCATCAATTGTCTACACATTTTACATTCTACGTGAAATGCCCAATGTTTTAATGGCTGTACAAGGGATGAAACTAAAGACTGGTAGTTGTAGCACTTAAAAGTGTGTTTTCCCAAAAGATACTCCGCCTTTGACTGTCCATGCTTCATTATGAATGTTTTGTTTCCTTTTGAGCCAATCATCTCCATTACTTCACCATAGTTGTAAGATCTTGTATGATCATAAGAAGATAAGTTTCTCAATTTTTGGTAGAATAATTGCAATGTGACTCCCTTGACTGTTGGGCATCTATGCTTACCCTGGACTACCTAGATGTGATCTTACCTCTGCAAAACACCTCTAGAAATGATGACCATTGCTTGTTAAGGATTCTACCTTGGTTCATCAAACTGATATGGACTGATAAGGGAAATCGTGCTAAAATCATCAAATCTGGTTTTGTCCATCAGCTGTACTGAACAGTAACTTGTGCTTTTTATCTCATTTGATTTGATTCACTATTAGTGTGTGAAATATAATGCAGCCATCTTTTTTCCAGGATACATTCTCTGGGGGATCTGTAGATGAGGATGAGGATGATTATGATCCTGCGCTATCACCTTCTTGTGATCTTTATCAGTCATCTCATATCACTGAGAGAGATTTAATAATGGTGGCATTTTACTTGTTTTCATTTCCACTCCCCATTTACAAGGTACTTTTATTGAAGTCCTTTGTTTCTCTCTCCCCCCCTTTCTGTGTAGGTTCATCTTCTCCACCTTGCTTGTGCTTCGAAAGGACAATTGGCCAATGCCTTGCCACAAATAACCTCTGAACTCCAGAGCCTGGGAGTTAATAAACTTACCTACTTCTCTTTCAGGTCATTTCTGTTTATTTGATAAATATACTTATGATACACTTTGGCAATATGCTTCAGATTCTCACAAAGCAGGCTGAGGATTACGCCCTAAAACCATCCTTGCAGTTTAGAAAGGCCTTTAATCATGCTTTCAAGCAGCAGATTGTATGCTTCATTTGCTTTGTCCCTCCCTCTTTCCTTTGCTTTGTTGGTTCCTGTTTGTTCATGAGTAATTGTTCGTTTATTTCTTGAGCAAAAAGACTATAGTGATTTGTTTTGCTTGTTTCCCAGACTTCATCAAAAATCTCTCATTTCTGGATTCCTGTATCTGATGTGGGGCATCAAAATGCATCTGTTCCAAGCTCTCGCTATCTCAATGACTTTCAGGAGCTTCAGTCACTTGGTAAAAGATAATTCAAAGTAATTAAACTTGAAAAATTGAAGTCTGAATACTCTGTTGTTCAGATTATTGTGCCCGCCTGCCCCCTCCCCAACATGCCCCCCCCCCAACACGGCAATTTTACACAATGAAGAATGACCCTGGTAGGAGCTATGTAATAATGAGTAATGAGAAATGCAAGATAGGTTTGATAACATGACGGAAGAGAAACAAACAAGAGTGGTTAGTTATGTATCGGCAATTTTGTCAAATTAAGAGGAAAGGAAAAAATATGGATGTAAATGTATGAAACAGATATAGCATAGACTTCTGAATCCTTAAGTTCATCAAATTATTGAGTTAACAAATGTGGTTAGAATGGAAAAGAGGAGAAGCAACATCCTAACCCTGCATAGAGCACAAGAGAAAGTAAACTAGGTGTGCATGAGCAATTGCATTTTCAAATTAGTCTGGTTATATGTTGCAAGAATATTCTAACTAATAAGATTGATATTGTTGGAAACTTCAATTAATTTTTGTATCTATTAATTGCTTAACTAGAAAAATAAATGGTCTTTTTTCTAAGTTGATGCTGATGTTAAAGCTCTCTGATTTTTTTTTTTTGATTTCTTTTTGTTTTTCTCGTGGACAGGTCATGGTGGTTTTGGTCATGTTGTATTATGCAAGAATAAGCTAGATGGAAGGCAGTATGCAGTGAAGAAAATTCGTCTTAGGGATAAACGCTTGCACCTAAATGATCGTATATTAAGGTTAGTGAGCATCACTCGCATGAAAAATAGAATTTACTGGATGTTTGATTAAAAGATAGTCCCTGTTGCTTCTTTAAAGTCATATACAAGAAGAAATTGCTCGGTAAGAAGATAAAATAGTATATACTTTTGAATATTGAATTAGTTAGTAGGATTAAGAATATAAATCTTGGAAGGTATATGTTCTCGACTCTTAGTGAGACATGGTCATCCAAGTATAAAATGGAAGATTTATCTATATTCAATACCAATGCTGGTGAAGTAATTGAAATGTGTAGATATGGTTATCGGGGAACTGGAGGTTTTTGGTCAAAAGGGATTGTTTCTGCACGAAACTCATGCAAAATAATAGTCATTCAATTTTACTAATTTTTGTATGAAGTCAATATTTTGATTATTCAAGCTTAGGTTGGTTAAACATGGAATTCAGTTGCCAGAAATAAGCAGTTTGTTCACATGTTTTCTTATATTATTGAGTCAGCTATGTATTTTTGGTTCTGATCATTCAAGCTAGGTTGGTTAAACTTGGAATTCAATTACCAGAACTAAGAAGTTAGTTCATGTGTTTTCTTATTTTATCAAGTCAACTATGTATTTTTATTTCCACAATTTGCTGTGTCAGAGATACAGACATGCTGTAAGGTGCACCTGTGTGTCCTTTTTGTCTCTAAATTGGTATTCTGTAAGCTAACTATTCTTATATTTCTTTTTTTATCCCAACATTAATGAATCTAATCCGTCACAACTAGGGAGGTAGCAACACTGTCACGTTTGCAGCATCAGCATGTTGTGCGCTATTATCAGGTAAACTTTTGCTTTGGCAACTAGTATTGTTTGGTCACTGCCTGTGCTCTATCATGGTGTGTTGTTCAGCATCTTCTTTGGAGGCTACTCTCATTCATAAAATGGATTTAACCTATTGTTAATTTTTGTTTCATATCAGTGATACTGGGTGTTCAAATTTTTATTGCTCAAAACAATCAGAATTTCTATTGTATCTATTTTTAGTTTTTAGACAAATATTGATGTTGGAAATTAGCAGGCATGGTTTGAAACAGGAGTTGCTGGTATGGAAGGTGATGCTGCTTTGGGTTCAATGACTGCAGCAAGCTCCACTTTTAATGACACCAATGCAAGCTCAGTTGATGTCTTTGGACAAGAAAACAAACTTGAATCAACTTACTTATATATTCAAATGGAGTACTGCCCCAGGTAAAACTTTGGAATGCTTGATAAGTGAGCATCTTCTGGGGGTACCATCGTTTGTTAAATGCCTGAGAAATTCAAGGAGCTTATTGTCACTTCTATTTTGACAACACTCTCCTCCTCAATTGGCTGACACCTTTATTTTTGTATACCATTCTGCCTTTTTCATATTCTTGCCTTCTCAAAATTTGCTATAAAATCACAGTAGAGGACATCTATTGAGTAGCATGCCTTGATGTTACTAGCAATATATTGTATCTGCTTCTCCAGATTTAAGTTGAGTTGTGTTTTGATGGCTTGTTTTAGGGAAGGGTCATACTTATGGGAACACTACTTCATTTATTCATCAGTTATGGAAAGGTTTTAGTAAAGCTTGATAAAACATGAAAGGAAATACAATGAGATGATCTTTTCAACTCATACCAAAATGTATATAAGAGGACTAATTGATAAGCACCTCAAATATGGCTAAAAGTGGTAGGTAATACTAACCCATTATTTAATATATTAATTGCTTATTTATACTGCATCTAGAAACCACAATTAATTATTCGTAAACATAAATAAAGCTGAAAAAGGGGAAAATACTAAATAATATCAACTAGAAATCATGCACCCCTCTTTAAGCTAAGGAAGTGATATCTATTATTCCAGCTTGCATGTAATTTCCATGAAGAGATTCCTTGATAAAGACTTAAAATATCTACTTTTTGATCTTGAGATGACTATTGATACAATTCTATCCCTCCTCCTCCAATCTCGGATTTAATAAAGTAGCAATCCAGTTGCACGTGTTTCATGTGATTATATTGTATTAGATTCTCCACAATATTCAGAGTTGTTTACTATTATCGTACATGTGAGTATTTCTAACCTTTATACCTAGATCATTTAATAACCTTTAAAACCGAATGACCTCACAAATTCCTTGAGCAATGCTCTATACTCTACTTTTGCATTGCTTTTGACCACTACCCCTTGCATCTTGCTTCTCTTAGTCATAAGATTACTTGACACTTTAGTGCAATACCTAGATGTAGACCTTTTATCATGTACATCTTCTCCTTAGTCAACATCTATAAATGCTTCAATATCCCTATTTTGTGTTTTCTCAATAAATAGCCCTTTACTTAGAATTTATTCGAGATATCTCAGGATATGATTTACACCATCCATATGGTTTTTAGTAGAAGGTATTGCTTGGTTGATTGGACCGATGGAGCTAGCCAAATTAGGTCTAGATAGAGATAAGTAGATTAATCTTCTCACTAATCGTTGATATTGATCTTTGTTTATTGGAATGTCATTTTCGGGTGCATTACTACTCCAATTTTGAGGTAGTGGAGTAGTCATAGGCTCTTATATCCTTCATTGCCCATTTCCTTTAGTAAGTCCATAATATATCTTCTTTGATTGATAAATATTCCTACTCTTAACAACTTCCATGCCTAAGAAGAGATTTAAATCCCTAATTTCTAACTCCTCTTTTATCATTTACTTCAAATGGTCAATTACCTTCATTTCATCACTTGTGATGATAATATCATTTGCATATACAATTAGGATAGGCTTAAGCTCGATTATTCCTTATATGAAGAACAAGATATATTCAGCTTGAGTCTGCTTATATCAAAATTTACTCAAAATATTGCTAAATTTCTTAAACTTTACCTTAGGAGATTGTTTCAACCCATATAGAGATTTATTCAATTTACATACTTTTCCTTCTTTATCTTCAGAAGAAAATCCAGGTTTAATCTTTATGTAAATTTTCTCCTCTCAATCTTCATTTAAAAAGGCATATTTTAAACCTATTTGATGTAGTGGCTAGTCTAAATTTGTAGCAAAGAGTAATGTTACCTTAATGGTTTTTAATTTTTCAATAAGACAAAACACAGTTAATCGTGCATTATACCTCTCAACACTTCCATTAGGGTAATACTTTGTATTAAACACCTACTTGCTTCCTACTACATTCTTACCAAATGGCAAGTCAACTACTTCCCAAGTATTATATTGGTATAGGGCTCTCATTTCCAATAGGATTGCTGCCTTTCGTTTTGGATGCTCAATTTCCTTGACTATTTGTTGTAATTACTACTTCATTTACAAGTGGAAGACATGCCCTGTACTTAGAAGATAACTTTGAATAAGTTAGGTAATTTGAGATGGGATATCTTGTACATGCCCTTTTTTTCTTTCTTAAAGCTATAGGTAGATCAAGTTCATTCATGTCTTGTGTTTCGGCTTGAGTGTCACCTTCAAAATTTGGTTAGATCGGAGATTCTAAGGTTGATAATTGGCTTTGCTTAAGAACCTTTAGCCATCATGTGTATACTCTAAGTTTTATCTTTTCTAAAATGAATTCTAATTTAGAGGAGATTGGTGCCTGATTAGTTTCCCTAGCACCAAGAGGACTTAAACTAGCTTGTTATTGAATAGGATTGTCTATTGACAAATTTGTAGGGTTAAAGGGACTAGACTATTTTTTGGGACTTAGTATAATAGAATCATATTTAGTTGACTTAAGGAGAACAAGAGAGGAAGGACTGGCATTAAAAGTTTGACCATCACACATAAAACAGTACATCATTTTGCCCCTTTCTTAGTTTTGAATTGTCCTGATTAGAAGTGTTAAAATATGGTTGGTTTTAAAAAGAAAAAAACTTTAGTAGTAACATAGATTTGCCTTGTCGGTGAAAAACAGCATCTTTGTAGATCGTGTTTGGGATTGAGTGAGTAAACATCATCGCTCTTGTAGTTTCTAGAACATATCTGTTCTTATGTTCTACGATTTTATTTTGCTGAAGAGTGTAAGAACAAGAATTTTGGTGTAAAATCTCATTTTCACTAGGATATTGTCCCAACTTGTTTGAGAAATACTCCTTACTATTATTAGTATGGAAAATTTTGATATTCTTATTACACACGTTCAAGACAAACTTATGAAATTGTTTGAAAACAGGGTAAACATTGGATTTTTCTTTCAAAAGAAATGCTAAAAAACGTGTGGATGGTCATCAACAAATATAACAAATTGCTTATAGACCATGTGTGTTAAGATTTGGGAAGGCTCTCAAATATCAAGTTTAATACGTAAATAGGGTACTTGCAAAAAATTATATGAAAATAGGTGATGGGCGAAACTTATTACAATTTTTGGGTAGTAAAGTCGGATTTCGACTTCAATGTAAATTGTTATAACTGAAATTGCATGGGAAGTATGTGACTTTAGTACAAACCCTCATTCATAAAAACAGATAAACACAATTTTTCTAAATACATGCAATTTGCAATAAAATTTACATTGAAATACAAATAGCAAATTTAATAACTTTATATCGGCTATCTAATCATCTCTCGACATAGCAAATATATATAATCAAAATATTAAAAGAAGATCAAATTTAATTATAAACTATGTACCTTAATTTTCAAATATCGTGGCATACAAGAGATATACTAATATTTACCCTTAAGCCAACTTAAGAATGTTCTATATTTGAATAAAAGAGATGATCGTCTCTTTGAAGGATGAGCAGAAGGTTTAGCCAAGGAATTCGAAGTCTGTAGACAGGATAAGGCTAACATGTGCTAATGGACGATGCTGGTAATCCTGTTACCTATGGTAAAACTGTACGAGTGCATAGTACGTAGCCCTTTAAAGGCTGATGAGAGGGTAGTGTGACGTAAGAAGTTGTAGAGCGAAGATGATCTCACCTAAGTCGATTGAATATCATCTAGCGAATGGAACTTTCACGTCTTCTTGATCTAACCTCCTGTTCATCTAGCCTTACCTCTCTTAGTATAGACTTTGACATATGGCAACTGATGTGCAGGTAGTTTAGGCTAATAGTTTTTATTTGGTGGTAGATCCTGTGGATGGGAATGCAAGACAATACCACCATGATCATCTGTGAATTAGAGGCCTCTCGTAATGATCTTGTGCATTATCTTTATATTATTGGTCATCTTATCTAACCGTAGTATGTCGACCTGTTTGAAAGAAAAACCATTAACAATCCTACAACATGATAAATGGATTTGGAAACAGTTAGCTATGTTGGTTGTGCTTATTAGATGACTCATAACCGCACCCAAGCATGTGATATATCAATGTGCTGCTAGTAGTTAGGGTTTATACCGAACACCGATTGCAGGTAAACGACCCATGAGCGCGGGTCTACTCATTGCCAAATGTACCCATTATATACCTCCCTTTAATCTATATCTTTCTACCTTTTAAGATCATGTCGATTGAATTGTTTGCTAATCTCCATTGGTTAGAGCTTTGTTTGGAAGCTTTCAAACTGATGGATAACACAATCTGTAGAGTAGAATTCGATGATATAAAAGTATATGAGAGGAATTTTAACTGTCTATATATCCCAATTGCTCATGCATATAAGAGGGAGGAGTTGTAGTAAATTATCAGAGTAAGGTTACTATACAAGCTACCATTAAATAAACATAAGTTAAAATATAATATGTTAGCACGTTTGATATGAAAGTCTTGAAAAAATAAAGTGTATATCTAGTGACTCGTCTGCAGGTTAAACGTCTTTAGGTACGATTGAACGACATTCGTCAGTCCGTAAGTAATGTCTCCATTTACCGACAAGAGAAATACCATCCATGATAATAAAATCAGATTTATTGATGGAAGTAATGTATATGAAATGGTCCTATACTTAAACCTAAAGAAGTACCATGAGGCCCTCGATCTCAGATATACCAGTCCGTACAACATTGTATTGCTGTTGATATAATCATGTAAGATAGGCCAATCCCTAATTATAAGTTTTTGTAAGTCAAAACTCCTTAAATAAGGGAAGATACATAATATGGATGCAGCTGGAGAACATATCTTCAATTAGGAATCTTCTAATCAATTGGATTATATAAGCGTGGGTGTGACATTTTACCATCTCCTTGTTTGCATGTGTGGGTATAATCTTGAACCTACTAACTAACCATGATAGTTGTGTGTGCTTGCCCTTGCCATCTGCCTTCGGTGGAACATTACCTAGCAAGTTCTTAACCACAGTAATTTAAGTCTTGTTGGTGCTACTAGTGACCGCAGTACCATTTACCTTTAATTTCAGTTGGACCTCAATATCTTGTAATGCAATGGTTATTTTATTGTTTATCATGTGGAAGGTACGTGTCATCTCAACGTAATGGTTATCTTATCATATGCCATTTAGAAGGTATAGTCATCTCACTATGCATCGTGAAGCTAGAGACACATACCTTCCACATGATGTACGATGAGATTATCATTACGTCACAAGACATTAATGTTTAACTGGGATTGAGGGTATATGGTATTATGGTCACTGACAGCACCAATAAAACTTAAGTTATTATGGTTAAGGACTTGTTGGGTGATATTCCACCAATGGCGGATGCGTATGATAGTCATGGTTGGCCAACAAGTTCAGGATTATACCCAAATATACGAATGGGGAGACAATGAAACATCACACCCGCATTTATATTCTCCAATTGATTAGGGGATTTTTATTCGTAGATAAGTCCTCTAGATACATCAATCTTATGTATTTTACCCTGCTCATGGAGTTTTGATTCACGGGGACTTACAGTTAGTGGTCGGCTTGTCTTGCATGGCTGTATTGATAGAGATGTAATGTTGCACAAACTAGCATATCTGAGATTGGAGGTCCTATGATACTTCTTCAAGTTTGAGCGTAAGATCATTTCTTACACATTGCCTTTATTAGTAGATCTGACTTTATTATCATAGATGGTGTCCTTTTAGTGAGAAAATGGAGATACTACTTACGAACTAATGCATGTCATCTAGTGGTACTGCGAGGTGTTTAACTTGTAGATAAGTCACCAGGTATACACTTTATTCTTTCAAAATTTTCATGTCAGACATGTTAACATGTTATGTTTCAATTTATGTATATTTTTATGGTAATTTCGTGTGGCAACCTTACTCAAATGAGTTGTTGTAGCTCTTTCTTCCGATATACATGAGTAGTTGGAATGTATGGACAATTAGAGTTTTTCTCACATGCTTTTGTATAATCAAATTCTATTTCTCAGATTATGTCATCCATCATTTTGAAGGCTTTTAGACAAAGTCTCAACAGATAGAGACTAGTGAGCAACTTCATCGACATGATCACAGAGGACGGACAAATATTAACTAGAGGGAGGTGCATGATAGATACATTCGGCAATGAGTAGACTGGTACACGTTGGTTGTTCATCTGCAGCCAGTGTTTACTATATGCCTTAACTATTGGAGGTGATATAGGCAGCACACCCACTAGTATGGTTATGAGTTATTTGATAAGCATAATCAATATAGCTAATAGTTTTTAACTTTATTTATTATATAATGGGATTGCTAATAGTTTTTTTTTTCCATGTAAGTCAATACACTATGGTCAGTTAAGTTAACTGTTGATATAAGGATGACACATAAAATTGTTATGGGAGGCCTCCAAATTATGGTGGTGTTGTTTTGCACTATCTCCTTCCACAGGGTCTACCACTATATAAAGACCATTAGCCTGAGCTACTTACACATTAATTGCCATATGTCAAAATTCGTACCAGATGAGGTAAGGCTAGATGGATGTGATTTGGGGTGAAGGAAATGCGGAAGTTCCATTCGTAAGGCGACGTTCGATTGACTTAAGTAAGATCGGTTTCAATTCTGTAGCTTCTTATGTCATATCATTCTCTCATTAGCTTTTGGAGAATTACAATACATCGGTAGCGCCTTGAAAAAGGCGTACTATACATGTTGGCTTTATCTCACCTAGAGACTTTTTGGATTTTCTAATTGAGCCTTCTCCGAGTCCTTCAGAGAGATGACTGTCTCTCCTATCCAAATATGAGACGTTCTTAGGTTGGTATTAGTGTAGACATTAGTACATTTCTTATATACTATAACATTTGAAAACTCATGTACCTAATTTGTAATTAAATTTGATTTTTTTTTTAATATATTTTGATTATATGTATCTAAGGTACCAAGAGATGACTACATGATTGATATAAAGTTTTTGAATTTGCTATTTGTATTTGAATGTAATTTTTATTGCAAATTATATGTATTTAGGAAAATTGTGTTTATTTACTTTTATGAGTGAGGGAGTTTGTACTAAAGTTGTATGCCCCCTTATGCAACTTTAGTTATAACAATATTCCATTGAAAAGTTAAAAATCCTGTCTATCGTAGACAAATCACCTCTTCCACAAGTAGCTCCCCTTTTGCAATTTCATTAGAAAAGAAATTTGATACTAGCCCATGGTTCTATAACTTATAAAAGCCTAGAACTTGAGTATCATTAATATATTTCCTATTCTCAAAAGTTAAAAATAATAGTAATCTATTAAAAAATTAAAACAAATAGGGCTAATTTTCTTACTCTTTATGATAATGGGCCAAGCTTAAAGTACATAATGAAGGTTAGGTTATCACAATAAAAGCTGAGTGCACTCTAAAGACTTGGATCCTAAATTTTCAATAAAATCCAAGTTATGTATCAAAAAATAATGTCTTCTAAGCAGGACAAATATATCCTATTTCTGCTAAAAAGTAGGCTATTTAGTTTTAAGTTATCTTAGATATACTCTTATCATTCTCAAAGGATTTCTTCTTTTTGTATGCGCTTGTTGCTAGCAGCATTTGATGGTTAGCATCACATATCAAAAGTTGGTGGATATTAATTTCATAACATAAGAATAGCAAGAATTAGTATTCCTATTGATAATGGGGCTTGCAAGGAGTAATGTAAATGACTTTTCCCGATGGGCTAAGACTTAGTTCTGCCGATAAATTATAATGACCTGAACCTCAAGGGAATGTTGTAGTTAAGACTATGAAATACTCATGACAACAGTAAGAGGTCTTAGTATCAAGACTCATCAAAGTCACATTTTGAAGCTACTATCTACATAGCACAAGCTAGACTTGACTGGTTCATAGTTTTGTATGGAGGTTATGAGTCTAGAGGTCGACAGTCCAACTATGTCAATGTCCCTCCATTAACCCCTAAAAAGAAAAACATGCAATGGCTTAGGTAGATGTCTGAAATAGCTCTATAATATCTAAAACACTCCAGATAGATTTTTACATGGGTATAGTTTTTTCTTCAGCTTACAAAACTTGAAAGGGGATACCTAGTAATGCATGGTCTTTATTTCTCTATAGAAAATTTTTGGCTCACGTAAAAAATTACTCTATCAGTTGACTCCTGAAATTCGTTTTGTGTAAGCAGAAGCCTTGAGCAAGATTTATTTACTCCATGTTTGCTCTCCTAACTTGGATGAGATTTGATTATTATCTTTGCTCTCCTATCTTGGGCAGATGGACCAATTAGTTCTTTTATGCTTCTTATAGGACTTTGCGTCAACTCTTTGAGTCGTATCAATTTGACAAAGAACTGGCATGGCATTTATTTCGTCAGATTGTTGAAGGCCTGGCCCATATTCATGGACAAGGAATCATCCATCGGGATTTAACCCCAAGTAACATCTTCTTTGATGCTCGTAATGATATAAAGATTGGAGATTTTGGCTTAGGTAAGATTCAGCAAGTGTATGCTTTTTTATTTTCATCTTTACTAGCTCCTTTTATGGAGCTAGTTCTTTATGTCATGCTACTGGTGGAATTTATGGCCTTTTTTGCATAGAGTTTATTGCACCTACATACATTTAATTAAGTGTTTGACATTCAAATAAGGTCATAACTTTTCCCTTTAGAGAAGTATCAGTGTCTCCTTATTTTTCATGAGAGCAGATGTGAAGAGAGGACATCTTTGAGATTTCTTGCATACATTAAAGGAACAATCCTTGTTTTTACTGCATATTTTATTCTTGGGTTTTTTGTATCTCCAAGAGAAACATTATTTTCAGATTTTTGTAGGAACTCTTATAAGCCTAGTTGTGGAAAAATATTGCTTTCTCTGACTTATATACCATGTATGTAGTGAACTCCTTCTAAGGTCATGCTCTCAAGTTTCACCTCATGGTAGCAGGATGTCTCAATTTTCATGTAACTTGTTTTAGTTTGATCTTTTTTCCTTGATAATAGCTCCAAGCATTATTGTTAAAATTGTGAGTTAAATATATGATTTTATAAGTTTATAATTTTATGTGATTTTTCTTAGTTAAAACAGATATAATATAGTTAAAATATAGACTTATGGTAAAATTGCGAATCTTGATACATGATTTCATAAGTTTATGATTTTATTATTTTTACATGATTTTATATGATTGTACTGATTTTATAAGTTCAAATGAATAGTAAAATTGTGATTTTGATAACCATGACCCCAAAGTCACTAGTATACAGTGTCAGACCTTTGTTAATTAGGTTTCTGACTCTCCATATGATAAAAATTGAACAGAACAGTCAAACATAAAAACCCTAGAGTCCATAAACCCTTACTAAGGGTGTATAAGCAACGATTCAAGTAGTTGGTTTTGTGCGGTGTATGTGTGTTTGATGTTGTATTGTTGGGTGTGTTGTTATCTGTTCTTTTGTAGCGTGTGTTGTTCTGTGTGTTCTTTGGGGGTGTATGGTTCTGTGACATGTGTTAGTGGGCTGTGTGGTAGTGGGTGTTATGTGTAGTGGTGCTTGATGGTGTAAAATTTGTTAGGACCTAGAGAGCTAGTTTGTGGTGCTCCCTAGTTGCTTCTTTGTCTAAAGTGAATTCTAGCTTTTGCTTTTGCATCACCCTAGAAGGTGCTGTTGATTGTTTTTTTTAGGATGCTTTGTCTTGCTATCTTTGTATCATCCTTGAAGGTGTTTTGACAGTTCTTTTTCCTGGGATCCTCCCCTTTGCCTTGTATTGTTACATTTTATTAGTTATTTAAAAAAAAAAAGCACCTTATGTATTATTATTATTATGATGAATATTATTCTTATTAAATAAATAAATTAGTTTTCATATTCTTTTCATGATGACATCTGACTACAGAATATATGCTCTGCAACAATTGATTGGATTGCTAGACATGCTAAAAGCTAATGTTTCTTTATTTTTATATTGGTACCTTTTAGCCAAATTTTTAAAGTTCGAGCAGTTCGATCAGGACTCAAGTTTCTTTAATGAACCCACGAGAGTCTCTGCTGATGTTACTGGTCAGATCGGTACCTACTTCTATACTGCTCCTGAAATCGAGCAGAGGTGGCCGAAGATTGATGAAAAGGTAAATGTTATGTTTCTGGCTTCATTGCTTTTCACCTTGCATTCATGTCCGTCTGGTGTATTATGGCTATGTAGATTTGCATGAATATATGATGTTTTTCTCCTGGTGCTCTGCAGTGATTCTTCTGTCTACATCTTTTTAATGATTTGGGTTGTAATGGGAACAGGCTGATATGTACAGTTTGGGCGTTGTGTTTTTTGAGCTGTGGCACCCATTTGGTACAGCAATGGAGAGATACATCATACTCTCCGATTTAAAGCACAAAGGAAACCTTCCTTCTGCTTGGGTTACTGAGTTTCCAGAACAAGATTCTCTCTTGCGGCAATTAATGTCTCCAAGTCCATCTGATCGTCCATCTGCCACAGAACTTTTGCAACATGCCTTTCCACCAAGAATGGAATATGAGCTGTTAGATAGTAAGTACAAAAACATGTTATTCTGTATGCAAGGCATATACATGGAGGGAGATTGAAACAGACAACACAGAGAGTGTCATTTTGTTTTCTTTTTCAATCTTCTGGGCATGCCTTCCTATGTAGAATGCCAAAAAAGCCACAATTTATGCCTTTACTATTTTACAAATGCAGTGGTCAATGACAGAATAGGCAGATAATGTGGCCTCTCGGTTAAGTGATATTGCATAAAAAGCAACCTACAGATTCTGAGTAATTGCATATTAAAGTCATATACATAGGGCTGTCATTATGAACTCAGAGTTCTTATGACAAGGTTAACATGTGTTCTGGATGAAAATATCATGGATATATGCTTTTCTTGGGATTCATATAATCACTTAACTGTATAAGCGCTCACCTAGTGCACAAAGTGCACCCTGGCAAGTGTGGAGTAGGGGGAGGGAGGAAGCATATATATGCAACCTAACCCTTAAATATGTGTTTACCTCCCCTTATACCTGAATATCTTGCCAAAATGCTCTCTTTCTTATTCCATTTTGTTTTTCTTCCAAATTTCTGTTTGTGACATGGCATAGCTGCTGCAAGCGGTCGATCATTCTGCTCAGATTTTCCTGCTTCATGAATTAATTTGCAGTTCCCAGCATCAATTTGATCTCAGCGTAGTGGTAGGCCTCAGATTTAAAGTTCAAACTTAAAGAATTCAGTTCTGGAGTTTGGTTCCCGCAAGATCAACTTCCCAAATTCCAAGGGCATATAGAGATGTAATGATCACATTTGGTTCCTGATTGTCCTTCATAACCTGATAAATAATTTTAATCTGTCTTCGTGGAGATTGACCATGATGCCACATCACAATGCTTACACTACAACATATATCCTGAATGTCTTCTAAACTTGTCCTCTGCTAGATAAAGGCAGATAGAGAAATAATATCTTCATAGCTAATTTACTACCACTAGATAAAGTCTTGAGGCACATCTTCCATTAACTACTAAGAAACCTGCGTGTTTCCATGACTATGTTCATTGTTTATAAAATAAGAAGGTCCTTACTTAACCTTCCTTCCTTTTACAGTGCATTTTGAAGAAAAGTTCTTGTGATTCAGGGCTTACTTGATTTTTAGTTTTTCATAAGAAATTGATTAGCATTCTCACTGATGGTTGAAATTGGTCCTTAGGCAATAATTTAGGCTTATTCTTTGAAGAAAGTTAATATACTAGTTGAGGCACTTCCCTTTTATAAATTGTCAAACAAGATTAACGACAAGTTATGGTGGGAAGTTTTTATGGCACAACAAAAACCCAAGATGACTAAAACACTTTAGTTGCTTGGTTCATGCTCATCTCACAGGAATCAAGGTGAAATCTACATACATAAATATACTGGATATCTTGAATTTTTTTGTTTTTCCTGTTCATCTGTTTCTATTAAAAGCACCGCAGCTAATAGTTGAATTATTTCCATATATTGTTTAACGAGTTGCAATATGTGAATGTCCTGTATAGCATTAAAGCAATGTAATTGTTTAACAACTGCCTTTTCCAGTATCACTGTTGTCAAGCACTAAAGTTGCTAATGTTTAGCACCATAGGCTTTCAATGTAGTTTGAACTAATGATACAGTAATCTATTCAAGCTGTGCTGTCTATACTTCCAATTAGACGTGTTTCATGTTTTATCAATGCTAAGATTTCATTAAAAAACCTCAGATATCCCTCTTGGTAGAGTTATGTGCAAAAGAATTAGTCGCTTAAATGACCGTGAACCGTTGAGAGATCTTGGTAGCTTATCCTGATTAGTGGTATGAGTCATTCATGTGCTCTTCTGAATCCTGCTAGATATGCTGCGGACAATGAGAGTTTCTGAAGACACAAGTGTTTATGACAAAGTTGTCAATGCCATATTTGATGAAGAAGCTTTTAAGATGAAAGACCATCATCAGCATGCTGAGAGATCAAAGTTGAATGGAGACATTGGTTTGAACCTGGATGCAGAGTTTGACAGCGAATTGCGTGATCATGTAGTTGCAGTTACAAGAGAAGTCTTCAGACAGCATTGTGGAAAGAACCTGCAGATAAGTCCCATGCACTTGTTGGATGCTTCGGCACAATATTTCAGGTTTATCTACTGCTACCTTTGCTGTTAACACTTGGACTTGCTCCTCCTTGGTTCGCCATTTCATAGCTGATAGAATTGTTGTCTTTTTGACGAGAAGGAAGAATACCGTTAAACTCTTGACACGTGGAGGCGATATGCTTGAACTTTGTCATGAGCTTCGTGTACCATATGTCTGTTGGGCAGTCATGAAACAGGTAATTGGTGCCGGCCTTCTCACATCTATACATCTCTTTTCCTTTGACCATGATATTTTTTTTTCCTTTTTTGTTGGTAATTTAGTAAAATTTCATTGTTTTCATTCTAACTTGAGTTGTACTTAAAAGAATGCGCTTCTAGTTCTAATGTACTAACTGTGCTTGTGACTTGTGCTTATTTATCTTGTTTTATTCCATGAAGTATGCCCCTCTTGTGGCTGCTGCCATCTTCTTGTGATAAAATTAGCAGATTGTTAACAGTAGATTGCTGTTTATTGAACTATATGCAACACTTTTGTGCAGAAATCTTCCTTCAAGAGGTATGAAATTTCATATGTCTATAGGAGAGCGGTCGGTCATTCCCCGCCAAACCGCTACCTTCAGGTCTGCATATGGACTTATTGAGGTTTACCACTCAAACCAGTCTTCTAATCTGATCCATTATTGAATGTGGCTGTGTCTCTGCAGGGGGATTTTGACATGATAGGAGGTGCAACAGCCTTGACAGAGGCAGAGGTTATCAAGGTTTCTCTCTCTCTCTCTCTCTCTCCCCCCATCATACCCCTGTAGATGCAAAAACCCATAGTACACACCTTTGCCCACTCAAAATAAAAGGATATGTGTATGAGCTGTGCATGATGGCAGGCTTGAGAAAGGCCTTGTAACATGTCTTGAAATTCAGTGACTCATGGGTGTCGTTTGTTTCATAAAACTTCAGGGACCAGTTTTTGTTTATAAATGGCAACAGTGATCCTAATATTCTTTATCAATAATATATATATTTTTTATTTTTCATTATCTGATTTCCTACGTATCTGGCTTCAAAAGACTATGTCCATTTGTTGTGGCAGGGTTATTGGTTTGTGCTGTGTTTTGCAAAGTGCTGAGATTTTGTTGCTTCATTTTTCAGGTCACGATGGATGTTGTAACTCATTTTTTCCCTCCAGAATCATGTGATATTCATCTAAACCATGGATACTTGTTGGATGCAATATGGTCTTGGATAGGTATAAAGGCTGAACAGAGACAAAAAACTGCAGAGGTACTCATAAGATGTCAGAGACTTATTGTGATGCAGAGCCTTAATTTACAGTTGTCTTTGTTTCCTTTGTAGCTTGTCTCTCTCTTGGGTTCTTTTCGGCCGCAATCCTCTGAATGGAAGTCAGGATGGGATGTTATAAGGCGCCAGCTACTGCAGGTTTGAAGAAGATCATTAATGTCTGGTTATGCCACTCTGGTTCCCACAGTTATATTGAGGAAAATACTATCACTCTCATCACTAGATTTAGAAAATCGTGAAAGATTTCTTTTATCCTTCTATTGCATGTTCTCATTCTGCTGTACAACTCAATCTAGTCAGAAATAGACTCTGTCTCCTTTTCCCTAGCCTGGGGAAGTGCATGTGTTACTGTACTTCTGCAAATGACATGATGTGATTCCACTTTTATGACCTCTTGGTGAGGCTTCAATGCTAGGGCATGCGCTTAAAGTGAAGAAGCACTAGGGAGAGAGGAATTTGAATCTTCTGTCTCTTACTATTTTATTTTCCAGGAACTTAAACTTGCAGAAGCAAATGTAAACCGATTGCAGACTGTACGCTTAAGGTTCTGTGGATTGGCAGATAAAGCTCTTCCCAGACTGAGGGGTGCATTGCCAGCTGGTATCATATGTTGGTTACTGCTTGTGTCTTATTAGTAGATATATTATTATATTTATCTGCTGCAACTTTAATGCAGATAAGTCCATTCACAAGGCACTTGATGAGTTGTCTGACCTTGTTAGCTACTTAAGAGTCTGGAAGATTGAGAAACATGTTTACATCAATGCCCTGATGCCACCATCAGAAAGTTATCATCAGGATCTATTCTTTCAAGTATGATAATCACCTTCATTGCTTTGACTATAAATTCAATGATGTGAGATACATTTATCTCATTTAGAATATTTATAATTGATATCAAGAAGCTATGTTGAGCTGTGATAGTTAAGGCAACAAATTTGACATTCCCAGTAGGGAAATTTAAAGAATCAATTGCCATATATTTTCATTATATATTTGTCTTCAAGTCTTGAAAGTTTTGCTTATAAGTTTCTTCAAAGAGGCGGAACAATTTCCAGTCTATCAAAATTTGGACCTGAATTAATTTGCTTATAAAGGCATCTTGTCTGCATTCTGATATTAACTAAGATATTGGAAACCGTTTAAGTAGCTTATATTAATTGAATGAGAATGTGAAAATAAACTTTGTTTGGGTTGCCATCTTCCAGCTATACTTAACAAGGGAGAGCAGCCCTGGCTCACTCTTGGAAGGTGGATTACTTGCTCTTGGGGGACGCTATGATTCTTTGCTTCTTCAATTAGGACAGCATGAATATGTAAGTTAAACATTGCTGTTTGCATACTCTGGTTTGTCTTTCATCTGAATTGCTTCTCACACAGAATGTTGTGCTTTTACTTTTATTATATCCATGTCCTTTTCATATGAAGATCATCTGACCCTATAATGATGACACCATAAAATTGGCATTTTCTCTTCTACACTATTAATACAACCACTGTTGATTTTCTGCTCGGAATTGGCTTCAGTTAATTTATACCTTGTGATTCTTATCTCTTTCCAGAAAACAACTCCATCTGGTGGTGTTGGGGTTAGTCTAGCCCTAGAGACAATACTTCAGCATCCTTTTGTTGAAGTAAAATCATTTAGGTATCTCCTTGTGAAGTTTGTCTTTCTTTATGAAATTGGCCCATTCCTTTCCACTTCATTATCCCCACGCTTGTATTATCTATGTTGTAGAAATCAAGCTGGAAGCAGTGTTCTTGTGTGCTCAAGGGGGGGAGGTGGTTTGTTGGTGGAGCGCATGGAACTTGTTGCTGAGTTGTGGGAGGAAGGCATCAAGGTTGTGGAGAAGATCTCTTTGCCTTCAGTGTTTTCTTCTGTTAGGCAGGATGAGTTTCCTATTAATTTTTTAGACAGGAAGCTACATTCTCGTTAATTCTTTCTGTGTAACAGGCTGAATTTGTTCCATTGCCTGATCCAAGCCTTACAGAGCAGTATGAATATGCAAATGAGCAAGACATCAAGTGTTTAGTCATTATAACAGATACAGGCGTATCTCAAACTAATTCTGTCAAGGTAAGGGTTCTTCTGGATTGTGATAAAAGGCCTGTTTTCTATGCAGATCAAGTGACGTTCGTTAATTAATTCTATTTTATTGAAATTTATTATTATATGTAAATGAGACAATGGACCAGGTATTGGGCACTGTGATTGGACCAATGCTGGCATGGGTTGGATACTGATCCTTTGATGGTCACAAAAACACTTTTAGTAATGTTGAAAAGCTTGTCAGATTGCTTCCATGATTGAAATTTGTAGTTTCAGATAAGAGGATAGAGTCAATAGCTCTCTTATATATTTTAAGGTTTAAAAAACATTAAGGTAATTTGCAAGGTACTTTATATTCCCTCCATGTGCACTTAGTTCAGATCTTTTAAATTAAGTGTTTAGATCTTTAAATCTTCAAAGAAGTGCTTTTTGGTCCTCCATATGACCATTTCGCCTTTTCAAAAAATGACAGCAAATTGCTTTTATTCTATTTTATTTAATTTACTTTAAATATTTATTAATGGGAAAACAGTGGAACAAGTCTAAAAGCACGTTTTTTAAGGATTTGGGGATCTAAATGCTCGATTTCAAAAATAAGATGTCTTGCACGTAGAGCAGATATAAGGGGGTTTATTTACAATTTACCCAAAACATTATACATCAACATTAGGTACATTTTTTGACTTCTTCACTATGAACATTCTTGGATTTACTCAATGCAATGCTATGTTAAAGACTTTGGAAAGAGATGAAATACTGGACTAGTTACATTCATGGTTCTTTTACTTTACTCTATGGAATAGATGTGTAATAGAATTGAGATTCATTAGTAATTGAATAAGGAGGGAATGCCAATTATAGTGTTTAGTTGAACAAAAGAGACATAAGAATAGAATATAGAAATTAAAAAGACAAATTTACCCTTATCTTCTTCCTTTCTATCTTTCTTAGCTTTTCAAAACCCATATTTACTACACTTTCATTCTTCTTCCTCAAGACCTCTAGAGGCGACGCCATTTCAGTATACCAAACCACAAGAAAGAGGGTCCAATCACAAGCTTGAGATGGGCTCAGATTTTCCTGTTATTACTTGACGAAGAAACTAGTCATGGAATGCATTCAACCTACACAACTATAAAGTTGCAAAATTGAGTCGTACAGTGAGTTGTCTCGAAAAGTTGTGGTTGATGCATTGACGAAGAAGACACATCTAGCTCTTGAAGATCCGATGGGTTTGTCATTGGTATTGTTGGGTACACTATTGTTTTGTGGCCAACTTGGATGGGTATAGATCTAGCGATGGTTGCATGGTGGTGGCTGTTGGTGTATTGGTAGTTGCATGGGTTGTTATGTGATGGTGGTATCTTGTGTTTGTGTTGAACTGTGAAGGAGGGATAGTATTTCTCCACACACCCCACCACCCCCACCACCACCACCCCTGCCCCTTCCTTCCCCTTCTTCTTTTTTTTGCCATGAATCCCAATTTTAAGCTTGCCGTAAAGAATCCCAATTCCTAGTTTTAAAGAATTGGGATTTTGTAGAAATCATAATTCATGAGAACATAGTAATAAAGCGATGAGGAGTCATAAGTCTGAGATGGTGTTAGATTTTCCAGTTATTACTCGGTGAAGAAACTAGTTATGCAGTGCATTTGATCTACATGAGTATAAGCACGGTGAGTTGACTCAGAAAGTCGCGGCTAATGCGTTGAGTTAGATTGATGATAAAAAAGAAGATGAAGAAGACAAGTCTAGCTCAAGATCCAGTGGGTTTGTCATTGGTGTAGTCGGGTATACCATAAGTTTTGTGGCCAACGTGGATGGGTATAGATCTGGCAGTGGTTGCATGGTAGTGGCTATTGGTGTATTGGTGGTGGTCCGTTGGTGTGTTGTGGTGGTGTCTTGGTGGTTGTGTGGATGGTTTGTGGTGGTGGTGTATTGTGTTGTGTTGAATAGTAAAGGGATGGCAAGGGTTTTTTTGCCATGAATCCCAAGAATTGGGATTCTTTACCTCATCCTAGTTTTTAAGAATTGTAATTCATGGAAGTGAATGTAGTAATAGGGCCTTAATAAGGAATAAGGGGGGGAAAGGAATCGTCACCCTCTCCCACCCCCAAGTGAACAGGGCCTTAGAGCTGTCATCACAGTGTCCAGAGCTTGAGAACAAAATTGTTTAATGCTGTTGGATATCATCACAAGCTATCCATTCAGCTTGCAGAAGCCTGAGTATCCATGGAAGTGGATGTAAGGAGTCTGGTTAGGTTGTCTTCTCTTTTTATTTTCATCATCTGTTTGTCTATAGAAGCAAGCAGTTTTTATGGACTTTTTTGGTTTTCAAAAGAGTGTGAAATGAAATGCAGACTTCTTTCTAGAATCAGCTGCTGTCGTGTCCACTTTTGTCATTGCAATCGTAAGAAAGCTGTTTCTTATGGAACTATTTTCATGGAAGTTCTCTTGGCAATTTGCACGTGTGATATTTCTCGATGCACTTCTAAAGCAGCATTTAACATCAAACATTAAAATGTAGCAACATCCTTAAAAGCAGCTTTAGTCAGTACGTTTGAGATTTTTTTTTTTTTTTTGTTGGTAAGTAGTACATTTTACCATGGATGTATAATAAAAGTTCAAAATGAACAAGATTTATAAGCGGATATTTGTTTTAAAAACTTTTGACGTTAATTGTAGCATCTTCTGTGGACCATTCTTTCTAATTTCTTTCCATCTCTATTGCACTTATTGTGGAAGATGATATAATAATGCCATCGGCTGAAACCCTTCACAGGGGCTTCCCTTGGTAAATATGATCCCTTTAAAATATACGAGTATGACGGAATGCTTTTCATATTCAGGTTCGTCATATTGAACTTAAGAAGGAGAAGAAAGTTGAGAGAGAGAATCTTATCAAGTTTCTATTGGATGCAATGGCAACACAATTTAAAAACCCCTTAATGTGGAACTAAGAAATTTTCTGCAAGCACTAAATTACCAGGTATGTTAAATGTACCTCCCACACATTACTGGAAAAAGAAGAACAAATTCCTAAGACCCTTATAATTTTGATTTTTTTTAATGCTTGAGTAACTAAACAAGGAAATTGACAACAATTCTTCTTTCAGATTTTTTGTTTACCGCAGCAGAACCTATTTTTTCTTGCGGTAGAGTATTCCTTGGCTGAAAACATGTCATCAGTTTTTACCAAGGTCTCCGTGGGCAGTAATCCCGCTACTTTCGGGGGTTGACAACTGTTTTCCTCCTGAGGAGACATCCATGACCACCGAGCTGCTGTTTGAGATCAAGAAGAGGGTCCTAAACACATCTAATCAAGACCGTACATAAGAAAATTATCGAGGAGTTGGCTTTAAGTGGAGATACTTGTATGATGATCTTGTGGTGCGGTTCCTTGTACATGTAAACATTTGCGAGCTTGTATCGATTCAAGAGAGTGACCGATACCATCAGATGGGCATTTTTGAAGGTTGCTATGAGCTGTAAGTATGCAAGTGACAAAGATGTACAGATAACGTTATAGTGAGTTGAAAAAAAAGTTATATTCGAAGGAATTTTTCCCTGTACACCATACAGCTTTGTTGTTCATTGTAATGTTTTTTGACTGGTGTGGCAAACTGGATCACTAATGTAGGGTATGGCAGTCTTCAAACGATAAGAATTCCTATCTACTTGCTGTTTTCATCATCGTTTCCATCAATAACATGTTGCTATTTATAAATAATAAATTCAATAAGAAAGAGGTGAAGCAAATCGTTTAATTTTGTTATAAATAGAGGCACGCGATCGGCTAAAATTTTACTCGTTTCCAAATCGTATGATATTAGTTGTTCAACGTGTTCTAATGTGTCACGAGGCATTATCATTGGTGTGTTCATTTTTATTGTGCACAACCATGTCATACCATTCTCCAATTGTTCCATCTTTTGTGAACTTGCTACCCGAAACTGAACATAAAATATAGGAAAACGAGGGCGAAATACAAGCGATATTTTTTTTGTGAAAGCAGTTATGGGTTAATTTCCATATCAGTGAGCTTTACTTGCAAGACAAAAAGGATTAAGGTGTCGTCGTGCCTTTTCTGATCACCACCCGAACTTTCCCTTGCTCTTGCAGTAGATCAATTGTGTTTCCAGATTTCTTCACTTTAGTAGGAATCCAGTCTTTCTTTCTAGTACAGCCACAAAGTCACTAATGTTAAAACCTAATCTCTTTACTATTAACATGTTATTTGAATCAATAAGTAATATGCTTAGCACAATTGATTTTTAAACACGTGAAAATAAATATACGTATTTTATAAAAGAATATCAATTGTGCTTTCATGTTTTAAAATTTTATTAATATTTATATATTACTATACGAAGTATTAGTACTATTAAAGCTTTTCTTGCATTAAATTGAATCTCATTTGCTGTTTCTTCCTTTCACCGTTTTCATTACCATCACTGAACAGCTTTCTTCTCGTGTATCACCCGCCCTAATGCATTGCCTTATCCCCAAAGCTTCGTCAAGATAAAAAGTGAACAAAAACTAGTTGACTATTTAGCCAAACGAAATTAAGTGCAAAGTTTCATATGGTGGGTTCGGCATACTAACAAATGATGTAGCCTTTTTTTCATTTTGTCTGTAACACGATAATGTTTTTAAATGGCAAAGAAATTAAACTATATCCTTCTTAGTTACGATCAATATGATTGATTTAGACCTTCCACGATAACAAGCATCTTATTATTTTTTTCTTAAACGATCTTTCTATATGTTTTTACAAAAATTGGATTCCTCTATAAAGTTAGGTATCATTGTTTGATAATTGAATCATTCATGTCATACATTACCATAATTTTAGGGATGGAAATTATTAAAATGAAGAGACATTAACATGATTAAAAACACACAATTGTGAAGACAAAACACAAAACCTCCACGATATAGGATATCAAATACGATTATATGATGAATCAACACAATTGTAATATAAACTAATTATATACGGTCTTTATTCAATTTTATGTAAGTTTCTGCACTAAGATAAAATCAATAAGATATACAAGAAATTTGACCTATTGATATGAATTGCTACCTCTACAATACTTGAATAAGTGCATAGATACTTATTATAATCTGTTTTGAATCTTCTTTGACCTGCTTATTTTCACTTTATAAATGTCAATGAAAGATAGGCAAGGGAGTTGATCGAGCTAAGTAATTGTGATGGACCAAACTAGCTAAAGCTTCAAATTGCCTAACTTCTATCTACATAAATCATGCGATAAGATCTACACAAACCCAAGACAAGGCATTTATTTCCCTAATAGAAGGGTCAGAAACTAAAATGGAATTTTTCAGGCTATACTTCCTCATGGTATTAGCGTTCTCATGTACAAATTTGATCGATGCTCGGATGCTCCAGGACACAGCACCATCCTTAGCACCTACAAGTCCATTGGCGGCTGCATTGTCGTCCCCAGCACCAAGTAATCAACCAACTTCAGAGGGAACAATTTCACCTACAATGCTTCCACCGACGATTGTTTCCCCAGCATCAACAACTTCATCACCAACAGGCCAACCACCTTCGTCGGGTTCGATTTTACCTTCACTTTCTATCCCACCTACTGCTTCATCTATTCCAATGGCCACCTCGCCGTCTTCCATGCCTAATTTGCAACCGTCCTTGATCTTTCCTCCCATTTCTGGTACTTCACCAGGAACTCAATCGTCTTCGTTCGGTTCTGTGCTGCCTCCCCTACCATCATCACCATCAACCTCACTTAACAACCAAACATCTAGCCCAATCACCGCTTTGCCAGGCGGTGGTATAACAGGATCTACTTTTCCTGGGATTTCACTGCCTCCAACATCTATTGCACAAGCATCTCTACCTGGTGCAACTTTACTTCCATCATCCTCTGGTTTTCCTTCTGGAATACCTAGTTCGGTCATGATACCGCCAACTAGAGTTCAACCCTCTCTTCCAGGGGCTACATCACCTCCACTTTCTTCCTCGCTCAATGTACCAGTACCTAATACTTCCACTTAAATTATGATGAAATGTGAATGAAGTTGGCCCCATACCTAGATGGAGTTCCCAATTACATGCTGTCGTATATTTAAAATATTTAGTGTGAGCTCTACTATTTTGATTTTCTATTCATTTTAGCATAATATTAATATTTGTGGGGATATGGATTGAGACAGGAAAACTTTATTCGGAGAATATTATTCATTATGTAATTCCCATGTCAATGTAACCTATGCTTGCATCATTAATTTTGAGACTCCTTCAAAACTTTACTTTTGGAAATGACTTTACATAATAAGCTTAATCTCCAATTGCCTGATTATCATTCTTAGTCATTCCCATCTATATAGAAAGCTTGTTGGATGTTACATCTATCTTCACAAAATGAAACCATTTTATGAAGCAAAAAATGATTGATAACAAAGGAGGGACTTCACCATATGTGAAAATCTTCTTGTCCGCGTAAATATCATATGCTCCGAGCAAAAAAATTTTTTTTTTTTTTTTTTAAATCAGGTCATGCCCTCGTTCATGTCTCGCAATTATAAAAAGTAAAGAAATAAAAATAAAGCAAAAAAAATATTGATTATCCGTTATACATAGCAATTAAATACAATATGAAAGGAATACTAATTAGAGATGGGAAATAGAGTTTCAACTCGTTTAACCAAATAAAATGATAGATTAGAGATGATTTTTTCAACTTATTTAAATAATAGTATAAATGAATCTAATCTGTTATTGATTCGAGCGAGTTCGCTAATTATAGGCTTAGTTGAGATGCCGACGAAAAGAAATTTAAAATAAAAGAAAAAAATAAACAAAACCTTTCCGTCATTTAATAGGGAATTGCTTGTCGTTTGCTGGTGGATAATATCTACCACATTGTCAAACTTATCAGCCAAAAAAATAAAAAAGGCTTTGCACTGTCTTTATTGGATGACTTCAGTTAACGTTTGATCCTTCCATACTTTTCCAATCTGTCTTTATTTTAGAGTTTTACAGAAAATGCATCAACCATATCACAACTTCATCGTTCAAACAGTTGACATTGTTAATTCTATGAACCTAATAAATTTAGTGCATTGATTAATTCATTTCAGCATGCCTCTAATAACATCAAACAACGATGTATCGTTTACTGTGTCCTTTAGACACTAACAATGAACACCCGACCGACTTCGCAATCTAATCAGGATCATGGTGCAAATAAATTGCAACCCACTGTCAAACTGTAGCATGTGGAGAAATTATAATATCTAGGTTTAATCAAACTGTAAGAGACGGTTTGCTATTGCTAGTCTCATCTGTATTATTAAAGTCAAAAGGCTATATATAATCTTTTTTTTTTTTAAGGAAATAGAAAAGTAAATTATGTAATATTCTACACATTATCCTCCAACTAAGGCATTTATGTATTCTTTAAATATTAGATACTCAAGGATAGTATAATAATTTTCCTAAGATGGCTATTAGCAAAGCAATTACTAAATCCATTTTACACTCTTTTCAACTGTCCCTTACTAAGTCATCTTACAAAGTCTTCTACTTTCCACATGTCCATTGTACAATTTGCAAAATCATCCCATCTAGATTTCATGCATGTGCCGTTATTGTACAACTTAATGGTTAACCGATATGAGATTCTATAGTTTTATCTTCTATTTTGACGGAATTGATCATATCTTTCATCCCACCATTCATTTCTTCTTTTTTAAATTTAAACCGTTGAATTCATAATTTGTTCAATAATTCAAGAAGTACAAATTAAAGATGAGATGGATGAAAGAACCAATCCTAAAAAATAAGACGGAACGATAGGTGTTGGAATTTTATGCATAAATGGGGAGATGCCAATATATTTTAGAATATTCAATAGATCATCATATTGAGGAAAAGAAAAATAAAGAAAAAGCATTATCCATGGGATTTTACCAAAACTGTAGTATATTATATATACAAGAATCAAATCATAAATATATCACTGTGATTTCATTCCATACCATATTAATATTATAGGGGTAATGTCTTTGATATTTAAGTTATATTTTATTTCTTATGTTATCACAAAACAAAAACAGGAATATACAATCAAAATTAAAAAAAGAAATAGCAAATACCACACCTACAGTACATATGCAAATTTGAAAACATTCAAATAGATGAAATATTAATTATGAAATTATTATATGTTATATATGACCAATTATTAAAAATAAGAGGGTAGGAAATAATTATAACTGATGCATCGGAATTAGGCTAGAAGCTAGAACTGCATAAGGGCATGTTGCTATTCTGTGTATACAAAAGAAAAATTTTGTTGGTGCTCACAGTCCCAAATGTCTCATCTGCAGGCTACTATTATTACTGATTTCTTGTCAAAAAAACCGTACCTTGAAGAAGTTGAAAAAAGGTTTTACATAAAAAGTTGTTGAAAAATATTTACAATATTGTCTTTCATGAAAACTACATTGGACACTATTACTAATCATTTATATGTTTCACTTTCAAACTTAACACTTATCTATAAAAAGCAAAAAAAAAATGAATATATGATTATGTTATTATTGCATTGTATATCAAGAAATGAAAAATTAATATTCATGAAATAAATTGATGTATAATATCAATGATATATTACGCATAATGCATTTTAAGGAAAAAGTAAATATATGATTATGTTATTATTGATATGGACAACAATCACTTTTATAGATTTTTCAAACTAAAATATTAATCTAAATTGCTTATAACATATAATGCACTTTAGGGAAAAGATAAATATATAATTATATTATCGCATTACGTATCCAAACGATAAAAAAAATAATATTCATAAAAAAAATTGATGTATAATATTAATTGCATATTAGAGATAATGCATGATATTAAAAATATTAATATCTATAAAAAAAATAAAAAAAACTTGCGGGCATCACACTTGTGATGCTTGTGCAAATTTGAAAACATCAAATAGGTGAAATAATAATTATAAAACTATTATATGTTATACATGACCAATTATTAAAAATAGAGTTGAAAAAAAGTTTAGTATAAAAGTATTTCAAAAATATTGACAATATTTTTCTTTCATGAAAATAAGATTGGGCAATATTACTAATCATTTATATGTTTCACTTTCGAACTTAACACCTCTCTACAAAAAAGTAAAAAATAATAAATATATGATCGTATTATTATTGCATTATGTAAAAAAAAATTAATATTTATAAAACAAATTGATGCATGATATTAATGATATATTACACATAATGCATTTTAGGAAAAAACGTAAACATAAGATTATATTATTATCGATATCGAAAATAGTTACTTTTTTAGATTTTTTAAACTAAAATATTAATCTACATTGCTTATAATATATAATACTCTTTAGGGAAGAGATAAATAAATGATTATGTTATTATCGCATTATATATCTAAGCAATAAAAAATTAACATTCATAAAACAAATTAATGTATAATATCAAATATCTATTACATATAATGCATTTTAAGAAATAAGTAAACATATAATTATATTATTATTAATATTGAGAATATTCACTTTTATGGATTAACAAGTAAATGTGGAGGGGAAATAATTATCTTAAATTACATACGATTATAGTGTGAGTATATCGTCCACTAATTAAAATTATTATGAATATATAAGATCACGCTTAATAGGGGTAGTCGGCACAGAATCTAGAAACATCAAAGGGTCCCCAACTTCCACGGGTTACCCCATATGGGACCGGTTTTGTCTGACAAGTGACAATGCCAGACTTTGCCAATGAGCTAAATTTGCCCAACGACCAGAAGGCCTCGAGGCGATTTTTTTTAATGTATTTTCCTTTTTCTTTTTATGACTTTTCGTAATAATAAATAAAATAATTTTTTACACCTCAATAATCTTTTTCTTTTTCTTTTTTTTTGCTATCAATACTTCAATAATCTTTAAAACATGTTTTACGTATTGTTTTGAAAAATAATAAAAACATGAGATGTATAAAAGAATTAAAAAATTGATGAAATTGAGAGCCGTGTCAAATGTTCATATGGTACTCTAAACACCTATTTAAATATTCGACTGATAGACATATCCTAAGTAGTTCAAACATCATTGTTGTTCTTCTGTGTTGTTATGGTTGATCATAATTGCAAGTCGACAAAAATGATTGTTTTCTTGTTCAGCTTTCCTTTATTAGTCACATGTTTGCTTTCCTTCCAAATCGTGAAGTCATAGCCATGACTACGTTTAAGATTGAGTCAAATCTAGTCCGAAACTAACGGGTTAAGGGTCTGGTCCCCTTGAATCAAGATTAGCTTAATTCAGCTTAAGCCAATTTCGGATCGATTCACTCAGTCCAATGGTTGAGCAAGTTGGTTTTTGGTTTGTGAACTGTCTAATTTTCTTTTTTAACAATTAAGAAAAAAATATTCTTTTATCTTTATTTTTTATTTAAAAAAAATACTAATAAATCACAAGAGTATAAAATTTTAACTATTTCACTCTATTAATTATTAGGCACTAAGATTAGCTATTTATACCTTATTAATTGTTGAGCACGATATTAATAATTTACATTTTCAATAATACATAATTATTATTCTATGTCAACAATTAATGAATTGATTAAATAAACCATTTTTTATAAGTAACATCTCAAGAAAAACTCACTAATATAATTAATGTAGGATATAATTTGTGACAGACAATGCTCATTGTATTCTTTTACTACCTTAAAGGAAAGTTCAAAAAATAATATAATCCATGTCGAAGTTAGACTGATATTATAAATAAAATATCATCTATCTAATATTTATAATATATTCGTTATTTTTTATATGACATAAATATATTCTTTATAACTTTTAATTGTATTAAATTATAAATACATTTCTTTTTTTGTACTTTTTTTTGTTGAAAAATTGTTTTGGTGATTAAAGTAATATATTTTACACCATAACTTTTTATTTTTACCAATATTAAAATATACGGGTTTTAATAATTTTTTTTATAAATTTATATATATTATTCGATCTCGATATCAACTTCTAAATATAAGTAATAATATATATTCAATTTTATTTTATATTTTAATTAGAGAGAATACTTAAATTTAATTTATAAAAAACTTTCTTTTTTCATTTTTTTAAAATTTTCGGATTGAAACCAACGGATTGAATTACTGGTTCCTTCGACTCGGGCTTGGACTCGCCGATTTGACAAGTTTAACACATTGAACCGCGCCAACTCACCAAACCCAGTGAGTTAAGCTATGGTTCAAGCCCATGCCTCACAATTTCAGGCTGATTTTAGTCTAGTTCACCAGTCAAACCCGGCCCTTCCCTAGGTTTAGCCATGACTCTACCAAGGTTGTAGTGGTTTCATTTGTTCCCTTTTTTCTTTACAAATGATAGTACTTTGTTTATTTTATCAACATTGATCAGGCTAGGTTAGGTTCCGATTCATTGCTGAAGTTGTTTAGGAAAAGGAAAAAAATATTTACGAAAATGCGGCATTTGGAAAAATTATGCTAGAAATACAACATTTAAAATTGTCTCTTGAAAATGCCATTTCAATTTGCACTGAAATTGCTTAAGGCGATTTCCACAGATATATATTATACCCACTTCTTCTTCTTCCCCATTCTATATGCACAATATCTTCTATACTCTCTCTCTCTCTCTTCAACCATTTGAGAAAACACTTCACCAAATCAGTAATTTAAGTCCGTTTTTTTATGAATCAATTATAGAATCAAAGTAGTTACATAATATAAATTGACATTATGGGAATTTTTTTTGGAAACTAGGAGACAATTGGTGCGCTATCATTACTTTCTCTCCCTAGACATCAAAATAGGAAAATGTACGATCTTTACTCGTTTTGATTTGTTTTAAACATATGTTTTATGAAGAAATGGTGTTATGACTTAATGCATAAAGGTACATTATTGGATACTGATAAATTATGGGATAAGTGTGTACGTTTGTATATGATTTGTTATTTTAAACTTTACTACAAAAAGATATGATTTTTACTCGTTTCAATTTATTTTAAGTATATGTTTTTTGAAAAAATAGTGTTATGACTTAATACATGATGATACATTGTTGTATATTGGTAATTTTAGTTATTTTGATTCGTATTAAATATGCGATATCTTATTTTTTTTTAAAATATACTAATTATTGTAAATTATAATGTATATATAATGATATTACTAAGAAATTAATTGTAAATTATATTTATTAGCTTCCATAATATTAGTTATGGAAAAAAATTAGTAGTACAACAAAAAATATAGATATTATTATTTGCTAATATTTTATGCAATAAGACTTATTGGCTTTCATAATATTAATTGTGAAAAGAAATTAGTGTCTGTTATCGTAAGGTAGTAGTTGTACACGTACATACTGAAGTTTATGCAACTAATATAGTAAATAAGTGTATAATGAATAATATTATGGAAGGAGAGAGTGGGGTGTGATATGATAAGCACTCGAGAATAGTAGTTGGAGTTCCATTTGGGGCTACGTATGACTAGGTAGTTGGAATGATATGTAATTGGCTTCGGGTTGATGTGACAACACACCAGATCAAGTTGATTCATAGATGCCCCTTTGTAGGTGGGACTAGGGATATGTTTTGTGCCATCTCTATCAGCAATGATTACAATGTGCAACAGTTGATGGCTTCCTCAGTAGGCTACGGTGGAGTTAGTAATTCTGCGGAGCTATATATTGAAATTCATGAAGTAAACCCACTATCGATAGCCCTTATCATAGTTGAGCACAATGTCGAACGGCACAACGATGATATTGGATTACAAGTTAAAACCGAGGTGTTTGAATCTTAAGTCGTCCCACTAAGGAATGTACCGAGCACTAGTCTCATGTCCAGTGAACCTAATGTCTTGATTTCCAGCGAGTCAAATAGAGATACTGATGTGGAGAATAAACTGGCATTTGCCAACATTGATGAAAATTTCGATGATACAGATTGTAAAGCAGACGTTAGTCCGAGTGAATATTGGTTGTAGGAAGTGGAAGAAGTATAAGGGTTACATGAACGAAACAATTAGAGGCATGGGTTATCAACATCTGTAGACATAGTTGGGATGTCGAAACCTGTACCTTTCTACACATCAAGTGGGGATGGAATAGTGGCTGGTGATAGTATAAGCGGTAATGAATGGAGCTTCAGTAATGAATTAAAGGTGGGCAAGTGATTCGAGAGTAAAAAACATCTATAGATAGCCGTGAGGTTGCATCATATTATGAACCATCATGATTTCATCGTGAAGGAGTCTGAACCGACGTTATGATCTATTAGATGCATTCATTGGGAAAAGCTGTAGGTGGCAACTTCAAGCTTATAAAAAGTAACATACAGGATGCTTTATAATAACTAAGTTCGTAGGTCCACACACGTACCTCGATCCTACAATTAGCTAGGACTACTCAAAATTGAACTTAAATATGCTATCCTACTTTCTGATTAAGGATGTTCAAGGGTTACTAAGTGTTAAGAGAAGACACTTGTAGGCGAATATTTGCAAGCAATACGGTTATACTGTTCACATCAAGAGAATTAGAAGCGAAGTGTGAATCGATTGAACAGGTTTACAGTAAGTGAGAAGAATTGTATACAGTGTTCCCACATTTATTAAATGCGATCTAAGAGGCTAATCCCGATACTATGGTAGAGTAGAGATGGTGAGACAGTGATACTACCAGGTATGTGTTCTCTGATAGAGTCTTTTGGGAATTTAGACTATACATTGAGGCGTTTACACATTGCAAGCTTGTAGTTATGATTGATGGAACATTCTTATATGGGAAGTGCAAGCATAAACTGCTAATTGCGACATGAATTGATGGACAGAATCACATAATCTCACTTGGTTTTGCCTTAGTTGATGAAGAATGTTTTGATAGCTGGAGTTAGTTCTTAACGTATATGCTCATGCACATTATAAGAGATCGTATCGATATATGTTTGATTTTGGATCGGCATGCTAGTATCTAGTTTGTTGTACAGGGTGAGAACACAGTATGGCTAAGGGGTTAGCCTTGAGCTAATAACAAAGAGTACAAAGAGATGATAAAGAGGGCCACTTATCAATTGCAACCTCAAAAGTTTCGTGCTTACTATGACGAGACCAAGACTATGAGCTCCCATCCTAGAGCTTACTTCAGAGGCCTACATCCTAAAATGTGGACGTTGGCTTACGACAATGGAGCTCGATTTGGTCATGGGATGATTAACATTGCAAAAAGTTATAACGGTGCTTTGCATTATGCTAAAAACTTACCTATGGTGGCACTACTTAAGAAAACTTTCTACAACTATAATGACTACTTCAATAAATGTAGGATCAAGTTAACGAAGCAAATGGGCCATTGGTAAAGTGTTGACCAAATTCACAAAGAGAAAGTTTGATAGGTGGCGCCAAGTGGCCACTGGTCACCGGGTCATGATTTTTTATTATAATGAGTAGATATTTGAGGTCATAATAGTGCCCAAACTAATGGTACATGGGCAAAAAGGAGAGAATAGCCATACAGTTGCCCTTAGGACCACACAGTGTACTTGCAACAGGTGGCAAACATAGAAAATTTCGTACTCACACGCTATGGTTGTTATGGGAAAAATGAGCATGAATTATGCTGTACACATTGGGTATTGGTATATGATGCAAAATCAGCTACGTATATACACGCATTCCTCCATGCCCTGTGCCAATAAGTCTAGTTGTTTAGATCGTGACATTCTTGTGTGGCATCCTGTTACAACATCAGACAGCATTAGGAATCCCGGCAGGTCATAGGAGAAATGATTCCAAAATGAGATGGACATTTAGGAGGGATCATTAACTTACACCTGTGGACTATGCGGTGGAGATGGATATAATAAGAGAAGATGTCCACAGCTAGGAAGACAACTAACGTCAAGTTGATCCACCAATAGTTCATTTATCAAATGTGAAAAAAACCCGTGATAATATTGATTGATTATATTTATGGCAGCGTATTTAAGAAGTAATTATTTTTTTTCTAACTTTTTGTTTTTACTATATGAGTTTGCTAGTAAGCTTACAGATTTTCTTTCCTCTTTTATACTTGTAGGAGTAGATAGATCTAGGACCAGTAAATAGGTTATTACTTTACTTGCAGCCATCCCATAGATCTGAGCTAGTGTGAGGTGGTCAGGTAAGGAATAGTAAATGGAAAACATATTTGTGATTTGTTCCATTTCTTATACTAATTGTAACAATATTTCTTCTTCCTTGTTTATAGAAATACTACTAGCTCCAGTATCGTACAAGTAAGGCGATATTTAGGCGTTGAGATGGCTAGGAGATCCCGATAGATCTACGTATAATCTAGCATCTAAAGCAGTTAGGCTTCATTAATGCGAGCTAGTTTCCTTTCATACAATTAGATTGACACTTAATTATTGCCCTGGATGAGCGATGGAGGGAAGAGACACATATGTTTCACTTTCACATTAGTGAGATGACGATGACGCTATAAGATATATCTTTACTCATAGCTTTACCAATCGATGGCAATGCAGTTGCTAAAGTGACGGCTTTTACTAGGTGGGCTGAGATATGTCACCACCTATTAAGAATTCTCCCATTAGAGGGTGCCTTAAAGGGTACCAAATTAAAGTTGTCATGGTTGAAGGACAACTTCACTGATTTGCCTTTTGATGCAAACGAGGAGAAAATGCAGCGCTTTATGAGGTCACATATCATGTAGTTGATCGGGGATATGCTGTTCTCAAACAAGTCTAATAATGCCATATACTTGATGTTCCTCCCATTTTTATTGGACCTCGCCATAACTAAGCGATATGTGTAGGGAGCAACTTACTTGGTGTGGCCGTACCATTAGTTATGCTTAGCTTCTAAAGCTGACGTAGAAGAGATTAGTGGTCCATTAGTTATTCTGTAAGTGTAGGCATGGGATCATTTCCCATACATCGCTCCCTTGCGTTACTAGATTACGATAACTGTCGATGGTCAACCACTTATAAGTTGATGAAGAGCGGACTTTGACGTGACTAAGTTGCTCACGCATGTAGTTGGATAGTACAAAGATGCATTCGATCACCAGTGTCCGTAGTAGGTACGTATTTATTGAAATTGTTCTCCTTATTTGTTTACTAACTATTACTTTTTTCATCCTCATTGTTGATCATGAATTCAAGTTGTTTGAATTCCATAACATCATGATGATGTAGCTAAATTGTTAGCTTATTGTCGGTATGAGAGTGATGTATGGTTAGCTTGTGTACTACTTATATTCTTCTACATCGTAGAGATGCACTATCTCGACTGTGTGGCTTGACAATTTGACAGGATGTAGGAGATCTTGACTCAGCTTGATACGGGACGTGTCCTGCATGATATTGACCTAAGGGGTAGGATAGATATAAATTGGGTGACCTATCATACAACTTAGATAGTACAATGGGAGGATCATCGAAACTAGATAGTTCAGGTTTGACCATTGCTTAGTGTACATCCTGACTATGTCTCTTGATATCAGTAGGTCACCCATAGATATATCGGCTAATTTGGGCCTTATTGGATATATATGGTATGTACAATTGCTTTTTCATTTATACTTTTATTTTCCAATTTATATACAACTTATACTTTTGCGTTCAAAATGCGAGCGGACTTCATATACAAAGTGCTGCACATGTCATATAAGGACATATTACCTGAGCAACATCTAGTAGATGATCTCATCCAGGGCATTATTGGGGTCTACCTAGGTGACCTAGCTCCACCTGGTTCAAATGTCAACGAAGACCACTCTCTACCGAACCAACCACAGAAAGATAGGGGTTGTGGGGCACATGGTTGTCATTGAGTTAGGGGCTGAGGACGTAGATAGCCTAATGTTGAGATTCTCGACAATAGTTCTTCTCTATACTTTTCATCGCCGGCATCTCTTGGACTACTTAGATTTGAGTTTTGCAGGCCATTCCTTGAAGAGACCTTCAACGATCCTCTGTGTTACACCTTTGTCATCGGATAGGCCTCTATTAGTCGGTTTCATACTCTGCCAGCATCATTGAGGAGGTCGATTAAAGATATTCAGTATGACATGGACGAGGGAGTTAAGTAGATGTACCCTTCTTCGATCCCCATGCATAGATTGTTCTTGAGTGCTTACAGCCAAGACAGTTGATAGATCATACAGCTACATGCGGCTCAAATGGTTCAGCCATAAGACAATGCAAAACCTCAAGATGCTCTGCCATTGCCTTGATGACAATGCTGACATCATTAGCTTTGTATATTTCAATTCTGATTTACTTTCTTTGTTTTTTAAATACTATTTAGGTATTTCAACAGTTTACTTACATTTCGTTCAAAAGTTTCATTTTTTCATAATGTAAAGTTATTTATAGGTGTCGATATCGATTTAAAACAAGTATCTATGTAATATTAAACTTGGACATAACCGAATATCTTACAAATAAATAACTGGATATAATTTCATTGATTGACTAAAAAAAATTAACTGTCTACTAAATATCATATTCTGAATACGTTTTCAACTAATATCCTGCGTGGGCTCTACTAAATTTAAGGTAATGCAACTTTTAAATACAATCGCATATAGACTTGACTAAATATAAAGTAGAGGGGTAGACGAAATTGAAAAATATGAGTGTATTGAAATAATTTGTACTGAAATTGATTGGCTGTTGGGTTGATATGTAAAATTTGTACTGAAATAGCCTCTTGAAGAGGCAAGTTCAATTCACACTGAAATGGCCTATTTTCAAATGTGATATTTCTAGGATTATTTTCTTAAATACTACATTTTTGTAATTTTTTTTCTTGCATTTTTTTTCCTTTTCCCCAGTTTGTTGAGTGTTGATATCATTCCTTTAAGCTGTTATAAGTTTTTAGTGTTTTTTTTCCCCTATTTGGTACAATTTTGGCCTTAGATTCTTCTAATTAGTGAAGAAAATATTACTATACCACCTATTCATTTTGTGGAATTTCATTTAAAAAAAATCTATCATTAGTAAACTAGCCTATATAAACCACTAAAATGTAAAATTAGGTTAAATGGGTTGGATTGATCTGTCTAACCTATACCAAAATACATCGATGGGTTAAATTGATATTGAGAAAATTTTAAAAATAAGGATAGTTAAGGATATTTAGAGGCACGTAAAAGGCACTTTCCTTAAGGAATTTTATGCTTCCCATACAAAATTTGCTAAGAATATACATAACTTTTGTAAGATATAACTAAGTGTGTATCAAGAACAAAAATAGCAATTTTTTATTCTTGATGACTACACAAATTTGCAAAGCTTTAGAAGGTTTGTTTTTGGTTGTGATGATGGTTTGTAAGAGAAAAAATAGAGATAACAAGTGTAAGAATTAATGTAAAATTGTCCAAGAAATAAAAATATATTCTCAAACATTTTTTCATCAATTTCTAAGAGTTACAATCCTTCCTAAATGCATGATTATTTAAAGAAACTTTGTTTCTCACCATTAGATTGAGTTTAAAGCTAACACAAATCTATCTTGGGTATCCATAACGAAGTAACACAACTCTTGGAGCTTTATACATTATGCTCATTCACATAAATGTAACATATGAACACAACTCAACTTGGAAACATAGATTTGTTCTCTAAGTCGTTATCTCTCAAATCTTTCTTCCAAAGATTATAGCCTAGAATTATGGGCATGTTTCTAGATTGTATATCTCTCGATCTTTCTCTAAACTTTAACACGGGCATGTTGGTTTGGATTGTCACATGTTCATTAACATGTCTTAGTACATGGACATGTATGGCCCATGTATCTCATTGTTGATCCCAAAATGTTTATTTCTTTACATCTAAATGACATAAATTTTCACTTCATTATAAGCTTACATAATTGGGAATCTATATAATATTCTCTTACTAGATTATCAATTATATGATTTTCTTACAAATTGTGAAAACACGTAAAAATGGTATTCATAGATTTGAACCATTCATTGATGCAAATCTCTTAAAGTCAAAATAGGGTGTTAGGTGATCCTTTTGTTTGAACCTACACACTTTGTGTTACGATGGGAGAAATCACACACGTCTCCACCACTTTAACAAACTAAATGGATTTTCTAATAGCACATTTATGGCCTTGTACTAATCTTGGCTCATTGAATATTTACAAGAGATATACACCAATCAAATCTTGCTAGAAGCGTTTCAATATTCAATTAGGTGAAATATAATTTTACAATTCATCATACCTTGTTACCCCTTGAAACTTTGTAATAGTGGTCTACCAAGAAGAAGCAAGGTTCTCATTACAATAAACTAATTGGCTTTTAAACCTATTTTAGAAGACATCACTTTAACTTAATTTTTTTACGGTGTCTTTGTCAATTGATCTACTAAATTACACTTTATATAGGTTATAGCCATTGCCCGATTCTTAATTAACTCTTTACATACTTATGTCTTAACTTAGCATGTTTAGATTTTCCATTATAAATTTTACTATCAGCATGTTACATGGTTGATTGATTATCATAGAAGTTTGAAACTCTATTTTCAATAACAAATTTTTAAGTCATTCTGCTTCTTTTCAAACTGAAGCTAAAGTCATAAACTCGGCCTTCTTTATAGAATGTGCAATGCAATTTTGGTTCTTTGAACTCTATCTCATAGTACTCCAACTAAAGTGAAGATCCATCCTAAAGTACATATATGGTCACTATACTAGCGATTCGAATTCCATTAGAAAAACCCTTTTACTTTCACGTTCAGCCATTATTCTTTTCAATTAGTTTTTGATTGATTTTATTTTATTACTTCAAGTTATATTTATCATATATCTTTTTTATCTTTTCTTAATTGGTACCTTTTTTCATTTAGTTGACTTCTACATCCAATTTTTTTTTTTTATTTATGATAATTGTGTTTCTATTTAACTTACCTATTATATTAAAGAGAATGTTGTTTTATAAGTATGTTTTTTGTATCTTTATACTTTTTGTTATGCAAAATTATTTAATGAAAGGTTTTATCGCATTACAGTTAGTTTATCGCACGAAGCTCCATATTTAGCCATTATTCTTTTCAGTTAGTTTTAGGTGTATTTTATTTTATTTGTTCAAGTTATATTTATTGTATATCTTTTTATCTTTTCTTAATTGGTACTTTTTTCATTTACTTGATTTCTACATCCCCTTTTTTTTATGACTAGCAAATGATGCATCAGTAACGTTTGTGCATATAAAAAATTTAGTTGAGAAAATTATAATCGTAAAACAATAATACATATATGTATTCACATTGAATTGGAAATATGGAAAAAAAGTTAAACATTAGTGCTATTGAAGTAAAATTATAATTTTAAAACATGAAATTCATCTTGTCATAGGTTATGAATTTAATAATAAAAGTTTACAAATAATCATTTTACAATGAAATGAAAATAAGGACTTTAATTTTGGTTGGGGAATAAAAAATGGATATAAAAATTTCCATAGAACTCTCATTTTTAATTTTATTTATCTTTTGAAGTGCATGGTGCATATATGTTATTACATACACAATCAATAATGTTACTTAAAATTAGGAAAGAGAGTGGAGAGTGCAGTTGGGTATTTTATAAAACAGATTTATCTTAATTTTCCATATATTATGATTTGATAAATATACCTCATTAAATTAATTGATAGTTAATATAAAAGTTAGAAAGAATTGAAAAAATCACTTACTATACTTAAATCTTAAAGGGTTTTAATAATATAGATAATTATGTTTCCATTTGGTTTATCTATTATATTAAAGAAAATAATATTTTATAACTTTCGTTTTTAGTGTCTTTATACTTTTTGTTATAAAAAATTATTTAATAAAAGGTTTTACTATATTATAGTTAGTTTATTGCATGAAACTTAGACTATTCAAGTTCAACCATTATTCTTTTCGATTAGTTTTTAGTGGATTTTATTTTATTTGTTCAAATTATAGGCATTTTTTTCATTTAATTAACTCTTACATTCCAAATTTTTTAATAATAATTATGTTTTCATTTAATTTTTCTATTATATTAAAGAGAATAGTGTTGTATAACCACCGCTTTTTATGTCTTTATAGTTTTTGTTATGAAAAATGATTTAATGAAAGGTTTTATCACATTACATTTAGTTTATTGTATGAAGCTTATACTATCTACGTTCATTTATTACTCTTTTCAGTTTGTTTTTTGTGGATTTTATTTTATTTGTTCAAGTTATATTTATTATATTTCTTTTTATCTTTTCTTTATTGGTACCTTTTTTTCATTTACTTGGCTCTTATATTTCATTTTTTCTAATGATAATTATGTTTTCATTTGATTTTTCTATTATATTAAAGAGAATGGTGTTTTATAATCATCGTTTTTAGTGTCTTTATACTTTTTGTTATGAAAAATTATTTAATGAATGGCTTTGTGACATTACAATTAGTTTATTGCATGAATTTTAGACTATCTATGATCATCTACTACTCTTTTTAGTTAGTTTTTGGTGGATTTTATTTTATTTGTTCAAGTTATATTATTGTATTTCTTTTTATCTTTTCTTGATTGATGCTTTTTTTTTTTTTCATTTACTTGACCATTATATCTCAAATTTTTTATGATAATTATGTTTTCATTTGATTTTTATCCATATATTAAATTATATACTACATTGCATTATATTATAGTCAATAAATTATTTTTATTTCTTAGGTTATTTTGTATATACTATATTATAGGTCTATAATACTTTAATCATTTTCATTAATAATTTTATATATAATCATTTTTCACTCGTAACGTAATTGCATCACTTGTAGGTTGTTGAAAAAAAGAAAAAAAAAAGTGTTATTATAAATGTATCATAGAAAAAAGTAAAACTGACTTATGGAAATAGAACATGTGAACTTTTATTTATAAAAACATTTATGTAATCACTAAATCATATATAATATTTTTTTCTATGTTTTTTTTTATTGAAATATCCAGTTTTTTTCTAAATTTTTATAATCAATATTTTTTTTAAAATTTTGGGGTTGAGGCTCTCATTGGCCACAATAGAAAAAGAGAGAGACGAAAGGACAGAGAAATGATTGGCGATATATTCAATTAATTTTTATCATAGGTCTATTTTCAAATATTTTTTGTTTTAGCTAATTAAGATAGTAAGCTCTATTCATAAGGAATGAGAATGTTATTGTCTATTTCACATAGTGAAGTGATTCTATGAAACCATGTTGTAATTTATTGTTAAAATTATGGCAGTTTCATTAATATTTTTATAGGATCAATTTAACTTTTTATTAAATCATTGATATATCATTCATTAGATCTGAACTATTAAAAATATCGATGATTTAAATTTAATAAATATTATATTAATGATAAAATAAAAAATTAATTTGATATCATAAAAAATTATGAACGGAACCATACTGCATAAGTACCATACCATAATAATAATAAAAAAAAACTCAAATATTTTAAAGTTTGGGCGCCAATTAAAAGATTCTGTTTTGGTGAAGGCGCCATTTAAACACTTTTCTTCTCGGAAAATTTCCAAGAGAAATGATTGGGCAGGTCCATAATCACTAAATTTCAGGCCCAAGGCCCAATATACAAACTAGGGCAATGAACTCTAAGCAGAGACGTCGAAGACGGAACCACCACAGAGAAAGGAGAGAGAGAGAAGAGAGAGAAAGTTAAGAAGAGAGACAAAGTCAGGGAGCGTGTGTATTTGTTCTCGCCAAGGGCTTTGAATTCAATCCGCACTGTGGAAAACGCAACAAGGTACCTATTCAATTAATCATTAACAAATCTTAATCTATAAGAAAAAGCTTTTTTCAAGAATTGGATTTTTGTTACTTTGTTTCTTAGACACTTTTATGCAATTTGAACCGATTCAATTTGAAAAATCTGGTGTACGTATGCATGAATGAATGTGTACTTAATGATGTATAAGTGTAGTTTGTATGAATTTTGGATTCGTCTGGGATGATGAAGAAGTAAGAACGATGTTGCATTGCATTGTTATGTATTATGCTCACCGAAAGCAGTTTATAGTGTTTTCAACGAGGTCGTTTATTTCCTGTCAGTTTTTTGTCTCCGTAGTTTGCTCATTGTATGGCAGACTCTCTTGTTATGTTGAATGCTGTTTATCTTTGTTGGTTTTCATGGAAGGAAGGATATAATCTTAATTTGACAGGCCACCTATTTTTCTTTATTACCTGCGGAAGTACACCTAATTTTGGTCTTTGTCTTGTGCATAGGCATATTCACATGCATATTGAGTTCCTCGTTTTTCTGAGTGAAGATTAATGTTCACAAGGTAATGGGGTTGATGCTTGCTAAGGTGTTAATGGCATTTTTTTTTTCTGGGCACTTGTTGTGTAGAAGATGACTGTAAATTTTTCTCGAGCCCTTCATTAAGATGGTTCATGTGATGTGACTAGGACAGTCCTCTAATTGAGGTTTCTCCTTTTTTATACTCCTGTTATCACTGTTAACCCCTCCTAGTACAACTTCTGAAAAAAGTGTATCCATAAGCTTGATAGTTATTCTTCACCTTCCCACATAACTAATCTCAGTGGGCTGTGTGGCCCAAAACACCACTGTACTTGCAGTTATTTTGTTCGTGGATAAGCTAATTAGTCTCCAAGGCATTAGTTTTTTCTCAGTTAGCAGATAAATTTTCTTCTTAAGTCTCTCTCTTATATGAAAAGGATTGAGGAATCCTTTTAGTATCTGTGATCTTTTTGACACATTGCAGTCTTGCACAGTATGTGCTGGAGGACTAACACGGCTAGCAATTTTTTTTTTTTTTAATTAAAGGAAAAAGGACGAGTGGTCTGATTTTCACCATTTGAGGAAAAGTTTTCTTCCTACTGTCTAAGAAATGTTGTGGTTGTAGTTTTGGTTGATTCTCGATTTAGCAAAGTAGGCTGCATGGGGTTGAACTCTGAAGTGCAAATGAAGGGAGGCACACAAGGAGCATAAAGTGGAATAGTAGGAAAAGTCATCCGTAGTTGCATGCATCATCATTATTTTCATGTTAAATTTCATGCTTTGATTTTGTGTAAGAATATTGATGTTACTGTATTGACCTTTCTAATTTGGTGATAAGCATCATTTTATACATAAAAGTATACTACATTATTATTATGTATTTTTTTTGCTATTTTAGGTTGTTGGCAAGTTTATTTGATATTTAAATGTCTCTGTTTATCAATGGGAGGCTTTTGGAGTCTATGGGAAGATACAGTCATCAGAGCTAAAAGTTGATCCATGTATCCAAAACGGTCTAGCCAGGGGGATGGACCTGTTCCTAGGCCGGTACGCACAAGTGATAGGCTTAGAAGAAGACCGAAAATCTATGGCCGCACCTATTTGTATTATAATCCATCCATCATCCGTACTAAGAAGAGCAAGACTAAGACAAGGACAGCTGCTTCTCGAATTGCCAGAATGTTACGGCCAGGAGCTCGGTCAGATCGAGCTGCCAATTCCAGTGTAAGTGATTTTCCTACTCAATGACTTGGTTTTCCTTTTGTATAAGTCTATTCTTGGTTTATTGTTAAGTTGATTGATGGATTCTTGCAATTGGAGCTTAGTTCTATGGTGAAGCAACTTATATCAATGCCCTTACCTCTTCTGTCTTTGACCTGTCATTAGATGAATATCTGAAGTAATAAGTTTAGTCATTGGTTTTGGAAGTTGCTGCTGTTTGATTTCATCTTCTTTTGGAGCTAGACTAAGTAAAAGGTGTCTTTGGCTATGGTTCCAAGAGAAGTAAGATCTGATAATATTTTTTCTGTATACAAGTCAATGGCAACCAACCTTAGGCGCTCATCCAGAAAGAGAGTTTCTGTACACTTTGAAGATTACACAGACAGTTCTGGGATGGAGGACGAAGATCTAATGGTAAGAGTTATTACGTTGCTATCCAATTTTTGTAACATGCATTTCAAAACATTCTGTGAGAAATGCTAAGATTAGTCTCTAGTAACCGTTTGATATTTTATATTACTCAGATGAGATTTAAAGCCTAGGAATGTTTATGCAGATGACAAGGTATAAATCATCAAGGTCACGGATCAATAATAATAATGTCAATCATGATGATTTATCAACACCTAAACGCAGAAAGATTGTAGAGAGTAAACCGCTGCCTCGCCGTGAAGGACTGCGGCCTCGTCATTCTAGTGCAATTGCAAGGGAAAGATCGAACTTGCATTCTGATGAAGATGGTGATGGTCAAGGTACATCTGATGGGAAGGCTGGCCAAGATGGTGCTGAAAATGGAAACAATGGAGAAGATGCTGAGAATGAGGAGGAGGAGGATGAGGAGGAGGAGGAGGAGGAGGGTGAACATGAGGCTGAGGGTGATGGTGAAGATGAAGGAGAAGAGGATGGTGATGATGAAGAGGGTGAAGATGAGCAGGAAGGCCGAAGACGGTATGATCTCCGTAACCGTGCAGAGGTCCGTAGATTATCTGTGGATGCAAATAAGCAGAGACCAAGATCTCCAAGAAGGGTGTTTCATCAAGGAATTGGGGCTAAGGTTAATAGAGAAGTGAGAAAGGGTGGAGCTCGTGTTATTAAGCGTCATCATATGACCAGAACTGATGATTCTGATGATTCTCTTCTTGTGGATGAGTTGGACCAAGGACCTGCTATTCCTTGGGGGCGAGGAGGAAGCAGATCTGGGCCACCGTGGCTTTTTGGAGGAATAGACACGCATGGGGCAGCAGCATGGGGATTAAATGTTGCTGCATCGGGTTGGGGTCATCAGGCTGATGCTCTTTCTGCCTTGAGTACTGGAATTCAAACTGCAGGGCCTAGCTCCAAAGGAGGGGCTGATATCCAGCCTTTACAGGTTGATGATAATGTAAGCTTTGATGACATAGGCGGCCTTTCTGAGTATGTTGATGCTCTGAAGGAAATGGTCTTTTTTCCACTACTTTATCCTGATTTTTTCGCTACTTATCATATAACTCCTCCTCGGGGAGTATTACTGTGTGGTCCACCGGGCACAGGAAAAACGTTGATTGCAAGAGCATTAGCCTGTGCTGCTTCAAAAGCTGGTCAGAAAGTCAGTTTCTACATGCGGAAAGGTGCAGATGTGCTTAGTAAGTGGGTTGGTGAGGCAGAGAGGCAGTTGAAGCTACTTTTTGAGGAAGCACAAAGGAATCAACCTTCCATCATTTTCTTTGACGAGATAGATGGACTTGCTCCCGTACGTTCTAGCAAACAAGAGCAAATTCACAATTCCATCGTTTCAACTTTGCTTGCCTTGATGGATGGCCTTGATTCTCGAGGACAAGTTGTTCTAATTGGAGCAACCAATAGAATTGATGCCATTGATGGAGCATTACGCCGTCCAGGTCGATTCGATCGTGAATTCAACTTTCCTCTGCCTGGTTGTGAGGCACGTGCTGAAATTCTCGATATACACACTCGCAAGTGGAAGAGGCCTCCTTCAAGGGAGTTAAGGCAAGAACTTGCAGCTAGTTGTGTTGGATACTGTGGGGCTGATTTAAAAGCTTTGTGCACTGAAGCTGCTATCCGTGCATTCCGGGAAAGATATCCGCAAGTGTACACTAGTGATGACAAGTTTCTGATTGATGTGGATTCGGTTCAGGTTGAAAAATGTCATTTCATTGAAGCCATGTCGACAATCACCCCTGCTGCCCATAGAGGCTCCATTGTCCACTCTAGGCCATTGTCCTCTGTTGTTGCACCATGCCTGAAAAGATATCTGCAAAAGGCCATGACAATTCTATCTGATATTTTCCCTCCTCTAGCTGTCTCTGTGGGGTTGACCAAGCTTTCAATGCTGTCTTATGGTTCTTCTGTTCCTCTAGTTTACAGACCTCGCCTGCTACTCATTGGCAGTGAGGATGTTGGGCTGGTAATTCCTTGGTGCCTCTCGAGTCTTTAAATTTACCTTGAGATTATAAAGCCAGTTATACTTACTGCTATAGTTGTGCAGGATCATTTAGGACCTGCAATTTTGCACGAATTGGAGAAATTTCCTGTACATTCCCTTGGACTTCCATCTCTTCTTTCTGATCCTAGCGCAAAGACTCCTGAAGAGGCAATGGTTCATATATTTGGTGAAGCTCGGAGAACGACTCCCTCAATTCTCTATTTACCCCAGTTTCATCTTTGGTGGGAGACAGTATGTGCATATGTTTCTTCTAATATTCATTTTAGTGCCAATTAGTAAATTATTGCTTGCCAGTTTTTCATATTTTGTATTCAACTGTGTATACTTAGCTAATGGACTTGCCTTGATTCTATGCAGGCAGATGAACAGCTGAAAGCTGTCTTACGAACGCTCCTGGAAGAATTGCCATCTGACTTACCAATATTATTACTTGGCGTATCTCAAATTAATCTTGAGGAATATAAGGATGCAAGTTCAGTATTTCCTCAGCGTACAGTGTATGGGTTTTTTTTTTGGATAGAAACATCTGGTCTTGCAATGCTTCTTTGAGTATCTAATTTCCTTTGTGTGTTCTTCCAATTGGACGATGTATTTGATCCTCCTGCTGGGTATTGGTATTGACCCAGGCCATGGTTTGTGGCAAAAAGAAAAGACCATTCTGTTTGCATACCCAAAGAAAAATTTGTTTTCTTGTTTAGTTTGCTGTTCTTGTTTCATCTTGGAATATTTCTTCCTGAAGATTGGTCTCTTTTCAGATTTTTGATCTGCTTTTCCATTTATGAAAGAACCTTATTCTAATCTCATGGTCGCTGGTATGTGTTTCAGGCTTAATCAACCAAAAATCCTTCCATTTGTTCGGTAGAAATTTTCTTAAGAGGTCCTTGCACAATTATTTTTGTACTTCCACACTATGAACTTCTTGCACGGTGTGGTTGCAATGTTTAAAAGTTTCTAATTGTGCAATATTCTCTCCCTCAGAGATATCTCCCAATGTTATGTAATTAGCTGTTACCAATTATTTTCCTGGTTTTACTGGTTGGTTGAGTTTCAGAAAGAGCAAATACTACAGTTTAATAGTTAGTTCAAGTAAATCTTGTAGCAATTTGCTTCGTAATTCTCTTAAGTTCCACCCACAAAAACCACTAGGGAACTCCGAAGGAGCTTTCTCTGTCTTTGAGCTTGTCTTTTCTTTCAGCAAGAAGAATGCAGATCTTCGAGAAGCACCAATGAGGGTGCCAAACATTATCCTCCTTTGTTACAACATAAAACTTGAAAGGCAGTACCAGCTATTTTGACTTTCCATTTAATGTCTCCGCATGATTTGGATATTGCTGCTTTTAATTAATTTGCCTGCATCTGTATTCTAACTTCTAATTATCTCGTGGGTTGTTAATAGTTTGTATCAATCATGGAAGGTCTAATGGCTTTTTGATGCTTGGAATGAAGCTAGAGGAAAATGAAAGTGAATGGCATATCTTATAAGATAGTTTATTTTTCCAGTGAAATTTATATTTGCCTGTGCAGGTCCATATAAGTACAAAAGCTTGCAACAATGCGTTAGTTTTATATCTCTACATTTTTTTATAAGTATCTCAACAGCCTTATAATCGTGTCTGATGTACTTTTTTATGTATTGTCAGCTTTCAAGTGGATAAACCATCTAAGGAAGACAGAGATTGTTTCTTTGCTAACTTAATAGAAGCGGCATTGTCAGTTTCATCAGATGTTCAGTCAGAAGAATCCCTAAAGTCAAGATCTGTCCCTGAACTACCAAAGGCACCTAAAGTAGCGTCTGGCCCAAAGGCATCTGAAGTGAAAGCTCAGTACGAAGCGGAGCAGCATGCACTGCGTCGATTACGGATGTGCCTTAGAGATGTTTGCAATCGGTAATTAAAAACTTTGGGACTATTTTTATGCAGTAGAAACCGAATGGTCTTTATGTGGGTCCATCATGGATTTTAAGACATCAATCTGAATCAAATAGGTGCCGATGCCTTTTAGTTTTGGAATTGTGCTTGTTTAGGGTTTTAGACACTAATCACCATTAGTAAATGACTTCACCTGAATTAACTGGGGTGTTAGTGAAAGTTCTTGTGGAAGTCTTCCTTCTAAGAAGGTAATCGAACTACTAAGTATTATTCCTAGTGAAATACTAAAACTTGGGGGTTTAACTCAAGTAAATTTGCATTGTTTTGACACTTTGACTAGTTGCTAGAAACTTTTGAGGTTTTTATTGCTGATCATCATTCTTCATAGGAGAAGTGCCTTGACTTTACATAGTTTAATTGTTGTAAATATGTCAAAAAGAGGAACAGAGAGAGACGTTTGAAAGAAAAAGAAAGTCAGAAGAGAGTGCTGGAAAAATAGATTGCGAATACCTTTTGGTCTTCTTGCATCTAGTCTTCTTCTGTTATTATTCTTTATAGATTTGAATCTGAACTGGTTGTATTTTTCAAGAGTTGCAGGAAAGCTAAAAATTTTCTGATGGCAGCTACTCTTCCTCTTGTATTAAATTTTATCTCCTCACATTTTGGACAATAGCCCTATTCTCTCTTATAAGTAAGGACAGAACTGTGATCTTCAAATTTCCAAAAGTTCAAACTTCAAGGAAAAGCCTGCTTACTTAGGCAAGTGTTATTGGAAGTAGATGTATACTCCCATTATTTGTTTTTGCTGGAGTTCCTTCCATGTGCATAACCATATAATTTGGAATATAATCCTTTTGTCAATATTGTATCTGAGTATGCTAAAATTTGCTATTGCAGCTCTTTGTTCATAGCTTAGCTACTTGTTTGTACCCCCAATAAATCCTATGTTTAAGACGTACCAAAGCCATTCTGAAGATCTTTTTGATGTATAAGCCACCTGGCTTTTTGCTTGCAGGATCCTGTACGACAAACGGTTTAGTGTCTTCCATTATCCAGTGATGGATGAAGATGCTCCAAACTATCGCTCAATCATTCAAAATCCCATGGATATGGTTACTCTATTGCAGCGGGTGGATGCCGGTCATTATCTTACATGTTCAGCGTTCTTGCAAGATGTTGATCTGATTGTGACAAATGCAAAAGTATGCTTTCTGTGGGCCCACATTTGCATCCCTATTTAATTGTCATAATAATGTCCCTGCCAATTGTATTCAACACTTGGGCCATGAAGATAATAATAAATACACATAACTTTTGCTCAGCCCACTTAGGTATTGGATTATGATTGGTTGGGCTGCCCTTGAGACAGGACAACAAACATTCATTTGTAACTTATGCCCAGTCCGCTTAGGTGTTGGATTATAATTGGTTGCGCTCTGCCCTTAAGACAGGACAATAAACATTCATTTGTAACTTATCAAGTAAATATTCCAGTAAAATAAATAAAAATCCTCTGTTCTCACACATAGTAATGATTTGCATGACAAGCTTAAGAGTGGACATTTTGGTAAGATTCTAAACCTTAAGGACCACATGTGAGTTATATGCATAACGATGCTTATGTAATCACTTGGATATTGTGTATGTCTAGCATACTTGCAATTTCTATGTGATTGGTGTCTTGGTTTCGTTGGACATATATCATGCTTTCTGTACGAACATGTTGACACATGTTTTTTATGTACAAATGGAAGTTTGCATCCTTGTCTCTTTCTACTAAAATAGTTGATGGTTCATGCAGGTTTACAATGGAAATGACTATAATGGTGCTCGAATTGTCAGCAGAGCGCACGAGCTTCGTGATTCTGTATGTTATCTTCATCTCCTTAAAGTTTTCTGTTGATATTTTCTTTTTCCTATAAAAATTAAAAAAAAAAATAAAAAAACTTTCCTTTCTTCTTTTCAGGTTCATGGGATGCTTTCACAGATGGATCCTGCCCTGGTCACATACTGTGACAAGATTGCTGCTCAAGGAGGCCCAATTAGTTTGCCAGATGATTTGGCTGGAAGTATGTATCCATCAACCCCTGTTGTGCAGCTTGGAAATGTCACAAGAGCAAGTGCCCGACTTCGTAATGTCCAACCAACACTAAATTTGGATCAAAGTTACGAGGCCTTAAAACGACCGAAAAAGATTGTTGACTCTGCACATGCTGGTACAGTTACTTTCTTAGCGTCTCCAATATATTAATTCCTAATGCATTTTGTTTACAAGATACTACATTTCAATTTTGAGGAAAATTTTTGCTGTGATCTGTTGATTTACGTACTGGCATTTTGTGTATTTACTTGTGACCATCAGCTTCAACAGCAGAAGATAAATCACGACATCTAGATTCAGGACCTTCAAAACCATTGCATGAATCAGAGGCGAATGATGCAAATACAGAGCGGCAAGAAACCTCTTGTGCGGGTGGACATCATGACGAAAATTCTGCGGTATCTTCTGACAGAGCGGGTGCAGACAATCCCGAAGATGTGTCCATGGCAGAAGCTGATATTTCAGATGAAGTAGAATCAGTCAAACGGCTATTCGTAGAGCATACGCATAATTACGTAATCCCTCAGCTTGAAAGGCTTTATACTAGGATTATAAAAGGTGTGTTTGGAATCAAAACCGAAGTCAAGGATCACCTGAAGCAATCAATTTTGAGTTTTTTGGGGAAATTTGTCGAGGATGAGGCAAATTTCTGATATTACCCTTTTTTTTTTCTTTTTTTTTTCTCGTTATTTTAAACTCAAAAAAGAAAAGGAAATAGGAAAAATTTTCTTGTACAGTCGGGATTTTCTTTATTTCAAAACCATTTGAGCGAAGTGTGTCTCATATCTCTCTCTCTCTCTCTGTTTGCCTAAGTGCACGTGCGTGACTGCCTCTGCGTATAATGTTTGTCTATAATAAGTCTGGGATGTCACTCCTACGCTTGAGGTACCTTTCAGTATCCATTGCCATTGCTCCTCCAGCATGTCTTTGACATCTTTCTTAACTGTAGGGAACAGCTAATCTTGCCCGAAACAACTGTTCTTTCTTCATGATAAGTATGTGTAAAACGTGCTAAACCTAACTAGAAATACTTCTCTTTGTTCAATAATAAACGTTCAGGAGTCGGGACCCAATCTATATTCTAGTCTAATCAAACTTTTGTAATGAATTAATTTATTCTCCAAGATAATCGACTAAAACATTTGGACGGCCATTTCTTATTTGTTCGTATAAATTGCACCGCGTTGCTATAAGTTGGATCTGGATTGGAATTGGCTGGTCTTGGTCCGACTATTGAGGACCTGTCCCCAGACCCTGGCTCAAGTGTGGCCCCGTCTGTTGGAGTGCACCAGTCCACCCTCCATTTTTCAAAGGATCATGTGAGCTTGGATTGACCAAAAGTTTGGCCATTATATGTGTCAGCCTGCCTTTTCAGGCATTGATTTTCGATCCTTTAGCAGTTCGGCCTAAGAAGCTGGAAATGGCCTTCGGTCATCAATGTCTGGGCAGCATGGTGTGTGCAGGCATGTGTTGGTCTGCTTCTACAGGCATTCAAATTATTATTATTATTATTGATGAGTTCCCTTATCTTGTTTTTATTTTTTTATTTTTAAATTTAATCTCTGTACATAATCTAGTGGATATATGATCATTTATAATTAGTTGATGTATAAACATGCACTCTAAATCGAATTTCATCCAAAGAGTTACTATAACAAAACAAATTAACAATTAGAACACCGACGAACTGAAAAGATCCTTTCTTTTTTTCTTCCCGTTACCTATCCTCTCCTATCTCTATTTGAACAATAGAATAATTTAGAATGTAGCTGCCAACTGACAAAGAGGGGAAAGCATCCATATATTGTGGTTATAGGAGTATAATTATGCAAAAATACACACATATTTAAAAGAGTATGTCAACAGCTCTCAACGACTAAATAATGAAAAAAAGGTTGTGATGGAAAACAAAAGATGCTATCAGTATCAGCAAGCAAGCAAGCAGAAAATATTCAAGTACAATTTAGAAGTAATAGAAAGAAATGATATAATCAGAAAATAAAAAGATGTATTTTTGAATCATTCAACCCAAGTCCTCACCATAAGCATTCTTGTAGTATAGTTGCGCATCAATCACCTTCTCGGCCAACTAGAACCGAACAAGTTAACATACATCAAACCAGTAGCCTTAAGGATATAAAGAACAGTACAAGAAGTAAAACCTGAGAGTATCATTTTCTGGCCAGTCATAGCTTAATTTCAGTGCATTATAGACTCGAGATTCGACACCACTGACGGGAATGGAACGTCGCAAGTTATGGATGGCACATCGCCATAGATAAACGTCCGTCTTTCCCTTCATTGTTGATCCCACGACAACAAGAGCTAGGGGCAAATTGCCACACTCTGGACAAATGGCTTTGGCTAAAGGTCTGATTCTTTTTTTTTATTTATTTTTTTTATTTTTTCACAACATCTCTAGCCTTTTCAACAAATGATTGCTGAGCTTCTTCATCTATCAGTAATCCAATTTCAAGTGCTTTCGCTTCTATTACCTTGCACGCCCCTAGAAGTCATTTTGTCAGTACAATCTTAGAACCTACTTGCTTTCAAGGAATGCCTATGCTTGCCTAATCAATGAATTGCCAAACATTGTCCACAATAAGCAGAAAATTCTCTCTCTGAATTATATTGTGAATTTGTTCTGCAGAAGATCGAGTATCCATCCCTTCTTCTACTTTTGTGATCCAGCCTTTAAGCAACGTCTTTCTGTATCAGTTTTGAAAACTTGTAAAAGATCACGAACATCAAGACATCATTAGAGAAAAGTAGAGAACATGAGAAGAAAACTGGAGTTTGAGTTGAGAAAAGGATAAGATGTCTACATATATGTTCTGCTTTTTGTTCTCTTTTTCAAAAGTATTTATATGAGAACAATAAAAAAAAAAAAAAAATCTAAAAGACATGCTTCCTCAAAATACGGAAAGTCTTTCCATCAATTCGTACTTTTGAGCGGCTAAAAATTACCTAACACGTAGCAAAAGTAAACCAGAAGATATAGGCTGCCATACCAGAATAACAAAAAGTAAATCTACTTTAATCACTATCATATCTTAGAAGTATTGAAGAAAATTCTTATACATCCTTACTCCTCCTTAAGATTTTTCTTTTTAAGACTCCCTAATTCTCCCCTTAAAACTTCAAATCTTCCTCTGGATAAGGACTTGGTCAAAATATCAGCCGCTTGGAACATTTGAGCTGTAATGAACCAGCTTCACTTCTTCATTTTGTTCAGCTTCTCTTATAGAATGAAAGTAGACACTAACAGTTCATTCACTTAAAAGGGATGGGTATTCCATTTCCCTTATTTCTTATTAAAGGTCCATTATGTCATTTACTTCAAATCTCGCCCCGTTATAGCCATTATGACTGAATCCATATTACTTGAAAATAATGAATCAGTATTCCCTCCTTCATGTCCATAATTGCGATTCACTAATCCTCCTTTCTTTTTTCTTCCCAAAAACTCGCCCTCAACAAATTTTTTTAAAATTCCTAACATCTGCCCTCAGATAAACATACACCATGAAATTGAAAACCCTATCAGACACTTTCGTCGAACCCTAATTCGCATCTCTCTAGTTTATCTTCAAACAAGTAATACCATCTTGCCTCTATCTGTCGCTCCATCTCATCGGAAAGCTCCTCAAAGTTTGTTATACCTCTCTCTCTCAATCTCTCCATCATGTGAAGTGAGCGTGGAAGATTTGTAAAAAGCGGAACCCATTTATGGAAAATTTTTGAGAGAAAAGCTTCTTCTCACCACTATTTAAAAATTAATCGAAGCCTATATATGGAAGAAGAAGAAGAAGAAAAGTCATTTTTTTCGTACCGTGTACATGTGGTAGGTTTTGATTTAGGATTGTGTTTCATTGCTGCCAAAAGGTGAAAGTTGTGTTTGAGGGTTTAAAAAGCGAAACCTATTTGTGTTTGTCACTCCATCTCATTAGAAAGCTCCTCAAGGATTGAGTTTGATTGCCGCCAAAAGATGAAAGTTGTGTTTTGACTTGTTCATGGTAGTGACGATTTGGGATTCAATTTTTTTTTTTTTTATTCTTTTTTTCCTTTACAAAGAATAAGAAGAAAAGCTTCTTGTTGATTTGGGGATCTGAAAGTGACGAACTTGATTATTTTTTTATTTTTATTTTTTACTTTTTTCAATTATATTTTATTGTTTTTGTAATTTTGGAAAGTTGAAAATGATGCAAGTTATTGTGATTCCCATGAGTACTGAATTTTATTTTATTGTAAATATGTCATGGGCAATTCTGGTATTGTAATTAGTTCTTTAAGTCTTATTCATTTATCAATTTTGATGGCTTATTACAATTTAATTCAATTCCTTTATAATAGCAATTTCATTCCTTTTCCATTTCGTTCCATTTCGTTCAAGGTAGTGAACGCACGATAATTTGTTTGGTTGCCATAGAAATAGCCGATTGTTTGTCAAGATAGATGATAGTTGAAGAAGTTTGAGGCAAATGTAAATCTCTCAATACTTTCCTAATCCAAATTACTTGATTAGCTAGCGGGAGTAGCAGTGGCTATGTATTCCACCTCTGCGGCTGATTGAGCTACAACCTCTTGCTTTTTGGACAACCATGAGAATACTCCTGAACCTAGAGAGAGCACATCGCCAGTAGTACTCTTGAAATCATCTGGGCATCTTGCCCAATCATTGTCTACATGCCCAATCAACTTCCCTTCTTTACTTTGACTGAACTGAATGCCATAATCATGAAATCATCTGGTTACTGCTCTCTGCTAGTACACTTTTGGCATAAGCTGAGGATGATTCTTAAGGCATATCCCAAGACAAAATCGACTTAAAAGAGAAAATTACATGGAGCATTGAAAATAAGATTGTAAGCATTCGTATAATATTACTAAGGTTATGTTGTGTTGTCTCTCAATCCCAAATCATAGAAGTATTTTTCAAAGATCATTAAGTATTTCTTCATAATAGAAATCATAAAAACTATCAACTTCTTATTAGAAAACTAGCAAGACTCGTTTGTTTTCTTTAAATGCATCTTCATATGGTATATAGACAATACATAATCCAATTGATTTGTCCATAACCCAATTGATTTGTCCCTGTCTGTTTTCTTCTAAGCTAGAGCAATTCCATCGCTATCTAGCAAGTATAAAAAAAAAAAAAAAAATGGAGGATAAAAATTATTAAATGTCACATTTCAAAAAGATATTTTAACCGTGAGATAATGGATAAGAATTCTCATAATTTAAGTATGTCCATATAAACTAATATGATGAAAATTTCAATATTAAGATGATAGACTAAAGGAAAACTATTAATAAGACTGCTTAATAATTCAAATATTATAGAGCTTTGTACTAAAAGATTCAAAAGATGCAACCTTGTATTTAAAGTCATTTGTGTATTATAGGGCTTGTGAGTCCAAATAGGCTAATTAGACTTATGTAAAGGTCGATTTCTAACTGCAAACCAGTTAGGCAAGGTTTAGAGCAGGTTTGAATTGACCTTTAGACTGTTGGGTCTCAAGGCTCCTAGTAGTTTGACTATATAGGCTTGTTGAATCGGTAAGTTAGCTTGGCTAGTTTGGTCCTTGAAAAAAAAAAAAAAGATCATGTTTAAAAGGAAAAATTTTGAAGTGGTTTATTTGTATCAACTACAAATTTTTTTTTTCCCCCAAAACCCTAAATTTTTTAAGACTAAATTTTTACAAGAATTTTTGTACCAACCATCTGATATAAGAGATATTTTTCTTTGTAATATATCACTATGGTTTATAGTTAATAGTGACATTGTATTTTATTTCTTTCTTGTACTTTATAATTCTATAAAGAATGAGAATTATTCATCCTTTACAACTTTTTTCGTTTTACTCGATATTACTCATTATTTTAATATTGCTCTAATATTAACTTCATGCGGATCATGTCATGACTCTAAAGGGGGTTTAGTAGAATTGCTTAAAATTTTTATATCATGTATGCATCCATAGTTTGAAAATCGTCTTGCAAGTCAGAGATTATAAAACTCTAAACAATTAATTACTAAAGTTTCGGTTCTTAATTTAATTAACTTACTACAGCATATATGTGACTATGGATATTCGATAAGTTACAGTTCATTAGAACCGTAGAAAATCGATATTCCCTATCAAACGATAAAATTATGTAGTAAAGTTCTAAAACTTAAACTTACAAAAGTTATAAAATTTAGATATAGTATTAATAATTATATATAATAATTCAAACCGTTTACACAATCTATCCTCAAATTATAACTTTTATGTACCTTAATATCGGTACTCAATACTCAGCTTCTAACCCATATCCGATTATTTAGCAACTTGTAAGAAAAAACTATCGAGAAAAAAATTACAAGAGTTTAGTGAGTTATTCCTTATACTATACTATCAAATAAGTTATCAAATAGTTTATTATCAAATATATGAATGTATGAACAAACAGTATGTCAATTAATATATATGCAATTGACTGGTGCTGTAGATAACATCGGATTTAATGCTCTCTAAAATAAAGATTAGAGATACATCAGCACCAATCACAGCCGAGCTCTAACACCTGAGTTTTTAATCATATATAAATATATATAGAAATTCCATGTTTCATGAAATAGATTTTTATTTCCAACAATTGGTAGTATACAAATTTTCAAGTCTAGTGATGAGGTAGCTCTCGTAGTCCATGCTTACACTCTACAGCAATGGTCTCTAGATGTGACTCCCAGTTATCTACGGTTAGTGTCTCCCGTGCTAAGTAAACCCGCAAACCAAATGCTATTACACTGTACTAATCAAATCATGTGGGAATTCATCTCTCTAAGGTTCTTCATTACCAACTGTGTGAGGTGACGATCGAAACATTATATGTAATGTTCGTACTTATGTATGATCCATTAAATTTTAGTTGAGTTGAATATGATTAAGTTAAATTTATGAGGTGATCAAATATTATCAACAAATTATTCAAATTATGCAAAATCAATCATATAACTAAATCTTTAATTATCACATTTAACAGTATTTTGTACAGTAATCAATCAATTAATATCGAACACATGTATAACTCAAACCCCCCATACATCAAGTTAATAATATTTAATTTATGTGTGCTAACTACAATTACAAAACAAGTATAAAATCATCAAGAGTACTTATCTGACCATGACACTTAAGTGTCGTAATGATCCTAAGGTGTCCTAAGTCCGATATCAAGGTTGTCTGATAATATAATAATTACAATATTATAAGTTTTTAATGATTCTATCTATTTATTTGAATTAAATTTGATACCTTTCTTTTAGTTACCCCTAGTTTTATATATTCCTTGCAACCTTTTTGTTTTAACTTTGTTTTTCACATTCTCATAAGATATACTATTAGATCATAAATGAAATTATGATTTTTATAACAAAATATGCATGTTAACCTTAAACTTCGGTGTTTTGCGATTAAAGGAAATTTTCTCTTTTGGTTAAAACTTTTATTTAATAACCATCATAACTAGTGAAACTTCGAAATTATATTTAATTAAATAATACAATTACTAAAAATATGGTTAGTACAATTTATAATACGAGTATAAAAAATCGATATCATATTAAGAATATAACTTGTCAATATAGTTAATTCTCATATAATTAAGTGAACCATCTAATGTAAATATGATAATATGTAACAAAACGAGCACATGTAGATTTATATATATATAATTCTTAAGTGTATAAATATGAATGTTATCAGCATCGTACCTATAACCCATATATCCTTTTTGTTGTTAACGTCCTTATTTATCATATTGTTGTATTTATTAATTAATTTATTTATTTATTCCCATTATCACCATTGCGTTATTATAACCTGTATCCAACTTTTCTAACTATACTATTACTTCGACTTTAAATGACCATACAACCACGTAACGATCAAGCTAAAAGCTTTGCTAAGCCTTCTAAGTTGATGTATTTCAAGTTGGTACATTCTGAATCAGCCCCTAAAGCTCCCATATGCTAAATTAAATTAACACCATAATCGTAAAGCAAAATCATAGCTAAAGAAACTCCAAGAGCTTACCTTGATGTACAACGATATTGGAATTCCTAGTTTGATCGTACATGACGGCGCAACATCTTTTTTTTTTTTTTTTTTTTTAAAAAACCAACATATCATGTTAGAGCGACTAGGATTGCCATAGGTTCTTGTCGTCGAGCTTCGCTATAGTTTTCCTTCGTATTAGTGTGATCTTTATGGATTTTGGGTTCATCGAAGGGCGTGGTTGAGGCTTCTCGTGACCGACACAAAGCTGCCCTGTTTTGGTTTCTCAACACAGGGGCTGTTCTCAAAGTGGCTGGTTAAGACCTGACCAAAATAGAATTGTCGGAAGAGAGTGTCGAGTATGGTGAACAAAGTTACAACCACAGTTCTACACACACATCGCACGAAGTAGAGAGGGGTAGAGTTTCAGAACCAACATCATGCGCCTTGTTCTTGCTTGTGCGCGAGAGGTGTTGCTATAGAAAACGGTCATGGAATTTGAAAACGTAGGAGGGAATATATAACCTGTTAAGATTGAACCACTTGAAAGATGGAGGTTTGTCCACGCATGTACGGAGTGAGCGTATGAGAGTAGTGATGAGAATTGGGAAAGCATGAGGACAAAAAAAAAAAAAAAAAAAAAAGAGGAAAAGGAAAAGAAGAAAAATAAAAGAAGCAAAATCACTGGAGAAAACTGTTTCAACAATAGACCAAAGTGTGTAATTACTGCAGGAGGAGGGTTATCTTTATCTTCTATATATTACAAATTGCTTTCCATATTTTCAGGCTGGGCAGAGTGTGACGACACAGGGGAGACAGAGATATTTTGGCAGAGAAGAGAGAGAGATTTCATTAGAGAGGGGGGAAAGATATTACTTCTGATTTCGGGGATACTTATTGTCCTTGTAATTGGATTTTAATGGATTATGGGGACTGTCTTCTATTCGTAAAAGAAAAAGAAATGGCTGGTTTAGATGTAAAAGGTAGTCTTTATGAAAAGAATAAATAAATAAATAAAATTGTAATTATGGATACTATAAAGGTTATTAATTTATTCGTTTACTTTTCTTTTTTTTTTTTTTTTTTTTAAGGGTCTTTACATATTCTTTCATAAAAAGGGTTTTGACGATATCATTATTAAAAACTAAAATTCTAATTAAGCTATCCAATTTTGTTATCTTTCAATTACCTTTTAGTTATAAGTACTTTATGATTCCAACTTACACTTTTAAAGTTTTGTTTATCTAAATAAACTTTGGTTCTTGTAGGATTTCTAAAGTTTGAAAGTGGATTTATCTTTATAAAGGTTTTAGGATTGAATTCGATCCGGAAAGTTTTCTAGATATTACCTGCTTATTATATAATATGTGTAGCTCATGCCTTTGTTAAATTATAATTATTCGTTTATTGAATTTTATAAATAATATTTTCAGCTTTATTACGTTTCTTTTACAGAAAACTTGTTGTGTGTAATTTTATCTATGGAAATAATATTAATAGTAAATTTTTTTTTATCTATATGTTTATTTAATATTGTCATGGCAGGATTAAATTTTCTTTACAACTGCTGACACAATTTGTCATTATTGGGGTTTGAGCATTGCTATTGCTGATGATAATGTTATTTATAATATTATTGTATAATTATTAGTAGCGCCACTATTAAAGAGTCTGACTTAAAATTTTAAACTATATATCACACTTGTATATCATGCAATATAATTAAAATAACGTCCAATATGTTGTCGTAGTAATTTCAAGAAATCTGTAGCTATCATTTCATGTAGTGAGATATGACCACTTACATGTCTCTTAAATACACTTTTCATAATGTTTTTCAATAAAATATTTTTTTAAGCATACATTTTCGATTATTAAAATCACGATTTTTCATATTTATTTTAAGTTTTGAATTTATGATTTTAATTAAGTTTAAAATTATTAGTTTTGTTAACTTAGGATAATTTACTTACAATATTTGAATCAACTCTATACTCGAAAAGTTAAATTTGCTGAGTTTATAGGCCAAACCTATTATTTTAGAATGAAGCAAAATTTCAACAAAAAAATTATCGGTTAATCCATACGACATTATGTGTTATGTTATGCAAATATAATTAACACAGACACCTATTAGTGTCATAATTAAAGCACAAATTCACCTGCAACAAAACAACATCATCACAACTAAAGCATAACCTTTTGCAGCCTTAATCCATAAGATAACAGTAATAAGGACCGCTATTAAACATAATGTAACAGCTAAGATAAAATATGTTCTATAGAAAGCTTACAAATACCACACTTTTATATAAAAGACTCAGAACATATTAAAGCCATTCCATGATGTGCCATCATCTTTCTACACGGAACATATAAATCATTCCATAACGTACCATTAATTGATGGTAATTGATATGCATGTGTTTTTCTAGACAATTCACTTTTAACTAAGTAGATAATAATAATAACAAGAACAACACACCCACAAATTCAGAGCAACCAACATCAGAATCAATATGAGCAGATTAAGTTTTTTTTCAAGTTGTGACATCCTGGTAGTAGCAAGTTTCAACCAGATGAATTGAGATGCTTAACAAAATCTACATGGCAGCCTTAAAATTATTGCGATTGCTAGTAACAAAAGCCTTGAGCAACAAACACTATATTCAGCAGAGAAGAAGATCTTTGATTTGATCCCTGCAGAAATTAGACGATTACCATTATACTCTCACTGGAATACAACTGGTTATTGCATTTATATTTCTAATAAAGCAAGTAATGAGATCAAGACCAATGTATATAATAAGCTCGAATTCGCAAGGACAAAACAGACAAAGCGGTAAAATATTTCCCACACAAGTTCTAGATTTCCATCTTTATGTACAAACAGTTAAAATAAAGAATACATCAAAACTCTTCCAAAGAACTATCATGACCCTTGCTAAATTCACTTTCACAACTTTGTTCCGATTTTCAAACTTTCAATAATTTTCTTTTTTCCTTTTTTGCTTTATCATAATCGTGATATTAAGACAAGAATAGCGAAACAATAGTATTTCTTTTTTTTTTTTTTTTAATCTAAAGGTTATTGATAATTGAAGAGTGAAAAGTCATATATTGTTAGAGAAAACATTTAAAATCTATGCATCTTGTTCATAAAAAAGAAAACCTTATTTAATTCTAAAACTAAAGGAGGTGAATTTTTTATTAGGATCTACTATGTATTGAATTTTGTAATATATATAAATACACACACACAAAAAAATGTATAATACTTTTATCTTACTAAAAAAAGCGACGCAAGTAAGAAAAGGACATTACCAGTGAAGAAAATAATAAAAACATTATTGTATCCACATTGATGGAATGACTTAGAAAACGATATATAATTATATTAGGAAAAAAGAAAAAGACACTGAAGTTCGATTTTATCCCCACATCCCTCGCACATACATGCACTCTTGAGGGTTGAACTATCACCGAACTTCAGTGTTATCCTCTTATTGAAAAAGACACTGAGAAAATTGTAGTTGACGAACCTATGGCTTGAAGAATTGGGTCATGCGTGATTTGGTGTCTTGGCTGTCCCACTCTAGCTCGTTCCACCATTCTTCTCTTCCTCTTATCTCTTTTATGGAAGTCATGTGAGGCAACTTCTTTAGGTTAGGGCATCCCCACACTTCCGGGACCTCTAGAGATTGTAACTGATTACTCGATTCGCAGTTGTAGAGTCTTTGCAAGCTCCGCAGGTTGTAAAGATTAAGACGCTTCAATTTGGGAACAACAGCTTGGGTTTTTGTTGGACCACAATGGAAAACCTCTGTCGTTTGACGACACTCTTGTAAAGTGATCTCTTCTAGTTCGGGTAATTCCATGTGTGGATCATTAGAAGAGAGAAGATTTTTCATTTTGCTTCCTACTTTAGAGATTCCATCTACATAAAGCCATCTTAATTTAGGGAATGTTGTTGTTCCAAGGGCACTAGCTATTTGAGAAAAGCTCCAACCAACCTTACCAAGGCAGAGCCTCTCCAAGTTTGACAGGATGAGAGAGTTAGAGTTGGTAGCTGGTCCAGTCAAGTGTTCCGTAGAGAATGAAAAATCTATGATGATTAATTCCTTTAATTTGGAGGAGTTGGGCCGATCGATCAAGTTAGAATTAACAAATAACTTGTCCACATTTTGAACACCATACAGGGACAGCGATTCTGCATGGAAGATGAAAGAACCGTCCTCATTACCAGCACATTCGACCCCAGAAATTTCAATTATTCTCCGTTCTTGGAAGAATCCACCAACGTTATTAAAACCACGTAGATAACTAAGTGTAAAATATTCCAACCTTTCCATCCAATAACAGTCTTCATAACTGCATTCCATGTCAGCTAAATCAATATGCACCGACATCAACTTCTCTAATCCCGAGAGGTCTTGCAGCGTTGCCTTTGCCTCTTCTGATGAGTAGTTGGATTTCCTCTTCCTCTTCGTCGGCCATTCGTAACCACTCCCTCTCATGTCTAGAACCTCCAAAAACTTTAAATTACTTATGACCTCCACATCCACGCTTTCCAAATGGTTAATATAACGCAACCTCAACACCTTTAAATGAGTAAGTTGCCTTACTCCTCTCCATATATTATCGATTTTACAATAAATAAGGTCAAGTATCATAAGTTTAGGCACACATGGAATTTCCTCAACATTATCACAATGCGTTAGAATAAGAGCATGGAGTTTGGGGAGGGAAAGAGAAGAACCTGGAAACGACTCAATCCCCTGCATATTTAGGACTGCAAGGGATTTAAATCCTTTCAAAAACTCATGGGGCACTTCTACCTTATTTTTCCGAGTTCCGTGAAGCAGAATGGACGTCACTTTAGGAAAATCTTGACGGTGTTGCGGTAGCTTTATTTGCTTATTGTCCACGAAAGAAATCCACTCCACGTTTTTGACTTCCTCTGGCAATGTAACCTCTGCAACCCTTGAAACTCCATGTCCTGAGAAAATCATAGATCTACCATGAGACCCTGCAATCCATCTCGCAAAATCACGGACGACATCATGCATCCGTACAGACTTGGTACCACCATCAAATTTTTCTAATAAGCAAGAATCTACCAATTTCTTGATCGAATCCAATCCCTTATGAAGTGCATTCTCATAGTATAGTTGCTCATCAATCACCTTCTCAGCCAACCAGCAGTCAACAAGTTCTCTTGCTCCAATTACCTCACCTTCGGGATATAAAGAACAATACAGGAAGCAAGACCTGAGAGTATCACTTTCTAGCCAGTCATGGCTAAACTTTAGTGCATTATAGACTCCAGATTCGACTCCACTGATGGGAATGGAACGTCGCAGGTCATCCCTGGCACTATGCCATGAATCAGAGTCCACCTTTCCCTTCATGGCTGATCCTACAACTACGAGAGCTAAGGGCAAACGACCACACTCTCGGCAAATGTCTTTGGCTAGAGCTTTGATTTCTTCTCTTTCTACAACATTTCCAGCCTTTTCAACAAATAATTGCCAAGCTTCTTCATCTGTCAGGTATCTGATCTCAAATGGTTCGGCTTCCATTATCCTACACAGCTCTAGACGTCGTGTAGTAAGTACAACCTTAGAATCTGCTTTGTTTTTAGGAACGCCTATGCTTGGTAAATCAACGAACTCCCAAACATTATCCACAATAAGGAGAAACTTCTCTCTCTGAAGTCTATTGTGAATTTGCTCTGCAACATATCCAGTGTCCATCCCTTCTACCTTTATACTCAACCTTTGAGCAATATCTTTCTGCATGCCTTTTACATCAACATCCTTGGTCATTGAGACAAATATGACCAAATTAAAGGAAGAAGTGCTATTTAACCTGTTGTTTAAGGCTTTCACAAGCGTGGTCTTACCCACTCCTCCTGGTCCCCAAATGCCAATCCTCCTTACATCATCATCCTCTAGTATGTCCATCACCCGGTTCAAATTTCTTGCTGCAGTTGTATCATCCTTGATACTGGGAACTTCACGGATTTGCTCGACTCTTTTTGGCAGCAAATTGGCACGTTTTATGATTGTGTTCCCTCGAACTATCAGTTTCTTGATCTTTTTCTGCAACTTACATCGCGAACATGCTTTGCCAGAGAAGCAGCAAGATCGCTGATCATCATTAGGATTGGAAGCGCTACTTTCCCGCAAGATCTTGTCAGCTTCTAAAATCCAATTGTTTATCTCATTGGAGCTGCTCATTGCCTCAATCCGGTTTGCCATATCGCCTAGGTTCTGTAAGTAATCATCAAGGGATTCAGGCTTAGAGAGAACCTCCATTGAGTTTTTTATCTCTTCGTAACATGGACGGCACAGAAGACGAGCTACTGCTTCCAAGAGAGAAGCAGCCAGGGAAGTGATGATATCCATGAGAAATACGATTTGAAAAGAGAAATTTCAAATAGGAATAATATATTAGTCTCTACTTGCGGAAGGTTTTCAGTAAGGAAAGTTGGTTACCTTGGTGATTGATGAGCTTGATGATATAGATGCAAAATCATGCCTAAGTCTTCCTTTAATCAATATATCGAATGATGGTGGCTTGGTGGTGGGGCAGTACGTCATCGTCAATGTGGCCTTCTGTGTTTTCTTTCTATTAAGGGACAATGCCTCCCCTCCCCCCCAGGTGAAAGAAGACTACGCTAAGATAAGAGGGAATCCTTCGCTGCAAAAGTGGCTGTTCAAAGGGGAACAAGTCACATTCCTTTTCTCCGTAACTAAGGTGGTTTTGCATTAGCCAGTATGTATTTGTGTATTTTTTTTGTGCTATAGTCATCTAGACGTTTCAAGAATATAAAACATAAATTACTATATATGGTATATTTATATATACTCCCTTTATATCGATAATGAAAATCTCACGTTTTATCAAACAGATTGGTGACATCTGGTATCCCGTTCCAACTCACATGAAATATGATTTGTGTTTACTAGTAGCACTTGTTGAACTATGAAGATTTGTTCATTCCTTTTTCCTTTTCTTTTAGTAAAAACACCATTTTCTTTGTCACTTCTGATTTCACCATGCTAACTCAAATTCTCATAACTACATACATACATGCACATGCACACATATACAGACATATATATGTATATATATAGGATACATCATACTTTATACATTACTTGGTACCGGAACATGAAAAGACGCAAGGTCTGGTTCAAGTCACCAGTGTCTTATTATGGTAGCGGGTCCATATACCCCCAATAATTCAACGTCCTGATGCCATTCAATCTTTATTCTGCTTTGCTTTCTCAAAAAGCCTTGTTTCCCACTAATTTGGTGCTTCTTTTCAAGGTGAAGCACGTGACTACTGTTCTTTTAATATGAATTAAATAAAAAATATTACATAAATATAGATTTTAAATCACATTTAAAAAATAAGATATTGAAAATAATGAAAATATCATATTTATGAAATACGATTTAATATTTTGATTATAGTTGCTATCTTGTATTTAAAAAATATAACATATATTAATTGTATAAATATTGCATCTCTTAAATATGTTGCATTTTAAAGATATTACATACAATTAATTACATTAATGCATATCTCTTAAATGCGATATAGATACATGTGTTTGTATCGCTTTTAAGAGATGTAAAATAGACTTAATAAATTGATAATATTTATTATATAATTAATAAATACATAACATTTATTATATATAATGATAAATAAGTAAGATTCTCTTCCTTTTTTTTTCAATAAAGAGTTTAAATTATCTCGTTGGTCACTACCATGGATTAGGATATGTCCTTAGACCCATAGATTATTTACAGATACTTAAAAATTACCTACTAAGTAAGTCCTCAGGATTTGAATACTCACTGTTCTAACCGGCTGTGGACCATTGACTATCAACATAGCCAACATGTGTTGCACGCTTGCAATTGGTTACTACCATCTGCTAGTGCATTTTTTGGTATCTTCTGCCTAATGATACATGTACAAAAATATATTTTCAGAAACTAAATCCATTCTTGAAGTGAATGGCTGAAGAATGGTATGGTGGTGTCCACCGAGTACCCCTTGGTCGGTCAAATCAAAACTTAAATATTAAAAAAAAAAATTATGGCTTAGGACTGAAATTAAAAAATATATATCAAATGTTGAGTACTAAAAATATACTTCTCCTAAAAATAAATAAACAACACATAGATAGTGTTTAAGGTAAAAAATTACGAAGGGGGCAAATGCTCGTGTGACTTGTAGCATCTCCTTGGCTACATGAGAAAAACTAGACATAAATATTGACCGGTCCGTTATAGAAATGGATTGATAAAGAATTATATGTGTATATATATGGACACGTCATCACGACCGAGTTGGGACATGGACTTGGGAATGGTAGAGGAGAGAGTTGCAAATGAGCTAAATTAGTCGCCACTTACTTGAATTTTAGTTCAATGTTTATTTTAACTATTCAAGTTGTTTGTGGAATCAGACCTAACATCATGATGTTTGGCTTTATTAGTTTGCGAATATAATTGAGCTTAATTGGAACTTAAATACTAGCCAAGTTCAAATTGAATTTACATATCAATATTGTTATAATGAAAAGAAAAATATATAATTATATTTAAAATAATCAATCTTAAATGAACTTAATTAAGTCAGATTATTATTTATAGTCACTTCAAGTCGATCTTGAACTGGAATTCAAGTTCAAAATTATAAGCACAATTAAGTCTAACACGAGCTCAAACTTTGAAAAAGTGTTGTCATTTGGTAGTTTGATTTTCCTTCTTCGAATACATACATATACACATACATAAATATATAAATCTATATATATATATATATATGTATGTATGTATGTATATATACACACATACATAAATGGCGAACTGATGATTACCTGAATAGAGTAAAGCATCTAATATTAGTCGGTTCGTTTAAAATGTGCTTGCCATATGAAATGTGTTGTAACACTAAAAACTAACCTTAAACACGGAACATGATCGGAGCAAACCTTCTGCCGGTGAAATGTGTCGAGCTTTTGGATGGTTTTGTACAGAACTTCCTCATTTACATAAAGATTGATTTTATTTACAAGAAAAAACCTTCTGCCGATGATTTGTTCTTTCTTGGGATAAGATGCTTAGGGATGCTATACAATGGGATGGACCTTCCTAGTGTTTAATATGGAAACCGTGTCTTACTTCTTAATCATACATATATGGGCATTTCAATATTAACCGATACAAGCATGTACGCTCTTAATATAGCTCCACCTAAGCGCTGCGTACAGAAACCAGCAGTTGAGACTGTCTCTTCCCGTTGCAATTAGCCATCGGCCAATTTTGTTTATGAGTCTTTCTTCACGTTTCGATGAAAATGACATGAAAACAGCATCTCTTAAAAGGAGTACAGATTAACAAGGCATAAGATTCAGCTACCAATATCAAGTTTTGTATTCGAGGAAAAGAAACGGAGAAGAAAATGAAATCAACGAAGAAAACTGCAGTGAATGAAAATGTGTTAAAACTGTATTGAATAGTTCGTTTGTACAAATATATATAGCTATACTACCGTTGCAAACAGAACTAACTAACCAACAAATAAATAATTAACTGTTTTAACTGTTGCTATAACCAAGAAAAATGATCCACTCGCAATGATGGACTTCAATCAAAGTCAAGGCTCATGAGTGAAGGGGAATGCTGAAGTTTTTTGACTCTGCTGCTGGAGTTCCATGTACATATTAGCTTAGCATCTTGTTTGTGCTCCCAATAAAGCCTCTGTTCATATATGATAGACATGACAACCAAAGCCATCCTAAAGACCTTGTCTAATGTTTATGTCTTGTGGTCTTTTTTGCTTGCAGGATCCTATATGATAAAAGGTATGGTGTCTTCCATTATTCATTGATGGATGAAGATGCTCCAAACTATTGCTCAATCATTCAGAACCCATTGGATATGGTTAATCTGTTGTAATAGGGGGATTTCAGCCATTGTCTTGCATGTTCACTGTTCTTGCAAGATGTGGATTTGATCATGACAAATGTGAAAGTATATTCTTAACCCAACCAATTGCATCTAAACACTTGGGCAATGAAGATAATTAATACACATGTATCTTTGCTCAATCTGCTTAGGTGTTGGGAGTATGATTGGCCAAGACACCCTCTAAGACCATAATTAAGAACAATAAACATTCATCCATTTCTTATCATGAAAATTTTCCAATGAAATGAACAGAATTCCTTACTGATCTATCACATACTGGTGAGTTTCATCACAAGCTTATTAATATTGAAAACTTTGGTAGCAGAGTACGTTTTATTTATAGCATACATATAAGAATCACTGTGCAATTATAAAGCCTCATGTCTAGTGGACTTTCAATGACCAACCAGCCATATCCTACATTTTACCAAAATCAGAAAAGAAAAACAAACGAGATATCATTGTTATTTCGAAGCTTGCCCTCACAAAAGCTTTTACAAGTTACAAGCAAGCAAGCAGCCGAACTTCACCACGACGAATAATGAAAATGATATTTTCGAAAACAAAAGGTTCCATCAGTAAATGGAAAATATTCAAATACAATCAAGATTTAATAGAAAAGGAAAAGATATAATCAAACCAATTATTCTACATAAGCTTGAATTGTAAGATCGAAGCTACGTGTACCTGCTGCTTAATCTGATCCTAATAATCATATCCAACTTAACATGTGAAAATCACCTTCCATCCTCATCATAGTATTGTGGCTTAAAGTGCTGATGCATGTATGACTTGGTTTCTGAACTATCCAACTCTAGGTTATTCCACCATCTTTCAGCTTGTTATAAATACAGTAGTATAACTTATTTTAATTAGCTTGTTAACTTAGTTAGTTTGTTATACTTAAGTTTGTTATTTGTTTAGCAGTAGTAGGAAGTTTGTTAAGTTTCTGTTATTAGTTTAGTTTTCGTTGCTGTATATAAACACTGATACAGAAAGCTACAAGATAGATTACACACTTTCACAATTCCTCATTTTCATCCTTTCTCCACTTGCACAAATCCTTCATTTCCATTTTCCTCGTCTGAAGCTTTTGTTCACTATTGTACTCGTTTTAACAGCAAACACAAAACTACACAACGGAAAGTTTTATCATGGAATTAGCGCTATTATAGCTAGGTGTCAGTATGAATACTTCACCTCTTGAAGATATTAGTTCTCCGTTTTACATTTATCATTCAGAATCTCAAAATTTAGTCTCCATTACTCTAGTGTTATCTGGTCTCAACTATAACATGTGGAGCCGATTGTTTTTGTTAGCACTTTGCATTCACAACAAGGTTGGTTTTGTGTATGGATCAATACCTGAACTAGAGAAGATCGATAAGTTGTATTCGATTTGGAGTAGATGCAACAATATAATTGTTGCTTGGATTTTACGATCAATCTCACCACCGATTGCATCAATGGTAATCTATATGCATTCAGCCAAACAGATTTAGGACAAATTGAATGTACGTTTTACTTAGCCTAATGATTTTAGGATTTGCCAATTGTATCACATGCTTAACACCATTGTTTAAGGATTGAGAAGTGTTGATGAGTATTTTACTGAATTAAGTATCATTTGGGAAGAACTTTGAAGTTTTCGACCGTTGCCTCATTGTTTATGCATATCTTGTAATAATAAATATTTTGATAGATTTGTTGATATGGCTCAGAAGGATTATGTGTTTAAGTACTTAAATGGATTGAATGAGGGTTTTTTAGCACTTCAGTCGCAGATACTTGTGCTTAAGCCTTTTCCTTCTCTAGATAAGGCATATAATTTGTCATTTGACATGAGTTCCAGAGGGCTAATAGGCTTAAGGATTTGGTTTTGTCAAAGGCTTCTGCTATGGTTAGTCTCAATACAGGTAAACAACGAAATAGAGGAGAGGTGGTTTGTAGTTATTGTCATAAGAAAGAGCACTTGAAGGAGAAGTGTTATAAACTTATTGGATTTCCTCCGCATTTTAAGCAAAATAATAATGTTAAGCTGCATAGTTCTGGTGTTAATCATGTGTTTTTTGGGCATAATTTTGTTGAACTTACACATACTAATGCTGATTCTTGTTCTTCTTTGAGTGGTTCAAATGTGGGTAGTATTTCTTCTTTTGACATGCATCAATCAGGGTTCAATTTTTCTAAGGATCAATTGCTCAATCTTTTGAGTATGTTACATGTTTCTAACTTTAATCCTTCTAGTGCTGCTTTGCCAGCTACAGCTTTTGGTTCATCGGTTGTTTTGTAGGAAAAACCTCTGGATGAAGCTTCTATAAGTCATATGGCAAGTACATATAGTTTCTTTTCAAGTCAGCAAATTAGAAATTCCTTTGTGAAAGCTAGTTGGATACTTGACTCAAGTGCTACTGATCACATGGTCGGTTCTATTTCATTATTTCAATCTTATAGAGCTATAAAGGAATGATAGATTTTCTTACCTAATGGTTAGCAGCTTGTTGCTACTCATTTTGGGATAGCTTTTTTTTTTTCATCGACCATAATTTTACATAATGTGTTATTCATTCCACTATTTAAATACAATTTGATCTATGTCACTAAGTTGTTATTAGACAGCAATTGTGTTCTTCTCTTTATAAGGAATGTTGCTTTTATTCAGGACTCTTCTAATCAGAAGGTGATTGGGTGAGCCGAAGTAAAGGGTGCTGTGTACTTGTTGGAGCAACAACCTAGTTTAGTGGGTCTCTTTTTTGAAATTGATACTTTTTCAGCTGTAGGACATGTTAACAACGTTTCCGTTTGTGCTATTTTGTTAAGATTGCCTAAGACTTTCGATGTCTAGCACTATTGTTTTGGTCATCAGTCTTTTGATTGTATGAAACAAATAAGTCAGGTTGATAAGGTTGTTAAATGTATTCCATTTCAGTGTGTAGTTTGTCCTTTAGCCAAACAAAAGCATTGTTCATTTCAACTACATGTTAAGAATACAAATGCACCTTTTCAATTAGTTCATATGGATACTTGGGGACCTTATGCTACGGTTTCTCTTCAAGGTTATCGATATTTTATTACAATCGTTGATGATCACACTCGGGTTATAAGGGTTTACCTCATGCATTCTAAACACGAGGCTTCTATGGTTGTTAAGTCTTTTTATGCCATGGTTTCTGTTTAATTTGATTCTTGTGTCAAGACAATTAGAAGTGACAATGGTCCATAGCTTATGTTAACTCAATTTTATGTGTCTAAAGGAATTTTGCATCATACATCTTGTGTTGAAACACCACAACAGAATGGTGTGGTGGAGCGAAAGTATTAACATTTATTATCTACTGCTTGTGCTTTGCTCTTACAGGCTTCTTTTCCGATGTGTTTTTGGGGAGATGCTGTTCTTACAGCTGCCCATATCATTAATTGGTTGCTAACAGATGTGTTGAATGGTTTTTCACCTAATCAGATGTTATATGGTAGAGCTCCATCATACTCTTATCTTTGTGTTTTTGGCTAGCTATGTTTTGCATCTACCCTTATGAGGAATAGAATAAAGTTTGATCCATGTGCACATCCTTGTGTCTTTGTTGGATATCCAACAACTATTAAAGGGTATAGTTTATACAGTCTAATTCAATAGAAATATCTTGTTTCTTGGGATGTTCATTTTGTTGAAAATATTTTTCCTTTTCAGTTATATCCTTTCTTGGATGACATATCTCATAAGTCTACTTCTCTTCCTATATTTGACTCTTCTTATATGGATCATTTGTTTTCTCTCTTTCCACATGATATAATAGTTCAACACACTCTTATTAGTGAAACTGGAGCTCCTTTAGGTGAAAATATTCCTGTTGTTGAGTGTCCAAAGCGTAGTGTTCATGAAAGGAAACTTCCTTCATATCTTATCGATTATCATCATCATTTGGTTTCTCAGAGTTCTCAGCATACTGCTTTATGTTCTTCTATTGCACATCCTCTTAGCTCAGTATTGACCTATGATGCCTTATCCCCTACTTATTGTGCTTTTGCTATTCAAATGACTCAACATAGTGAGCTTACTAGTTACCACCAAGCTAAGTCTCTTGTTCCTTGGTGTAGAGCTATGGATGAAGAGTTAGAAGCATCGAAAAACAATAACACTTAGAGTATAGTTCCTTTGCTTGTTAACAAACGTCTTATAGGTTACAAATGGGTGTATAAACTCAAGACTAAACCCAACAGTTCTATTGACTGTTACAAGGCCTGTCTTGTAGCTAAAGGGTATAGTTAAAAGAAAAGTTTTGACTATACAAAAACTTTTAGCCTGGTTATTGAGCATACTACTATTAGGTTTTTCTTTTGTTTGGTTACCATTTTTAATTGGCATATGCATCAGATGGACGTTCACAATGCCTTTTTGAATGGTAATTTACACGAGGAAGTGTTCATGAAACTTCTTCAAGGTTTGTCTACTTCTACTCAATCTTCTTCTGGTGTTAAGCTTGTTTGTAGGCTTCATAAATCTCTTTATAGTCTTAAGCAAGCTTTAGGACAGTGGAATGCAAAGTTCACTTAATCACTTTTGGCTTCACTTAGTCCTGTTCTGATTACTCTTTATTTGTTAAAGGTTTGGCTGATGACATGATAATTTTTTTGGTTTATGTTGACAATATTGCTGTTGCATGTAAAAATCTTCAGCTCATTAATCGGTTTAAGACTTTCATGCACACTTAGTTGAAGGTTAAGGACTTAGGACCTCCTAAATATTTTATTGGTCTTAAGCTTGCACGGTCATCTGATGGGTGTTGAGCCTGATTTTTCGATTTTCTATTTAAAATTGGTTTCCCCATTTCCAATTAATACTAAACCCTAACCCATTTAATATTAATCCTCGACTAAAGAAATTGAGAAATTCCGTTTTTTTTTTTTTTATGAAAATAATTTTTGGAGTCATCATCCGATCGAAGTCGAGGAAAGAAAAAGAAACTGTAACCAATTGGGTGGATTGATTACGATTTGACTACTGGTTTTTGATTTCAATTTGAATGAATTACCAGAGGTTTTCAAGTTCGGGGGCTAACTTATTAAACTCTAACGGGTACCACTATCTATTTACCGAAATTAGGATTATTCTTCTAATTATAATATTTTTAAGAATAAATAAATAAATGAAATCAAAAGAAAAAGAACCTAAATTTCTACACATTTTATCGTCGCCCTGAAGGTGCCTACGTACCCACTAGTCGGGATCAAACGATCGTAGTTCTTTTGAAAAATCTTTAGTGTGTTGATTTATTTTAATTTTGAAAAATTGCTCGAGATTACATTTTTAATTTATTTAGTTTATTTAAAAAAACCTAAAGGGTCCTAACACTTAAGTGTCATTATTTTATAAAAAAATACTCTAACAATCCTATATTGTCTTTTATTAATTTTTATTTAAAGAAAAAACAACTTTCTATGTAACAAACCAAATCTTAAAATATGACCAATCCTAACAATCTCTAAAGTAATTCATATAACTACTTACCAAAACTAAAATAATTCCATATAATATACTTATATAAAAAAAACCTATACTGACATGTCCATATATTATTTTAACTAACAAAATATAACGATCCATATACAATTAAACCTAATCTTTAATGGTCCCTAATCTAATGTTCATATCCCTATCTAGATACCTGCGATTAAATAACTGTTTTACTTTAATTTTTACCTAATCTAAATAACATCAGAAATCTAATACTAAAAACATATCTTTTTCTATCCACGTATCCATATATACCATGTAAGGATATAATATAATACAATAAAATATAATGTAATAATAAGATAAAAACAAAATAAAATAAGTTGAACCAAACCCGATTGTTGTTGAAGGATCAAAGGACGTGTGTACACTGCTGGACAGCAACCGTGTTGCCACGACGGTGCAGTGAGTGAGTGTTCGAAGTGTGTGCTGTGTTGCTTGTGGTGTCTCGTGCATGTAACTGCTGTAAGCATGGACTGTTGTGTGGCTGATCGAAAACTTGGTTGAGTGTTCTGTCGCTTGCTAGAGATTATCGTGTGGTGCTTGCAATTCGTGTGGGAGATGTGCCGTGGGGAATTGGATGCGCGTGTGTTGGCTGTCTTCAGCAAGGTCGAACGTGGCTTAGGAGAGCGTCGTGGTGCTGCGTGTGGAGGCTACAGTGTGTAAATCTGGTGTAGTGTGCTATGTTAGACTGTGACTGGGGCTGATTGCGCTTACTGTAGATGTGTGTGGATTGTAGATAGCAGCAGCGAAGATGGATCAAGCTTGACGCTGGACATGAAGTGTTTGAACGGTGGAGTGGTTGGCGTGCTTGGGTTGGATCATGCGTTGGGTGTCAATAGGCGACGCGTCCTGCTCGTCAATAATAGATTGTGAGTTTTGTTGATGGAGACAACGCTGGGGTTGACTAATGTATTTGTTGCTTTGTGTGTTTGGATGTTGTTGACCGTGTATGATCGGATTGTTAGTGAGTGGACGTGGTGCTGCTGTTAGCTGAATCAGAGAGATTGTTGTGTGAGGCTTATGGGACTGTGTTTTTTTGTTGCTTTCTTCTTGCTGTCTGAAGTCCTCCATTTTATTTGTACATGTACGTGTTTTTTAAGGTCGAAATCAAATCATATCTGGATATATCTATCGTATCTGATTCGATAATTAAACTAGATTCAAATGAATTCAAATCCGATTTAACTAAATTCAAACGATTTAACTAGATATGAATCTTATTTTCATCTTGCTTTTGCAAAGATAGAAAAATAAAAACATAGATGCCTGATGAGACTCAAACCCCAAACCTCAAATTAAATTCAATCCAAATACTTCGATACTTATCTGTTAGGCCGTTGGCTTGCGCCTTAACATTCAGTACAATTAAATTATACTTAAACTACCCGATTCCTTAAAAAAATATTTTTTAACTAAGCTAAAACTAAAACTAAAACTAAAACTAAAACTATTTGTTCCTAATAAATCTACAAAACTCTTTATTATAATAATTTTTTATTTTCTTATTTTTTTGGTATTTTTGTCATTTGTTAATTTTTATTATCTTTTTATCTTTTTTCAATTTTTTAATTATTTTCTAAATTACGGCCCTAAAAACAAAAATTATAACTACTATAGGCAAAAATCGAGTGTCTACAATGGGTTAACTCTATCTCAATGAAAGTTTTCTCTTGATTTACTTACCGAGACTGGTTTTCTCAAGTCTAAGCAAACAACCACTCCCATTGTTCTTAATCATAGGCTTTCTAGAGATGATAGTTCTGATTTTGTTGATGCTACTAGATATCGCAAAATTGTTGGTAGACTTCTCTATTGGTGTATTACTTGACCAGATTTAGCTTATGCTGCTCATGTTCTTAGTTAATTTATGGATTCATCACATCAAGTTCATCAGCATGCTTGTGATCGTGTATTACGGTATATTGAAGGAATAGTGGGATAGGGGATTTTCTTTTCCAAGCATTCTGATTTGGTCATCTGGGCTTATTGTAATAGTGATTAGGGGGGTTGTCCTGATTCTTGACGCTCTACAACCGGCTTTTGTGTTTTTCTTAGAGATTCTCTCATCAATTGGAAATCTAAGAAGCAAATGACTATTGCTCAAAGTTCTACTGAGTAAGAATATTGAGCTCTTGCTATAATTGCTTGTGAAGTTCTTTGGCTAATTGCTTTATTGAAAGAGTTTCACCTTACTTGTCCTTTGCCAATTCATTTCTTTTGTGACAATCAGTCTGCTATACATATTACTAAAAACCTGGTCTTCCATGAACGAACAAAGCATCTTGAATTAGATTTACATTTTGTGTGGGAAAAAGTGGTTGAAGGTGTCCTGTTGCCTATTTAGGTTTCGTTTACTGATTAGCTTGCTGACATTTTCACCAAGGGCTTGGTAATTGAATGTTTTACTTCTCTCCTTGTCACGATGGGAGTAATTAACATTTACTCTCCATCTTAAGGGTAGGGGGAGGGTGTTATAAATACAGTAGTATAACTTATTTTAGTTAGCTTATTAACTTAGTTAGTTTGTTATACTAAAGTTTGTTATTTGTTTAGCAGCAGTAAGAAGTTTGTTAAGTTTCTGTTATTAGTTTAGTTTTCGTTGTTGTATATAAACACTGTTACAAAAAACTACAAGATAGATTACACACTTTCACAATTCCTCATTTTCATCCTTTCTTTACTTGCACAAATCCTTCATTTCCATTTTTCTTGTTTGAAGCTTTTGTTCACAGTTGTACTCGTTTAAACAACAAACATAAAACTACACAACAAAAAGTTTTATCATAGCTCCTGTTATCTCCTTTATGGAATTCATATAAGGCAACTTCTTTAGATCAGGGCAATCATCATGCACTTGGGGATCGCCATAGATCGCCATTGCATAAACAATTCAAAGTTACACAGTTTTTGCAAGCTGGGAAGATACCAAAGAGTTAGAAACCTCAGCTTAGGAGCAACACTTGAAGTTTTCATTGAACCATAAAGGAACACTTATGTCATATCTTCACAATAACTTGAAGGGATCCTATCTAGTTTGGGCAATTCAATGTGTGGATCATTAGAAGAGGACATTTTCAAGTTTTTTTTCTTTGCCATTGTTTTCAACTGAAATTGTAAGATATCTTAAGTTAAGGAATGTTTTCTCTAGAGCATCAACTATTTGAGAAAAGTTGTTAACTTGATTATTGTTCCAAAATATAAGCCTCTCCACTCCAACAGGGTAATATATTTAGGAGCAGGTTCAATTAATCCTTTAGAAAAGGAACGATTATGTATGCATGATTCCTCTAATTTGGAGTTAGATTAAGAGATTGAGTTAAAATAAGAAGTATGTTGTTCGCATTTTGAATGTTTTCTAGAATCAACCATTCTACATGTAAGATGAAAGACCCTATGTTCGTGTGTGTGTGTGTGTGTATATTTTCCACAAAATGAATTTGGATTGCTTTTTTTTTTTTTATATATTTTTACCCTGATCATAACTATAATCATAATTTTCCAAACTTTCCATCCAATTACAACCTTCATAACTACACTCTACTTTAGCTAAATCAAGATAGATTGACCTTAGCTTCTTTGATCCTAAGAGGTCTTGGAGCATTGCACTTGCTGACTTAAATTTTTCTTAGTTGCCTATTTGTAACCATTCCCTCTCATGTCTAGAACCTCTAAAAAGTTTAAACTACTCATGATATCAAGCTCTATGCTTTTTAAAGAGGTGGTTCTTGACAAATTCAATGCCTTTAAGTAAGTTGACTTACTCCTCTCGATATTCCATAAAGAAGAACCGCTAAGGTTAAGTATTATGTTAGAGTATCAAGCAGGGATATCATGTGTTAGAGTATTAACTATAATAATGTAAGGGTAATTTTGTTATTCAAACTTATATTATATAATAAACTTGTGTATGATAGGGTAGTGTGAACCTTAACACACTTTCTTCAATTATTCTTAACATGGTATTAGAGCAGAAATCACTACCAACATAGACAAATAATAATCTCATTATCGCTAAGTGGTTACTGCTACTATCATATTAGTTGCTGGACCTTATAACTGTTAAACCAAACCTTAATAGCCATCCCCATCGAACCAATCCCTAGATGTCATCACCAGCACTAAGAGCCGTAATCCTTCTTGCCTCTCCAATCTCACCAACAATCAATCATAAGAAAATCGTTCTCTAATCCTACCACTAAAAAACACCTTTGGTAGCCACCAATAATCAGCCATGTATCACCAACGAAACCCTAAATCTGTAACGTCATTCTAACCTATTTTTTGAAACCTTAGCCACAAACCCTAGCCACTTACATGCCATTCCAACATGTTTTGGAACCCTTTGTTTGCTACTAAGTTTGCCACCATGTTCAATTTGATGCAAAAGTTGTTTGGTATGATTTTTCTAAGTTACAAATGATTTAACAGGTAGTTTACAGCCATCAAGTTTATATATAGTTTGGTTATCATACTTTTCTCTATCTCGGAAAGTGAATTACCGAGTCAATCCTTGTGGAGTCTAAGTCTATCATTACAATACTACTTTGGCACTAACCTCTGTCAAATTGATTGGTAAGAATTATTTTCAATGGGTACGCATGGTTCAAGAATTTTTTCGTGGTTAAGAACGTCTTAGAATTTTGACCAATTCACCTCCTTAAGAAACTGACAGCAAATATGCTGAATGGGATCAAATTGATTAGCAGTATCTTCATTTGTTATGGAACTCGATGGAACCTCAGATATTTACTTTATGCAACAGTTTTGGTACCTGTAAAGAAGTTTGAGACTATCTTATATTCTTGTATGCCTCGAATGGTACACGTATGTATGATGTTTTGGTTAATTTCTTTCAATTGTAGTAGGGAGATAAATATTTTACCGAATATTATGGAGAGGTTAAAAAGTGTTTAGAGGAAATCAATGATGTAATCCCTCTTAGTATTGATATGAGGGAGATGCAAAAACAACGTGATCGTCTTAGAGTTATTAAACTTCTTCATGGTCTTAAACTAGAATTGGAATCAATGAAATCTTAGATTCTTGGATCGTCAGAGCTTTCATCTTTAGTTGATGTTTATTCTTGCATTAGTCGGGTTTCTGCATAATCTACATCATCACTTAGTTCGCCCACTAACCATTTAGCTCTTGTTAGTTAGACCCTTAATGGTGGGCATAGAGGATCTTTTGGTAAAGGGGGAAGTCATATAAGTCATAGAGGGCGAGGTCATGGATTATGTCCTTTTTGTGATAATTGTCGATGCCTAAGTCATACTCAAGAAACTTGTTGGAATTTACATGGATGTCCTCTTATGGATCATGTTATTCAGTCTGTTACTTTTACACCTGCACATGTTATTTCAAATTCAGTAGATGCCATGCCTATTTTAGATGTCTGTGTTAAAGAACCCAAGTCATCTACTGTTACTTTATCATATGAAGCATGCATTAGACTCCTGCAACTTCAAAATACTTCACAATCATTTACTTCTTCTTTAGCATTAGTCAAGTCAGGTAATTCTACCATTTGTCTTACTCATTCTTCTCACAACCCTAGGTAGTTGATTCTGGCACTACTGATCATATGTCAGTTACACTGAATTGTTTTTCACACATTACTCATTGTTCTACATTACCAAATGTCATTCTTGTTAATGGATCCATTTTCGCTATTAGTGGGATTGGCTTTGCTTTGCCTATTCCATTGTTTCCTTTGAAGTTTGTCTTATATATACCTCAATTACCTTTTAATTTACTATCTGTTAGTAAACTCACATCTTCTTTCAACTATTTTATCACATTCTTTCCTTCTTCTTTTGTGATATAAGATTTGAGAACGAGGAAGATGATTAGTGGAGGACATGAGTCTCGTGGACTATATTTTATGGACTCAGCACCTATTGCTACTGCTTGCTCGGTTACTGCATTAGATCCTATGGAGATGCATTGCTGGTTTAGTCATCCATTGTTGATGATTCTTCGTCTTATGTGTCCTAGTCTATAGTCTTATCTTAGTCTCTAGTGTTAATCATGTCAGTTAGGCAAACAAAGTCGTATTTCATTTATTCCAAGAGTTAATAAGCGAGCAACTGCTCCATTTCATTTAGTTCATTATGATGTATGGGACCTGCACATGTCAATTCTCTTTTTGGTTTTAGATACTTCGTTACATTTATTGATGATTATTTAAGCATGACATGGTTATATTTAATGAAAAATTGTTCTGAGTTGTTTGATTTGTTTTGTACATTTCATGTTGAAATTCAAACTCAATTTAATTCCTCCATTCATGTTTTTTGTATAGATAATGCCTAGGAATTCATATCTAATGATTTTCAATCTTATTTCCAAAACCATGGCATTAGTTATCAAACTTCATGTGTTTATACTCTACAACAAAATGGAGTTGTTAAGCGTAAGAATCAACATCTTTTTGAAATTGTTAGAACATTATTGATTCATATGAATGTGCCTAAACACTTTTAGGCTAATGCTGTTCTCACCGCCTATTTCCTCATCAATAGAATGCCATCTGCAGTGTATGGTGAGGTTCCATTGCATCTTCTTCTCCCTAGTCAATCACTTTTTCCCTTGCTTCCTCGTGTCTTTAGTTGCTTGTGTTTTGTTCATCAGCTATCCTTAAGAATTGACAAGCTTGATCCTCGATCAATTCGTTTTATTTTCCTCGGCTACTCTCGAAACCAAAAGGGGCATCATTGTTATTCTCTTGAACATCACAAGGTTTATGTTTATCCAGATGTGCCTTTCATTGAGTCTATACCATATTTTTTTGCATCATCCATGTCTTCTAAAGATAAGTCTATTATGAGTTGTATTCCTAATATATTGCCTTTCTCATCCTTCTATGATCCATTTCCTATTGACCAGAGTTCCTCTAATACTGTACCATCTTCTCAAGATGAATCTACTACTTTGCCATCATCTCAAGGATTCCCCCATCTTAATTGACCAAATATGCCAGTTTATGTATGTTGCTAGCAACAATAAGGTATCCCACATGACTCTTCACCTCCATCAACTCCTCTACCGAACTTAAATCCTCCTTCACTTGAACTTGATCTTCCAATTGCACTGAGAAAAGGTAAGCGTATTTTCTCGTCCCTCTACTCGACATCCTCTCTCAAATGTTCTTACATATTCTTTTCTCTCACCATCTTATGCCTCTTTTGTTACATCATTATCTAGTTTTTCTATTCTAAACTCTATTCCAGAAGCCCTATCTCATCCTGGTTAGTTAGCAGCTATGCAAGAAGAAATATCTGCTTTACATCATAATGATATTTAGGATCTTATATCTCTTCCTGTTGGTAAATCAAAAGTTGGCTATTGATGGGTATTCTCTGTGAAAGTCTTTCTTGATGATACTATTGATTGGTTAAAGGCATGTTTAGTTGCTAAAGACTATACTCAAATTTATGGTGTTGATTATTGGGATACCTTTCCCTAGTCGCTAAGATAACCTCAGTATGTCTTTTAATCTTACTTATTGCTACTCATCATTGGCCCTTGCATCAACTAGACATACAAAATGCCTTTCTCCATGGTGATCTTGACAAAAAGGTATATATGGAACAACCACCAAGTTTTATTGTTCAGGGGGAGACAGGGTTAGTTTGATGCTTAAAGAAATCTCTATATGGGCTTAAACAATCTCCATGTGCTTGGTTTGGTAAATTTAGTTTAGTTGTGATTGAATTTGGTCTTCGCATGTGTAATTTTGATCATGTTGTGTTTTGTCGACTGTATAATGGTAAGAAAATTATATTGGTTATATATGTTGACGATATTGTGATTTTAGGAGATGACCATAGAGGCATTGAGAAATTGAAGGAGTCCTTATAATAGAGATTTCAAACTAAGAACATGGGTAACTTGAAATATTTCCTTAGAATTGAAGTTGCTCGATCTATGCAAGTTATATACCTCTCCCAATCGAAGTATGTGCTTGATTTATTGTTTGAAACCGGTTTAACTAGAGCAAAACTTGTTGATTTACCTATGGATCCTAATGTAAAGCTCTTACATGATGAAGGAGATCTTTTAGATGACCTAGAGAGATGTAGAAGGTTAGTTGGTAAACTTAATTATCTTACTGTAACATGTCCTGATATATCATTTACAGTTAGTGTAGTGAGCTAATTTATGGGCTCACCTCGTACTAGTCATTGGAAGGTTGTGGTTCATATTTTATGTTATCTTAAGGGAGCTTCAGGTTGGCGAATTTTGTACAAAGATCATGGGTACATGTGTGTAGTTGGATACATAGATGTTGATTGGGTAGGATAACCATTGGATAGGAGATTGACTATAGGATATTGTGTGTTTGTTGGTGATAATCTTGTCTTATGGAAAGTAAGAAGCAGATTGTAGTAGCAAGATCAAGTGCAAAATCTGAGGATAGGGCAATGGCATCAACAACCTGTGAATTACTGTGGTTTAAACATCTATTAGATGAACTTGGGTTTCCTTAGTCGTAATCAATGAAGTGGATATGTGACAACCAGGCTGCTTTGCATATAGCGTCAAATCCTGTTTTTCATGAATGAACAAAGCACATCAAGATCAACTGTCACTTTGTTCGTGAAAAGCTATTGACCAAGGAAATTGATACATCATATGTGAGATCAGAAGACCAACTTATTGACCTATTTTCTAAATCACTTTCAAGGGTTCAGGTGAATTATTTATGTAACAAGTTAGGAGCATATGATATATACGCTCCAGCTTAAGGGGGAGTGTTAGAGTATTAAGCAAGGATATAATGTGTTAGAGTATTAAGTATAATAATATAAGGATAATTTTGTAATTTAAACTCATATTATATAATAAACTTATGTATGCTAGGGTAATCTGAACCTTAACAAACTTTCTTTAATCATTCTTAACATATCATAAATTTAAACATGCATGAAATTGCCTTCACATGAGCACACTTCCATAGGAAAAGAGCCAATTCGGGGGGTAGTAAAGAAAAGAACCTAGAAATGACTATAGCTACCACATTTTTGAAATTTTGTGGGAAACTTTTAGACTTTGGTTCCTTGAAGTAGAAGTGTAGTCACTTTACAAAAATCTTTATTATGCTATGATAGCTCTATTTTCTTATTGTCCATGAAGGAAATCAACTCCAAGTTTTTTATTTCCTCTTGAAACTCTATGTCTAGAGAAAATAATGCATCTGTTACTTAACTTTGCAATCCATCTTACGAAATTATGAACCACAGGATGCACCTTTGCTCTAAATAACTCACCCATGAAATAAAGTTCTTTAAGTAAGCAAGAATTCACCAACTCTTTGATCAAATCCAAGGCCTTACTAAATGTATTCTCATAATATAGTTATTGGTCGATCACCTTCTTAGCCAACCAGCATTCAACAAGTTCACTTACATCAATGTAGTAGCCTTTAGGATATAAGAACAATGTAAGAAGCAAAACTCGAGAGTATCATTTTCCAGCCAATTGTAGCTCATTTTCAGTGTGTTGTAGACTTAAGATTCGATACTACTTAATGGAATGGAACATTGCAGGTCATTAATGGCACTCCGCCATTGATAAATGTTCATCTTTCCTTCCATGGTTGAACCTACAGCAATAAGAGCTAGGGCCAAATGGCTACATTCTTGGCAAGTGATTTTAACTAAAAGTCTAATTTCTCCTTTGTTCACAACATCTCTAGCCTTTTCAATAAATAATTGCCAAGCTCCTTTATTTTTCCGACATCCATTTTCAAGCGGTATCATTTCCATTATCCTACACCCTTAGTCATGTAGCAAGTACAATTTTAAAGTCTACCCATTTTTGAAGAATGCTTGGCAAATCAATGTGTTTCCAAACATTGTCTACAATAAGGAGAAACTTCTCTCTATGAAGTCTATTGTAAACTTTTTTTGCAACATATCTAATGTCCATCCTTCTTCTACCTTTTGATCTAGCCTTTGAGTAATGGCCATCCCTTCTTCTACTTTTTGATCTAACCTTTTAGCAATGGCTTTCTACATGTTGTTTACATTGACATCCTTGGTAATTAAGATGAATATGATCGAGAAACAAAAGAAGTGCTATCTAACTTGTTGTTTAAGGCTTTTTGCAAGAGTGGTCTTACCTGTTCCTCTTAGTCGCAAATGCCAATCCTCTATACATCATCATCCTTCAATATGTTGTTACTCTTCTCAAATTTTTTCTTACAGTTGTGTCATCCTCGATATAGGTTACTTTATGGATTTGCTCAACTATTTTTGGCAATAGATTAGAACATGTTTTCATTATGTTCCCTTCGACCATCATTCTATTGATCTCATATAACAACTTGCACTAATTCGACCGTAGTATATTTGACTAATTCCGTTAATATTTTCATAGTTGAGTGAAAGGAATTCTTGTTTTTCATGCCTCAAGTACATGGAACAAGTTCTCATTACCATAGCTATGGCCATGCTTCGACTGATGAAGATAAGGTGATGACCAGGAAACAAAAAGGTAGAGTTTAAGGATTAAGTAGAGCAATTTCCAAAAAAAAAAAAAGCTAAGCAACAAATTGATGATGGTTAAGCCGTTGGAAAACCTGATGGTTTTTTCTTTTTGGTGCAAATGACATGGATCACTTAAAAGGAGGAAAGAAAAAGAAGTTTACGAGAGATTCAATTGCTAAGGAGAATGATCCATTCACTATAGGTAGTCCACCGAATCACTACATTGTAGCAAAAAGAAGGAAAAAGGAAAAGGAAAGTAAAAGAATAACAAAGACGTATTTTTGTTATTTGAAAGCAATGCCATTACTTACAAAAGCTCTTACAAGTTAAAAGCAAACAACCAATGGAACTCATAACACCAAATGATGTAAAAAATTATATTGGAAAATAGAAAACCTAATGGCTAATGCTACTTAAACTAATTTGGAACATCTAACTTAACTTTAAGGCATCAGCATCGATCATTGTCATCCTCTTCATAAATACTTAGCTTGAAGTGTCAATGCATGTATGATTGAATTTTAGACTATCCCCCTCTAGCTTATTCCACCACTTTTTAATTCCTTTAGTCTCTTTTATGAAGTCATGAGAGGCAATATCTTTAGGTTGGGACATTAAGACTTTGTTTAGATATAGATGATCATAAAATCCATTAAATCATCCTCAACCTCAACTCCTTTACAACATTATTCACCAAATCTATCCACACTGCTCATATTTAGAATGGATCATCCCATGGCTTGAAAAATCGATTCATATATGGTTTGATTTCTAGGCTATCCCACTCTAAGTTGTTCCACCATTTTTCTGTTCCTCTTTATCTCTTTTATGGAGGTCATGTGAGGCAATTTTATTAGCTTAGGGCATCCTTTCACACTTCAGACCTCTAGAGATTGCCACTACTCACTTAGCTCACAGTTGCTCATTCTTTGTAAGCTCAACATTTTGTCAAGCATCAACACCTTTAGGTTAGGAGCAACAATTTGGTTTGTTGTTGGACAATAGTGGAACACGTTTGTCATATTCTGACATCGCTCAAATGGATCTCTTCTAGTTTGGGCAATTACAAGTGTACATCATTTTGGAATCCCATAGACCCATTAACTTCCAAATATCTTAATTCAGGAAATGTTGTTCTAAGGGCATTAACTTTTTGGGAAAAGTTGCAACTTTAATAGTTGATAAAAAACATAAACAACTCCAAGTTCGGTAGGGCAGTATAATTAAGAGCAGCTCTAGCCAACTCCTTTGAAAACGAACAATAATTCATTTCTAATTTCTTTAATTTATAGTTAGATTGATTGGTTGAGTTAAAATTAACAAATATATTGGTCACATTTTGAACCCCCTGCAGATACACCCATTATGCGTGTAAGATGAAAGACCTAACCTAGGTATCTCCATCTCCTTGAATGTCCATTTTTCTCCCTTTAGTTAGGAATTGATGCCTATAATATAGATAAATATAGAAGTAACCGTAGTTGTACATATAATTTTCTAACCTATCCATCCTATAACAATCTTCATAATTGCATTCAACGTCTGCTAAATCAAGATAGACCGATCTCAACTCCTTAATCCTAAGAGGTTTTGCATTATTGCCATTTTTTGAGTTGGATTTTCTCTTGGTTGGCCATTCGTAACTGCTCATTCTCATGTCTAGAACCTCTAAAAGGTTTAAATTTCTTATGATCTCAACTTCTACGCTTTCCAAAGAGGTAGTTATTGATAAGTTCAACACCTTTAAGTGAGCTAGTTGCCTTACTCCTCTTGGTATGTTATGGAGAGAAGAACCACTAGGGTGAAGTATCATAAGTTTAATAATGCATGGAATTCCCTCAACATGAGTGCACTCCCTTAGAATAAGAGCACAGAGTTCAGGATGGCAAAGAAGAGAACCTGGAAATGACTGCGAGTACTGCACATTCAGGATCTAAGCGATTGAAATCCTCTGAGAAATTCGTGGGAAGCTTTTACATTATATTCTTTGGTTCCATGCAGTAGAAGGGTAGTCACCTTAGGAAAATCTTTACAATGTTGTGGTAGCTCCATTTGCTTATTGTCTACAGAAGAAATCCACTCTAAGTTATCGACTTCCTTTGGCAATTTAACCATTTCAACCCTTGAAATTCCATGTCCCGAGAAGACGATAGATCCACCATTTAACTCCCATATTGCAAAATCACAAACGACATCATGCATCCCTACTTTAAATAAGTTACCCTCATAACCAAGATCTTCTTTTCGTAAGCAAGAATTTACGAACTTTTTTTAATATATCTAAGCCCTTATTAAATGCATTTTCATGGTATAGTTGCTCATCAATCACCTTCTCAGTCAACAGGAATTGAACAAGTTCACTTACAAGAATATGGTAGCCTTCAGGATATAAAGAACAATTCAAGAAGCAAAACCTAAGAGCATCATCTTCTAACCAATAGTAGCTCAACTTTAGAGTGTTGTAGACTCGAGATTTGATGCCACTAATGGGAATGGAACATTTCAGGTCATTGATGGCACTGCTCCATAGATGAATGTCCATCTTTCCTCTCATTGTGTGTTCTTCCAATTGGATGATATATCCTCTTGCTTGGTACTGGTATTGACCCGGACCATGGGTTGTGGCAAAAAGTAAAAACCATTCTGTCTACATGCTAACGAGAAATTTATTTTCTTGTTTAGTTTGCTGTTCTTGTTTTAACTTGGAATATTTCTTCCTGGAGGTTGGTCTCTTGTCAGATTTATGATCTGCTTTTCTATTTATGAGAAAACCTTTGTTTAATTTCGTAGTCTCTAGTATTCATTTGAGGCTTATCAACCAAACATCCTTCCATCAGTTCAGTAGAAATTTTCTTAAGAGGACCTTGCACAATTATTTTTCTATTTCCACACTATGAACCTTTTTGCACGGTTCAGTTGCAATGTTTAAAAATTTCTAATTGTGCAATATTCCGTCTGTTGAATTTTTAGTAAGATTTATTTTGAATTACGTTCTTGTGTTGCGCAGTTCTGGCCTTGTATCTTTGAGTGGTTGCTTCTGGTTCCTTTTTGTACTGCCCTTTGGGCTTTGACTATCCCGCCATGGCAGTTGTAATTATCCTCATTAATTAATACATATTGGTTCACCCAAAAAAAATTATTTTCCTAGTTTTACTGGTCGGTTGATTCTCAGAAAGAGCAGATACTACAGTTTAATAGTTTATTCAAGTAAATGTTGTAGCAAATTGCTTTGTATTTTTTTTTTTTTAAGTCCCACCCACAAAAAACTACTATGGAACTCCCAAGGAGGTTGCTTCTGTCCTTGAGCTCGCTTTTCTTTTGGCAAGAGGAATGCAGATCTTTGAGAAGCACCAATGAGGGTGCCAAACGTTGTCTTCCTTTGTTACAACATAAAATTTGAAAGGTAGTACCAGTTATTTTGACTTTCCATTTAATGTCTGCATATGATTCGGATATTGCTATTTGTAATTAATCTGCCTGCATCTGCATTCCAACTTCTAATTACCTCGTAAGTCATTAATAGTTTGTATCAATCATGGAAGGCCTAATGTAGACATTCATTTTTATTTTCCAATAGCATGGGGATATGATGCTTTGATCCTTGGAATGAAGCCAAAAGAAAATGAAAGCGAATGGCATATCTTACGTGAGCTGAGACTGACCAAAGTTTGGCCATTATATGTGTCAGCCTGTCTTTTCAAGCATTGATTTTCGATCCTTTAGCAGCCCGGCCTTAAAAGCTTGAAATGGACTTTGGCCATAAATGCCTGGGCGGCATGTTGTATGCGGGCATGTGTTAGACTGCTTCTACAGGCGAGATTGCGGATCATTGTTAGGATTAGACGAGCTACATTTTTGCAAGATCTTGTGTGCTTCTAAAATCCAATTGTTTATCTCATCTGGGCTGCTCATTGCCCTAATCTGTTTGCCTCATGGCTTAGGTTCCTTAGATAATCATCGAGAGATTCAGGCGTGGAGAGAACCAGGCATCGAATTTTGAATCTCTTCATAACATGGACCACACGGAAGACGGGCTACTGCTTCCAACAGTGAAGTAGCTAGGGAACTGAAGATAGCTGCCAGAGATGCCAGTCAAATAAAGAAAGTTAACAGAGGAATGACAGGATAGGCTGTACTAGGGGTGAGTTTCAGTAATTAAAGTTGGTTTGATTGTAATGAAGAACACTATGGCATGTAAACTTGGCAATTGATCAGCTTGCTGAAAATTTGATGGTAGGTAACAAGTCATGTTCCTCTTCTCAGTCGCAAATATATTAACCTAATATATTGGCATTAAGGAAAATACTTAGCGTATCAAAGCTTTTCAGTTTCATCTGAGATCCCATTCCGACTAACATAAGATTTTGTGTCTTACAAATAAAAAAATCTTACTTTTCAAGAGTTGCACATTGTTATTATGATTATTACTATTCCTTTTATAGATTTTAATATGTATTTATCCCATTGCTCGAAGGTTTAATATCTGCATTTGTCTGTAACTCTGTTAAAAAATATAGAGATACATTGATCTTCTTGCAAAAAGTCTTCTTCTTCTTTTTTTTTCTTTTTGTGGTTATAGATTTTAACATGGACTTATCTCGTTTTTCAAGAGTTATTGCACCAAAGCTTGAAACTTTTTCATAAATACCAGCAACTCTGGTAAAAAGTTATATTGGTCTTCTTGCCCCAAGTCCTCTCCTTCACTATTAATTTATTTATTTTAATTTTTTTACAGATTTTAATGTGTGCTTTATCTCATTTTTCAATAGTCGCATGAAAGCTTAAGTCAAATTAGTAACTCTTCCTATTCGATTAACTATTGTCTTCTAACACTTTGAACGATGGCCCTGATTGTTCAAATATTCATCAACCCCTGTTGTGCAGCTTGGAAATGTCAGAAGAGCTAATGTCCAACCAGAACTAAATTTGGATCAAAGTGCATTAAAACAACCAAAAAATGTTGTTGATTCTGCACATAGTGTTGACAGTAGTATATTTCTGTTATTTATTTTATACACGTCATTTTCACACTTGTTTTTTTTTTTTTTTTGTAGATATAAATACAATCCTCTCTGTAGAATCAGTTGGTTGGTTATAGAATGAAGAGTCTCCTTCATTACAGGACTTCAACTTTCTCTCTGTTTTCCTTGTAGCTCTTACCATCGTGGCACACGGATCAAAACACTTTCTGACTTTCATCATGATAGCAGAGCTAAGTTTTTTCTAACCATTCATTTTCTCTTTGCGGATTGTTCCCGTTTTTGTTTCCGGAAGTATTTTTTTTTTTCGTTCGTTGTAGACAGATATGAATCGTGGAGGAAAAGTAATTCCAGATCTAAATGATCCCTTGCAATTATCTGGATCAGATAAAGAGTGTGATCTTTAATGGAGTAAATTTTTTAGACCGGAATCGATTTATTAAACTTGCTCTTGGCATGAAAGCCAAATTAGGGTTTAGAACTAGAGAATGTCAAGACCTGGTGAAAAGAAACAGAATGTTGTTCAAAATTGGATCAGATGCGATTACATGGTAGTTGCTGGATTCTTAATTCAACGACAAAGGAGTTATCTGAAAAAGGAATTATCTGAAGCCTTCATGTATGCCCAATATTCTAAAGAGCTAAATGCTTCGGATTGACCAAAAGCCTGCTTTTATATCATTTGTAGCATGAGATAATAAATTTTAAATAAGGATCTTTCAGTGTTTCCATGTATTACAATAAACTGAAAAAGCTTTGGAACGAATTTCGATCTTTGTATGGTTTTCGGGATAAGTATATCTAAAACGTGCTAAACCTAATTAGAACTACTTCTCTTTATTCGATAATAAACATTCAACACACAATCTATATTCTAGTCTAATGGAACTTTTGTAATGAATTAATTTATTATCGAAGATGATCAGACTCAAACGTTAAGACCGCCATTTCTTCTTTGTTTGTATAAATCGTACCACTGATGCTATAAATTGGATCTGGATTGGAATTGGCAGGTCTTGGTTCGACAACAGAGGACTTGTCCCCAGACCACGGCTCAAGTGTGGCTCCATCAATTTCGAGTGGGGCTGGTTTTCAGGTCCTTAGACCGGCCTACCCCCTATTTTTTGAATATCATGCGAGCTTGGATCGACCAAAGTTTCGCCATTAATTGTGTCAGCCTGCCTTTACAAGCATTAGTTTTCTATCCTTTAGATGTCCGGCCTTAGAAGTTTGAAATGGCCTTTGGCCATAATTGCCTGGGCAGCATGCTGTATGCAAGCATGTGTTAGTCTGCTTTTACAAGGTTTCAAATTAAAAATATTATGTTCAAGTGCGGCTGGTTTCTAGGTTCTTAAACCGGTCCACTACCCTATCCCCTACATTTTTTTTAAGTATCATGTGAGCTTGGATTGACCAAAGTTTGGCTATTATATGTGTCAGCCTGCCTTTTCAAGCATTGAGTTTGGATCCTTTAACAGTCCAACCTTAGTGGCTTGAGATGGCCTTTGGCCATAAATGTCTGGGCAGCATGTTGTGTGTAGTCATGTGTTAGTCTGCTTCTACAGGCGTTCAAATTATTATGTCTATTGTTTATTTATTTATTTTTATGTATGGATCCGTGGAGCCCAAGCCCACACTTATAAATCTATAATTAGTTGGGTAGACATGAGTCGAGGGCCATGATGGCTCCTGGACTTATCAGTGCTGGTTTGGCGGAGATTACTAGTGTGCTTGTGCATGCTTACAAAATTGAATACATTTGTAATATGTGTTTATTGTTGTAAAACTTCCAAATACATTAATGAGTTCCTTAATAGAAAATGGTTATGAAAAACAAAAGATGGTATCAGTGTCAACAAGCAAGCAGAAAATGTTCAAGTAAGATTTAGACGTAATAGAAAGAAATGATACGATCAATTTTGAGTTTTTGGGCCATCCCACTCTAGCTTGCTCCATCATGCTTCTCCTCCCTCTATCTCTTTTATGGAAGTCATATAAGACAACTTCTTCGGGTTAAGGCATTCACATACATGGACAATTTTTTATGGAAGTCTTTGCAAGCTCCGCCTGGCAGGCTAGCATTGGTATCCTTAGGTTAGGGGCAATAGCTTGGTTTTTCATTGGATGATAATGGAATACCTCTATCACATTATCACAATTCTAGTTTGGGTAATTCCATCCTTGGATCATTAGAAGAGAAGACATTTTTAAATTTCTCTTTCTCTAAAATGGAGAATAAGCATCAATTTGTAGACGTCTTAATTTAGGGAAGTGTTGTTCTAAGGGCAATAGCTATTCGAGGAAAGAGAATGTTGAAAAATGGAAAACATCCAAGTTCTTCTAAGAGGATGTTCTTCTAGCATGTAATAATTTACCCATACTTTGATCAAATCTAAGCCCTCGCTGTATGCATTCAAATAATATAATTGCTCATCAACTACCTTCTCAGCCAATCGGCATTGTCCAAGCTCAGATACATCAAGAAGCAAAACCTGAGAGCATCATGTTCTAGTTAGCTGTACCTTAATTTCAGTGCATTGTGGACTTCAAATTCGACATCACTAACGGGAGTCAAACCTTGCAAGTTATTGATGGCACATCACCATAGATAAACATCCGTCTTTCCCTTCATCGCCGATCCTACAGCAATAGGAGCTAAGGGCAAATTGCCACACTCTTGATAAACAGTTTTGGCTGAAGGTCTGATTTCTTTTTTATTCACAACATCTCCTGCCTTTTAAACAAATAATTGCCAAGCTTCTTCATTTGTCAAGTACTCTAATTTCATACGGTTTGGCTTCCATTATCTTACACACCTTTAAAAGTTGTGTAGTTAGTACAATCTTAGAACCTACTTAGCTTTTGAGGAATGCCTATGCTTAGCAAATCAATGAATTCCTAAACATTGTCCGTAATAAGCAGAAAGTTCTCTCTCTGAATTTGTTCTGCAGCAGATCTGGTATCCATCCCTTCTTCTACCTTTTGGTCTAGCCTTTGAACAACGTCTTTCTGCATGCCTTTTTCTTCAACATCCTTGGTGATTGAGACAAACATGACCAAGCTAGAGGAAGAAGTGTTGTTTAAGTTGTTCGAGGTGCTCACAAGGGTGGTCTTACCTACTCCTCCTGGTCCACCATACACCAATTTTCAAGACATCATCATCCATCCATGTATCCATCACTCGTTTCAAATTTCTTCCTACAGTTGTTCCATCCTCAATACAGGGGACTCCACCATTCTTGGTTGCAGATTGGCAAGTCTTATGATTCCGTTCAATTTGACTATCATTTTCTTGATGTTTTTCTACAACTTGTAATGCAAACATGCATCATGCAAGAAGCAACAAGATTACTGATCGTCATTATGATTATAGGAGCTACTTTCTCGTAATATCTTGTCAGCTTCTAAAATCCAATTGCGTATCTCGTCCGAGCGGCTCATGGCCTCAATTTGTTTTGCCACATTGCTTAGCTGCTGTAAATATGTCAAATGATGGAGGCTTAGTGGTGGGGTAGTATGTCGTCATCAATGGTGCCTTCCTAAACTTGCGTTTACTAATAACACTCATTGAACTATGAAGGTTTGTTCATTCCTTTTTTTCTTATTTATTTTCTTCTCTGTTCTTATGTTGATCTTTGGTTAACTTATCTTTTTTTATTAAGATACATCAGTAATTAATACACGTAACTAAATTAACTTCCAAAGCATTGAATTACTGTTTTGGCTAGATGTTTGGCTGCAATAGCTTAATTAAATCCTTTTGTTTGTTGCAATATCCAAATTGGATAAAGGCTGCAATATCTAAATTAGCTAAGCTACTAGTTTTGGATGTAATGCAGATTTTTGTACTCATTTTTATTGGTGTATTTGAGTAAATCTTTCATTCAATAAAAACTAGAGATTTGCAATTGCTTCTCCTTCTTCTTCTCTCTCTCTCTCTCTCTCTCTCTCTCTCTCTGTCTCTGTCTCTCTCTTATGTGGTAAATAATCATTAGTCAAAAAGTACACAGTTAGGTAAGGTGACAAATTTGATAAACAAAATTTGATTGAATATGACGCTACGAAGTTCAAATTTTACTCATAAAACTGTAAATTTACTCAAGTTTCAAATATTTGAATTGACATTATTGGTATATCATTATGACAGTCAATAGGTCTAAATCAAATAATAATATGTCCTAATGCTTAATGAAGCATTGTTCTATTTTTGTTCTCTTAAAGCCTTGATTCTTGCTAAGCCATTGAAATAATCGGACCTTTGCTCTTTCTCATCATTTTACTTATTACTTAAACGTGTTTTATGTACTTTACCTGACCCAATTGACTTGTTCCTGCTTGTCTTGTCTGCAATTTCTAAGGGATTTCTTAGGAAACTACTCCATAATTGTTAGGTATGGAATATTAATTTTGATGTTTGTCTACTTCAAGCTAGAGCAATTCTATGCTATCTATCAATTAAAGAAATGGGAGATAAAAATTTTGCTTATCTCGTCAGTCATTACTACCATAAGTCAGGACATATGTTTAGAACCATATATCATTTGTAGGTACTTACTAATGAGCTTTCAATACAATCCTTACATTGGTAGAAGATTTAAACATATCCTATTTCAACAAATAGTGATATGTTGTTTACTATCATAGCAAACTATGTATTGGAGCATCTACACTTGGTTAATACTAGATGCTAGTGCACTTTTGGCATAAGCGAAGGATGATTCTTAAAGCATATCCCAGGACAAAATCGACGCAAAAGAGAAAATTACATGGAACCAACATTGGTTGAAAATAAGATGTAAACATTCCTACTATATTACTAAGGTCATTTTAGTAAAGACAAGGTGTTGTCTCTTAATCCCAAATCATAAAAGCATTTTCCAAAAACCATTAAGTGTTTCTTTATAATAGAACATTTTATTAGAAAACTAGTGAGATTCATTTGCCTTACTCAAATGCATCTTCATATAATACACAAACAATACATAACCCAATTGATTTGTCCTTGTCTATCTTCTTCTAAGCTAGAGCAATTTTATTGCTATCTAGCATGTTAAAAAAAAATGGAGGATAAGAATTATTAAACATTAGATTTCAACGTCAATTCCAATGGACATTTTAATAGTGAGATAATAAACAAGAATTCTCATATTATAAGTAAATTCATATAAATTAATTAATATAATGAAGATTTCAATATTAAGATGATAGAATGAAGGAAACCTAATGATCGGACCACTTAATGATTCATATATTATAGGGCTTTACACTAGAAGATTCAAAAGATGTAATCTTGTATTCAAAGTCATTTGTGTATTATAGGCGTTGTGAGTCCCAAGAAGCCAATAATGATATGGGTATACATACATACAAACATATATATATTTATATTAAAATCCCATATAATTAAAGTATCACATAAATTGTGCTAATTAGAAACTTTCAAAGCAAGTGGTTTAAAAGGTTTATTAGCCATAATTTGCTTAACTATTGAATACTTCTTGTACTTTTAAGATGACTTATAGTTCAAGATAATAGGAATGAATTGGAAGGATGGAAGAAGAGGAATTAGCTGTGACACAAGTTGTGTTGAGTTGATGCCTAATCACTCTACCTTGTTTGGAAGTGGAGAAGAATGAAGGGAATTAATTTTAAAGAAAAATTAAATGCATTAGCCCCCATATATCTCAATGACTCTAATAACATTCTATTTCCATAATTGTTGATGTGTGCTTCAAAAAATGAAATGTTCACGTACACATAAATAAATCATAAGTTGAAGTCCTATGATTTTCAATGTTTAAGTGAAATCTGGGCATGCATTATGCTATGAAACAGCTCTGTTTATCAATGGATTAAGCCATGCAAGGGAAAAATTCTTGGAAGCAAACTAAGTTATCTACCGACATATTTGAAGGATTAAGAGGATACGATGGTTCCTATGTAGCAATGTTGCATATTCAGATATGAGGCTGAAATAAATAATGCAAATAAGAATAAGAATCAACTTAAGCAGGCAAGGTTTGCTTCAACCTATAATCTCCTTTTCTTATTTTATTTTATTAGTAATCAACTTAATGCAATTATTATTCTTAGAAAAAAATTTGTTATGTTATTACGTAAATTTCGTAATCGTAAATGTACTGTAAGTTGTATAAATTATTAATATTTCTTAAAAATTTATTTTATGTTGTACAAATTTAGGATTGTTTTGTATTGTGATAGATAAATTATACGAATGTAGGAATGAATAATGTTGGAATGTAAGTGGAAATTGTTGTGTATATATATATATATATTTTGCATTTTTTATTGTGTTAAGTTGAATTAGAAAGTTAAAGCTAGGTAGTTGTGTTGACAACGCAGCTTACCAAGATGATTAAGTGCATTTTGTAAAGTTGTCGCTCGGTGTGTAGATGAAGTTTATAATGTCATCTAAATATTTGGTTCATTGTGGCATTATTAGGATGGAAATGGCAGATTACGTGAATGTTATTGTATATGTGAATGGAAATATAGTGATGGGTAGCTGGAGGTTGGAATATGATAAAGAGCCTGTTAAGAAGCTGGAGGATGGAATATGATAGGGAGTCCGTTAAGAAGTTGAAAATTAGGAAGGATTCAAACTTCTCTCATTTCAATCGGAGAATTTGTGGATGCGCTGGAGTTGACTTGAGTGGTGTTAAACTTGTGTCATAGACATTCCTTTTTCTATGATGCTGGAGTTGTCTATCAGTTGATGGTCATTAGAGATGATGAGAATGTTGAGAATTTCAAGATGGCAATATTTTGAGGAATGAAGTATTCAAGAAGTGTACATAAGACATATTGGGGAATCGAGTGCCCGAAATGAGCATGAAATACATGAGCTAGACAATTCAATCCTTTCGGATCTCAATGTGCATTCAACAATGACTGGTGCGGAGCAAACAAATGTGAATCAATCAAATGAATCATACATGGATTTCTCTAAGTAAGAGTACGTGAATATCACAAAAGAGTAGCTTGACAAAGAATTTGGTCCCATTATCAAACATGAAGAGTCTTATGATTCGTATGTAGAGAGAATACACATGGATATAAATGTCGATGATGAGGAGAATGTGGTAGATGTGGATGGTGATGAGGATGATGGGGATGGTGATGAAGATGATGTTGGCCTTGAAAATGACCATGTTGAGGATTTAGGAGAGGCCCAGGTGAGACCATATGTTGGTGAGAGTAGTATGTCGATCTAGACACTTCGCGGCGATGGCCCGAGTAGGCCATACCATCGAATTGGTGAAGTATTGTCAAGTAGGCAGTTTGAAGACTTTTTGCAAATAAACGAACCTGTTAATAGGCTTATCAAAGATCATGTCCCATTTTATAACAGCTAGTACGGTGGTGGTGGCGGTGGCGATAGCAGTGGTTATGCAACATTCGAGAGAGATGTTAATGAAATGTGCAATAACATCATCAACTCTTATGACTTGAGTGTTGGTATGCGTTTTAACACAAAGAAGGATCTCATAAAGGTAGTTAAGTCATTCTACCTAAGGAACCACTGTGATTTTTATGTAGACATTTTGAAACCGAATGTATATGCTATCTACTGTAAAAAGAAAGAACAGGGTTGTAAGTGGAGGCTACGGACTTGTTTGAAAAAAGTAGAGAGTCTTTTAAAAATAACAATTCTAGAGAGTTCGCACACTTGTGTGAACCCAATGATGAACCAGGATCATTCTTAACTCGATAGCAACATAGTGGCTATATTATTCATTAATAGTATATGGAACAACCCTGATGTTAAGATACCTGATCTTGCAGTTAATGTGCAAACTATGTATGGGTACACAGTAAGCAATAGAAGGGTTTTTGAGGCTAAGCGAAAGGTTGTTGAAATGGTATACGGTAATTGGGAGAAGCTGTATAATGAGTTGTCGAGATTGTTAAATGTAATGAAGTTGAGCAACTCGAGGACACAAGTGGATTGGGGCTGGAGTAGTTCACTAAAGCAAGGTCAATCCCAGTTTAAGTGGGTTTTTTAGACATTTGGGCCATGTGTTGAAGCCTTTAAATACTGTCAACCTATTGTATGTGTCAATGATACATTCTTATATGGAAAGTACGAGCATAAGTTGTTGGTAGCTTGTAGTATGGATGGGGACAATTCAATTGTTCCATTGGCATTTGCTCTTGTTGACATAGAATTGGTAGAAATATAGGGGTGGTTCCTATGGAAGCTTAAAGTGTATGTAGTCAGCCAGAAGGGGGAAACCTTATATCTTGTATCCGACAAGGCATTCGGTATTGACTCTGCGTACAAGGAACCATTAGTAGGCTGGTAGCCGCTATTTGCAGTTTGGAGATACTGTCTGCGATATGTTGCTAGTAACTTCAACACGGTCGACAAAAATCAGTTATGTAAGAAACTTGTATGGTTTGCAGGTGTTTAGGCATAGTAGAAGAAATTTGAATGTTTCATACAGAAGTTAGCCCAGGCTAAGGAGGACACTCTCATGTGGTTCGACAATATTGATTTGGACAAGTGGACTCTTGCATATGATAGATGTTACCGTTTTAGATACATGACATCAAACATTATCAAGAGTTATAACTCTATTTTGAAGTTAGCACGTGGATTACTCGTCACTGTATTACTGAAGAAGATATTTTACAACTGGATCGCCTATTGGGAGGAGAGACATAAGGATGCTAAGGAGGTAATCGATTTTGGTAAGACCTATACTGATTACGTTGTAAAGATGTATGAAACTTGGAGGGGGCGGGCAAGTGCACATTGAGTGATTTCATTTAGCTTGCAGAATGGTATTTTTGATGTTTTAACTGGTAGTCGAATGATGACAACAGGATTGAAGGGAGGAGGAAGGACACATACTGTTGACTTTAAGGGCTGCACTTGCACTTATCAGAGATGGTAAATACATAGGATCTCTTGCTCTTATGCATGTGCTGCTGCAGCAAGTATGAAGGTGGATAGCAAATTAGCAATAGGGCCATGTTATAAGTGGGCAAACTAGATAGATTGTTACCGAGCTCATTTCAACCCAATTGGTGACGAGTTGAATTGGCCACAAGTTAGCTTCCCTTATCTTCACCCAAATATTGACTTATGATGAAAAGAAGGTAAACCTAGGTGTAAGTGATATCACATGGAGATGGATATTCGTGAGTGGTCCGACAAAACTAGATGCAGCATATGTGGGCGGGAAGGACACAATCGAAGGAGGTGAATGGATATTAATAGAGCTGGTACATATTCTCTTTTTATCTAAGCATTACATTGTAATATATGCATAAGTGTAATGATTGATAATTTTTTATTTTTTGTCTACTAAACATGTTTGTATGTGGTCGCAGGATAGATGGAGTCGAGACTGATTGATCTATGCGTACTTGCGAGGGGGCGTTCACTTCTTTCTTGTACCGTGAGGACCTTTATACGCTGTAGGCGTTAGTAAATATGTTTAGTTTATTGTTTTTGTTTTCTTCTTTATTTTTCTATTGTATTGATGTTGTCATTAATTGATTACAAATTTTGTATATATATTGATTATTCAAAATACAATTCACTTTTCATCATATATTGCAATTCAATGCATTGTTTATTTATCATAATTTTACAATTTGCAATTATTTTTCCTTCAGTTCAAATTGTGATACTGAAGGCCCATCAAGTATATGCGTCTTCAGTGTAAATATTTATATTGAAGGCGCATATACTTGATGCACCTTCAGTTCAATTTCTACTACAATAGTCTACTAAAGGGAAGTGTGGAAGACCTCACATAAAATCACAATTGGTGGAACACCTCAACAAATATGGCAAGTGGGGAAGAAATAAGCGCATGGGATGATCATCCAATGACCATATGAGTTGAATAGAAGAAAAAGTAATTGTAAATTGTAAAATTAGGATAAATAAACAATACATTAAATGTAAAATATGATGAAAAGTGAAATGTATTTCAAATAATTAGTATATATACAAAATTTGTAATCAGTCAATGACAATATCAGTACAATCTAAAAATAAAGAAGAAAACAAAAACAATAAACTAAACATATTTATTGATGCTTACACCGTGTAAAAGTCCTCACGGCATGGAAAAGAAGTGAATACCCCCATCTATCATATGTTTGAGTAGGCTCAGGTGGTGGATCATCGAGCTCAAGTTCCTTAGGAGGAACTGGGTCGGTTGGATGGCTCGAATGCAGCTGAGTGATACCTTCACCGATGGATTACTGTATAGGGGATAGAATGTCGCTTTTGAGGAGCTGGTGGAGTAGTGAGGTCAAGATGTTGCTGGAACTCGGGAGTTATGTATGCGTTAGATCAAGTCTAGAGTTGGATTCGGCTTTCGAAGTGGAGGCAACACTTGACCTAAGGTATGTGCTGTATCCCCCACTGATATGCCCTAAGTCTATGGAATGACAGGCATGTGGTGAGTTATCGTTACCGAAGTCTGCCTAACGACGTACCGCTCGAGCCCTGCCTCTTCGAACTTTAGCTTTACCCTTAAGTGGTGCACGGGGAGCTAGCATCTCCTTGTTAGTAGGTGGTCCTTGATCCCCACCGTGGTTCATATGGGGTAGCTCATGTATGCCCTATTGTTGCGGGTAAAGGAAAAGGCTACTGTGTTACTTAATGAAGGCAAGTGTCTCATCTGCAATACCCAATGTTGTAAGATAGTCAGGTGCTAGTCTAAAACTCCTGAGCAAGTCCATCTGAAATAAGTAAAGAAAACAGATGTTGATATATATGATAGTAAGTGTAAACGAGTGAAAAATAAAATAATGGACGATTTTAGATGTACGTACCAATTAACCAATTAACCAATGACAGCTTCATGGTGTGTAGTATAACGCTGGGTCATCTGTCTATACTACAGCCAGTAGCTCTCATTGATCCCTTGAGAACCCTAGATGTATATTAAGAATCCATATCTCTGTCCCTAAGCCTGGATGTAGGAAGAGTGTATGTTGATTTAGTCAACATCCATCTTACCCTGAAGGTCTAGCTGGTGGAGCTGCTTTGAGGTGTCAACCTCTTATGGAACGTACCGATATCCTCCAAATTACCGAATGACACGGTTTGGAAAGCACCACTTAATGATGTGAAAACATATGAATGGTACTCGGGCAGTCCAAATGTGTTGCTTGGCAATACAATATTGAGGTAGCAATTGCAGCAATTCCTCTATATGAGGCTCCTAAACAACCTAAAGGGCAGAAGAAAAAGAAAAAAAAAAAATTAAACAACTAGTCAAACAACAATGGTTATCACTTATGGTCAAGATAAAGATAGCAAAAGGATAACTTATCATATCATACTTGCTGCGTTGTTTGCATGTCAAAAGCTGTGTGATACACATCTATGATATGCATTGGATGCTAAGTTATATCCCATACTACCCTCCATCTGGCTGCGAATGGCTTATCCTTGTCAATAGTAAACTCATGTCGACTAAGGGGGGCGACATGTGGAAATCTATCCCAAGCCCAGACCTATAATGGAATCACGGTCCCTCCTAGCTCATGCACGTCGGATGAGGAGGTAGAGCACAGCTGTTAGTACAACCATGCTAAGCACATACTGCCCCGACTAAATTGCCCAGCTATTGAGAAGTCCTCCAGCAATGGCAGGAACATCAGGTGGATAATGTTGGAGGATTTATTATAAATCCTCCCATCAACCTGAGTATGTACGCACATGCGTACTATCGGACCGTCTCGTTGTCTGCCTTACGGGAAAGTATCCGAAAGTGCTTCCATAACCACGTTAAAGATAAGCGAGCACCCCTCATTTGAGTAAGCTTCACGCCCAACAACCTCTCTCCTACATCAACCCAGCTCTTCTCATCATCTATCTTTATTTGCCCCACCAATGCGAACCCCTTAACTGGAAGTCCAAGTTAGACCTCAACATCTTGTAGTGTGATGGTTGCTTTTCTAATGGGTAGGTGGAACGTATGTATCTTGGGCCTTCATCTCTTGACAAGTACCGTAATTAGATGCCAATCCAACATAATAAACGGGAGCTGTGCAACTCCTTAGAACCCAGCCTCCTGTATATACGGGTCTATCTTAAGATGAATAGGGATATCCTGTTCATCTTTGCGTATTGATATCTCACTACACCACATTCGTAGTGCATATACTGTCTCCTAAACAAATATTCAGTTAAGTTAGCAAGTAACACATTGTTAATAAGGGAATTGGTTGTAAATGATAATGACATTACTCACCCTGCCCTCCCAAACGACTTGTGAACGGTGACTGGCCTGCCTTGCAAGTACACATAAATCAATTGGTCTCGGCTTCATCTATCCTACAATTACATAGAAATAAGTTTAATACACCAACTACCCATTACTATATTTCCATTCGTATAAGCATTTACTTTCACGTAATCTACCATTTGCATCCTAGTAATGCCATGATGAACTGAATATTTAGATGAAATAAAAAATGTCATTTACACACCGATCGACAATTTTACAAAATGTACTTAATCATCTTGTTAAGCTGTATCGCCAACACAAATAGTTAACATTGACTTTTTAATTCGATCCAACATAATAAAAATGCCAAATATATATACTACAATACAAAAAAAATTCCTAATTTTATATAACATAAAATATATTTTCATCAATTTTTAATAATTTACACGATTTACGGTATATCTATAATTACGAAATCTATATTTATATAACTTATGTAACGTTACACAAAAAATTCTAAATTTAGATAAAATAAAATATATTTTCATCAATTATTAATAATTTACACAATTTACGGTATATCTATAATTATGAAATCTATATTCGTCTAACTTATGTACCGTAACACAAAAAATTCCTAAATTTAGACAAGATAAAATATATTTTCATCAATTATTAATAATTTATACAATTTATGGTACATCTATAATTATGAAATTTATGTCATTAACTAATAAATTTTTTTCTACAACAAAATATTGAATAATGTCGATTATTACTAAAATAACAAAAAAATATTAAATAAATAAAATTCATATAAGTTATAAATTGTTACCTATTAATGATGTATACTTGCGTTCGGAAATGGTTCAGATTTCCAATTATAGCTTTCTTTGATTTTTCTCTGTATTTTGAAAATTTTAGAAACTGGTATAAGTAAGAATGGGCTCTAGCTGTGCGAATTGGCTTATATATAGGTGGTATATTGAAGGCGCATCTACTGTATACGTCTTCAGTGTAAAAATCATAACATATTAAAGGTGCATTCATTTAATGCGTCTTTAGTATATTATATTTGTAATTTTTTTTAAAATGAGCTATTTTCCGTAATATTTTTCGAAAAAAACCCCGTATTTGTATAAAACTTTAGGCTAGCCATGCCTTGATCGAAACCCATGGTTTTTATTTTTTATTTTGTCATCGATCTTGTTTATAATTCTTATGGGATTGATTTTATCCTTCATCTAACTTTTGATTCGGTATCTATTAAATCTAAATTATTGAATTAATTGTGTTTTTAATTGTCTAAATTTAATGTACAATAAATCTATGATATAATAAAGAGCGAAATCGATGTACGCACCGTAAAAATTCCCATCGATTGAAACCCATCGTTGGACCATATGATTACAAGCAAACAACATTTCGATGAGCAAACCCAGTACAAGCATCACCATGGACATGAGCTACCAAACGTAAGGCCATGCCTTATTAGTTGCACTCTGATATGACATTTAATTATTAATTTGGCAAGATATTAGGCTGCAATATCTAGATTAGATAAAGGTTCTGTTTGGATTTTTTTAATATTTTATTTATATTTAATCTATATTTGTTTAAAATATAGTACTACAAAAATTGTATCTTATTTGTTCCTATTTTATAATTATAATGAATGTGGCAAATGAAGTATCAAAATTAAAAAAGTAAATTTTATTTACTTTTAAGAGAAAATATTTGAAAAAATATATATTTTATATGTTGGAGATATTATATATAATTGAATAATTAAATTTAAAAGAGAGATATATATGAAATTATTTCTTTACCTTTTTTTTTATTTTATTCTTACCAAATATAAAATTTAAATAGATATCAAAAAGACATCAATAAAATATAAAAAAATAATTAAACGAAGCAAGAGACCAGTCATTGTATTTACTTGTTGCAATATAAATCTCACAAAGATCAAAAAGCTCTTTTGTAAGTGGTTACTAGGGGACTTATGCTAATATAAAACCTCTTTTATAAGGATGGTTTTGTATTATATCCCCAACCTAATATTAAGTTTTAGAAAACACAGTAACCTTTTAATAAAATTATTAAAAAATACATTAGTACTAGAAAGTGTAAAAAGTTGGTGAGTTCAAATGCACTATTAAAAAGTATACATTGTTATAAAAAAGTATTAAAAGATGTTGAGTTCAAGTCGTGAGTACACTGATGCTAGAAAGTATACAGTGCTACGAGAACACGCACTCTTTGCTGCGAACAATATCTAAACTAGATAAAGATTAATCTTTGATTCTTGTTTCTTTAGCTATTGGTTTTAAATATAATACAAATTTCTGTAGTAAACTTTCTTTTTTGTTGTGTTTCAGCACTTTTCATTCAGTAAAAATCAGAGATTTGCAGCCACTTTTCATGTCTCATATTCTGCTATTTAATTTCTTTTATCGCTTTCTTCTTGCTGTTTACTAGAATGGGGGTGTATCACGATGCAAATGACCATCGAGAGGCTATTGAAGGGGACTACGAGGTACCTCCCTTGATACACGCCATACAAGATTTTCTCAAGTAAGAATATGAAGGCAACTAGAGAGTAAAAAGAATACAGTGATAAGTTTGAAGCCATGCTATCTGCTGAGAAAGCCATTGAATGAGGAAATTAGCATGTTTTTTTTTTACTTGGGGATGGTTTCGGAGTTTAAAAAGTTTCTTATGGCAATAGTGAAGTCGGTGGCAACTGACTGAAGACCTAAAAGATGAAAGGTCTTCTTTCAAGTCATTTTTGTATTAATTGTGGCAGTGGGTCCAAATTAATAGGCCAATAATTCATTATCCTAACCGTTTGTGTTCCCTCCCAACTTTCTATTAGAAAATTAGCACGTAATACGTAGCCCTAATTCCTCTTCCACTTACGTGTCTTCATATGATAAGTACATACATATGTGGGTTAATACAACTGGCATTTATTTCAATGTGAAATGATGGATTGTACCATGCAGTAATCCATATATTATACGGTCAATCGTGCTTTATGTATTATTTTGTGCTATAAGCCTCAAAAGATGTAATATTATGTTCAAAGTCATTTGTGTATTATTGTATTAGTGGGTCCAAATAGCTCAATAATATTGTGCATACATATTAAACACTTTATGTTACACATATGTATTGATATGTCATTTTGCAGTTCTTGTCGGCAGTCAATTGAGGTTTGTACGTATTACGCCTATAAAACAATTCACAATGAGGGGATGTCGAGGGGTTGTCCGACATGGCCACTTTGATATTTAAGTCAGTGATAAGCTTTTGGTGAAATAGAGTATTCAAAGTGCAGGCTTAGGATGCAGACTTTTTAGAGAGATTTACCGTTGGGTAGTAGTCTGGTATTTATAGCGGAGTGGAGTTGACCATTGGAGATCAGTTGGCAGGAGAAATCTTCTCTCATAAGTGTAGGAGAGTAGAGCTATCGTACCCGACGTGTCCATAATATTTAGGACGTAGCCAATTTATCCTTTTCTTGTAGTTTATGGCCGTTATAGTCCTTTATGGGCTTGGGCCACTAAGGGCGAGACTCGAAGCCTACAGGCGAGAGCTTATGGAGGCAAGGCTTGACGGATCTGGTTAGGCTTGAGAGGTTTCTACCCAAAGTACCCTATCAACACTTATCCCCCCGTAATCTCGCTGTCAAGGAAGAGGCAAGGAGAAGGAATGAATGGGCCGCTTAAGCGCAGTCAATCTAACTCTAAGAAGCTCGATTCGATGCCATGATGCCGACGTGATGAGGTTGTAGATCCGGAATGATGGATGATCCGAGGTGAGAAGGCTCGAAGTGATGAACCGTTCAAGGCAATGGTTTGCCGGTTCGAAAGTTTTCGAGGTTGGGCAGGTAGGGGTGCTAAGGTGCTCCAATGTTACGGATTGGTCTACTTAAACAGGGCTTGATAAGAGTCGAGTAACCGTGGGTACGTCATGTCTTCGTAACGTCAACTAGGTGCAAATTTGATGGGCCTTGAAGAAGCTTCCTATCGAAGGGACTTTTCAGAATACAACTAATGCCTGCTTGTATTTTGTGCATTAAATATGACGTGATAGGTGTCGCGTTGCAGTAGACTAGCATGCAGCTACATGGTTTCTACCCTTTTAAAGGTGGCCATCCAATCGAGATGTTTTCCATGTGTCTACTAAGCAACATTCCATAGGATTTGTGTTTATACGTATCCCCATAACCGCCTGTACGGCTTCCCAGGTGTTTTTCCTATAAATAGGAGGATTGCAAAGAGAGCTCACTTTTCTGCAATCTTTTTGCGTGGTTATAATTTTTGCCTTCGCATTTGAACTCTTAAAACTTCAGAAACTTTTATTTTCAAGAACTACAATCATGTTACCAATAGAGGTGAGACTAGGTCTTCTTCGCTGGAGCTTACTTCTAATTTAGATTCTATAAGGAGTGATTCTCCTTAGGCGTAAGAGGGCGAAGCATCGTTACTAGCACAACTCAACCAATGTACGAGGATGGTCGTGGAAGCACTAGACGGGGCCAGAATCATTAATGCCATCCCTAGAGATGTGTACGTGGATATTCCCTTGCCTTCTGCCAAGGATTTATTCGACGCTCCTGGTATGGGGAACGGGCTCAATGGCCGTACAAGTAAAAGTAAGGATTTTGCCCCTTAGTTGGGTCATTAGCAACTTCCTTGTAGGGGCAATACTCGGGTGGCAGATTAGGTTGCTGTGTAGGGATGAACGGGTGGCCTTTCTATTGGGGAAGTGCTTCACAGTTTTCAAGAAGTACCTGGAGTTTGGGCAATGCCTTCCCCTAAGCCGAGAAGCAGTTTTTCAATTACTACAGTTGCAGCCCATTGCAAGTCCCTCCTAATGGGTGAAGGCTGTTGAAGGTGTTCTAGGCACTTTGCGAGTCCTTGGTGATAAGGGCTACTCCCGCACTCTTTTGCCATTTCTACATGTGGAAGAGCGTTGGGGGGGGCGGTAGCCCTATCTCTAGCCGTGCCCAGGCAAACAATTGTTATGCGGCTTAGTTGATTCAGTTAAGGGTTGGCAAGACAAGTACGTAGTGGTGGAGTTGCCCAAAGAGGTTGAATTTTAGACTAATGGACAAGAATGGTCTGTACCAGGGGTGAGAAGAGGCTCGGTCTAAGCGACGCCGAGGCCGTCCAGGAGATCCTAGCCTTCATGGAGCCGAGAGATAGCCAGGAGATCAACGTTGCAGAGACCGTAGAGCGGTACTTCCGTCACCTGATCTCCGAGCTCTTCCCTCGCATGAAGAAGGCTGTGGTGGAAAAATGGGTAGAAGGCACTGGTTCCTTCCTGTGCCTTTGTTGTGCTAGTGTCAGGGTGTTTCGTCCAATGCCTGTTGGGTGGGAGGACCTCTTTAGTCATGCCAGTTACAATTGTTGTGCAAATGGTAGTAGTAGTTTCTTTTTATGTGTCCATTGTCTTCTTTTTTTTACTTTGATTTAGGTTTCTTGCTGGCAAAAGTTTAGCTACTAAGATGACCTGTCCATTTGTAGATGACCTCATGAGCCAGTGCCAAGCACGATTGAAGGCGGCTCAGCCGGTCGAAAAGGTCGTGAAGTCAAGGTCGGGGCTAGGAGAGAGTAGTAAGCTTCTCCGAAGTTTGTACCTCAAGGGATTCCCTTGATCATTCGGCATCAGACGATGGACGTGAAGCCTTTGAGCTTGGCTCTACCCCCTCTTACTGTTTATACATTTGAGCCCATTGTCGTGGGTGATGACGAAGGTGAAGCAGAAAGGCCAGAGGTGCTGGTGCTGTCCTCTTCAAGAGCATCGGTAAGAGGGGGCTAGCGAGGTGGCTGCCCCTCCTGTAATCACAGGCGAGAAGCGTAAGGCTCCCGAGGTGCTCAAGGAGCCGGGTCTGACGGCAAAGAAGCAAAGGGCCTTGATGAGGGAATCTTTGGCCCAGGGCAAGTGGCATAAGTGGCTTCTGGCCCATCCCTATCAAAGAGTGGATGATGTTGGGATGAGTTCTTAGATATCCTCAACAATTTTTGGAAGATGGGGTTGGGGCTGGACTCGTTCTAGGAAGTGCTGTATGCTTCTCACGATAAGGGGCTAAAGAGGGGGTCCTTGGAAATGGAGATGAAGCGAGCCCGAGGGAAGATCTTGTGGCCGAAGTAGAAGGTCTGAGCTAGTGATGTAAATCTTCATCACTAGACACTCAGTACGAGGCTTTGATGGGGTCCTATGCCTTTAGTGATTGGGCTATCCTGGAGAAGATCTCCCATGAAGGTATAGGCGACCCCGTCCAGACTGCGGGCCACTTGAGTACTCTGATCTAGTAGGTAAGCCTTCCTTCCTTTTGTAGTTGTGCATTTTTAGTGTTTTTGTACTAACTATAGGTTCTACTTTTGTTTGTAGTACTACGGTTAGGTGTTCCTTGAGCTAAGTAAGTCTCACGTTGCCCAGAAAGAGGTAATAGATTTGCAGGAGGCTTTGCGGCAGCAGAAGTGACGCTTTTTAGAGGTAGAGACCTCTAGCAGGAGGTATATAAAAAAGTTTGTGAAAGCTAATACACACCTGCGCTACTTTGTTGTATAGGTGGCGGGGCTCCAAACGAGGTTGAAGCATGTGGAGTAGGAGCGGGGCAAGTAGAGAAAGAAGCCCAGAGGGACATGGAATTGAAGGCTCGGTTGGAGAATGAGCAGAAGACGAAGGCTCGTCTCTCCTAGCGCTTAGAGGAGGAAGGTACAGCTAGACCCCGACTCGAGAAGGAAAATGCCGAGTTGAAAGATTTCAAGACCAAGTTGGAAATCGAGTCGGCGATGAAGGTGTCTAAGTGTGAGGGCATCAGGGTTACGTTGTTCGAGCTAGTCAGCTTGAAGGTCGCTCTAGAGCAGTAGGTCGGGGAGCTGTAGGGTAGGGTCTTGGAGATGGAAGAGATCATCTCTAAGATGGAGAGCGGGGAGGTCCTCAGCAACGCCATTGTTAAAAGGGCGGTCGTTGACTATTGGGTCATCGAGGAGTGGCTGGAGGAGCTGGAGGACCTTTCTATTGACTCTATTTGCTTCACTAGGAGGGACATCTTCTCCCATTACTCGGACTTGGACCTGAGCTGCTTGGACTTTTTGGACTCCTTGATGTTCATGGAGAAGAGGGAAACCTTGGCGCGGGAAAGAGATTCCACCTAAGGGGGATGATAAAGAAGCAGGGGTGTCTTCTGTTGTTGAGGCGGGGCCGAGTGCTTCAACGTTTGCTTCTACCCTAGTAGTCTAGCAAGAGGCTGCCCCTGAATTTATCCCAATGGGAGATCTGCCCATGGGGGGTCCTTTTGCTCCTTGTTCATACGTCTTGGACCCCCCTCCAACTTAGGGTTTGTCATTTGAAGCACCTATGGATCAACGCTTAGAGTAGATCGAGGCGTTGGATTTTTCAGAGCTACCCAAGTTAGCTAATTCTAAGTGGTAGCAGGGTTGTACTTTTGTTTTTTTTTTTTTTTGTGAATATTGTAATCAGGGCTGGGATGTTGGCCTTTACTCTGTAACCGATTGTTATCAATGAATGAATGGATTTTCTTTTTCCCAAGACTTCTTGTCCTCTGTTCTCTATTACTTCTCCTACTCATTTGCTTTGTTTTTCTACTTAGCTGTGTTGGAGTCTTCTTTGAGGGAGTTTCTTTGTACAAGGGGTGTTTTTACTTGCTGGGGTTACCTTAAGGGAGTCAGGTTAGTGGCTTTCCAACCTACTTGAGTCGTTAAAATTCCTCTGTATAAGGGTTGTGTTCCCTTGTTGAGGTTACCTTAAGGAAGTTAGGTTGGTGGCGGTTCGACCTACCCAGTTCATGGGAGTTCCTCTGTGTAAGGGTTGTATTCCCTTGCCGAGGTTACCCTAAGGGGGTTAGGTCAGTGGTGGTCCAACTTGTCCTGTTCATGGGAGTTTCTTTATACAAGGGTTGTGTTCCCTTGTCGAGGTTACCCTAAGGGGCTAAGGTTGGTGGCATTTCGACTTGCCCGGTTCATGGGATTTCCTTTGTGCAAGGGTTGTGTTCTCTTGCCGAGGTTACCTTAAGGGAGTCAGGACAGTAGCATTCCGACCTGCCTGGTTTGTGGGAGTTCCTCTGTATAAAGGTCATGTTCCCTTGCTGAGATTACCCTAAGGAGGTTAGGTTTATGGCGTTTCGACTTGCTTGAGTAACTATTCATGTGCCTTTTTTAAAGGCTGGTAAGGCGATTGAAACAAAAGAGGAGAGAGAGAGAAATGCAATCAATTGAGAGCTTTTTATTTCAACTCAATTTGAAAATAAAACTGTATATGACAAAATTTTAATCAAAGTAGAGGCATAGATTATTGACGTTCCACGTGTGTAGAAGAAGCTTGCCATCCAATCTTTCCAGCTTGTATGCTCCATTGCCCAGCTTCTCCCTGACTCCGACCGAGTCCTCCTAATTGGGGGTCAGGATGCCTTGGCCTTCTTGTGCATTAGTAGCCTCCAATATTCAGCACATTAGGTTGCCAACCTTGAATTCTTTGTGTCGAACCTTCTGATCATAATACCGGGTGACCCATTACTGGTATGCAGTAACTCAAGTAGCGGCGAGGTCTTTGATTTTGTTGATTGAATTGACGCTTGCCTGCAGTAATGAGTCATTCAGGGCAGTGTCGAAACTTCGAGTCTAGATATTAGGGAGTTCGAGTTTGATAAGAAGGATTACTTCGGACCCAAAGGCTAGATGGAAGGGGGTTTCGCTCGTTGAGGTACGGTGCGTAGTCCTATACCCCCACAAGATAGTAGGTAGCTTCTTGGCCTAGGCTTAGTGAGATCGGTCCACACGCTTCTTCGGGTTATCTAGGATAACCCAATTGGTCCCTTCTACCTGTCCGTTTGATTGGGAGTGGGCGATTGAGGTGAAGTATGGGGTGATGTGGTGCCTAGTACACAATTCCTTAAACTTGGGATTGTCAAATTGGCGTCCGTTGTCTATGATTAATGTATAAGAGACTCCAAACCGGGAGAGAATGTTATTCCTAACAAAGGACTTTATACTCCTCTCCGTGATTCTGGCCACTGATAAAGACATATTTTTCATATTTTAAAAGTGCAAATTAAGATAGAATTATTATAGATTTTATAGAAATAATTAAGAATTGGTACTTAATTATTTTCATTTGGACATTTCAAGAATTAGATGATTCAAGAGTGGAATTATGGACGATTTAGAGGAATTTTAAGCAAATAATCGAAGTTTGGATCAATGCATGCAAATGGGAATTAAAGGCAGCCAGCTTACAACTTACAAGCTTGCACTAACGGCCTTTGATGTTTACACTGCCGACCTTTGATGGCTACATTGCTAGTTTAAATGCCCGCCTTGCACTTATACCACCAGCATTCATAGCCAGCCTTCATGAAAAAAGAAACTTCACACGAGTCAAACCTAATTTTTCATATAAATAGCTTATGTTTCATCATTTGAGAGATTTTTAGACATACTTTTCCTTAGATATTGAGAATTGTAGAATAGTTTTTAGATAGTTTTTGAAGAATTCTTTGGGAGAAGTACTTTGATCATTGAGAAGATTTTGCTTTTGCTGTAGAGACTAAGATTGAAGTTGCAATTGAAGATTATTTCTTTTCAATACAGAATTGGTGACATCTATTTTAATTATTTTTATACAATTCTGTGAATTACTTATGCTTTCAATTATGAATTTCCTTACAATTTCAATCAATATTTGTGTTTTAGTTTTCAAATTCATGGCTAACTAAAATTATTTGTGGGAATTGATGAAACCTTAGATAGTTAAGATGATGATTGTGTTCATGTTATAGGATTAAGAGATATATGGATGATTCATGATTGCAATTTCTATGATTTTGATTATAATTGTTCAATTGATTATAATTGTTAGAAACCCTAATGATACGGAAATTGATATAGGGTTTGTTAGAAGTTCTTAGTTGATTTGATTAATCAAAGTGGAAGCAGAGTTAATTGAATTAATTAGAAATTATCTAAAGGTTAATGCAATGTTCGGCAATTGATTATTTACTAAGACATTAGGGATAATTGATTTAAGACATTAGACAATTATAGTATCAGGAGATATATGATTATAATTTAGAGTCCACTGTTAATTGGAAGATGCGGAAACTGACTAATTAATTAGGGGTTTAAATTTTTCAGTTTTAAGGTATAATAACTTCACTTGAATAACCATATAGCTTTTAATCTATACAATATGATAACAATTTGATTTGCGTAATCTAGGGTAGATTCTATTTTCCTACAATTCTCAATTGATTGCTTAATTTTAGCTTTTTCATAGTTATTTTCTTTTCAATAGTTTTAGAGTAATTATTAGATTAATTAATTTAATTTTAATTGCCTAAATATTGATAAGAACTAGTATATGATTAGTAATTTCTTAGTCCTTAAGGGATTAGCATCCTTACTTTTTCATATTACTTGATTTCAACCTAGTATATTTGTTGGAGTATTCGCAATTTATTTATATATATATAGTTTAAGTGAATCAGCTACGACTTTGGCCTCTACTCACTTCGTGAAGTAGTCTACGATGACGACGACGATGACGATGAATTGTTGTCCTCCTGATGCCTTTAAGAAGGCACCAAGGGTGTCGGACCCCCCTTGGGTGAACGGCTATGGGCTCATCAGGGGTTAGAGTGTGGTGTTGGGTGCTCGACTAATTGGGGCGTACTTTTGGCATTGCAGGCACTTTTAGGCTACAACCTTTGTGTTTTGCTTTATGGTAGACCAATAATATTTGAGCCATAGCGCTCGAAGGTGCAAGGCTTGGGACTAGATATGATTGCTGTACACTTTGATGTGTAGCTCTTCCATGACATGCAGCCCTTCCCTCTCTCGAAGACACCGGAGCAGGGGGAGGCTGACTCTCCTTTAGTATAGGATGCTGTCAATCAATATATAATTGGTGGTGTGGTACCGAAACTTCTTTAACTCTCTCCTATCCTCTGGCAACGTTCCCTCCTCCAAGTAGCTCCGAATGGGGTCCATCCAACTCGGCTCTAATGTCGACATAGTAAGTTCCAAAATTTCAGCTGAGCTTGGAGTTATGCTCTTTTCTGGCAAGTACTTGATGAAGATCTTGCTATCTTTCATCTTGGGCTTCCGCATTCTAGTGGAGGCCAGCTTGGATAGCCAGTTGGCCGCTGAATTTTCCATTCGAAGGATTTTCTCGATTTCCCAAGAGGGAAAGTCTACTAGGAACCGCCTCGCTTTCTCCATGTACTTTGTTATGGTGTTGTCCCTAGCCTCATATTCACCCTAGACCTGCTGTACAACGAGCATGGAGTTTGAGAATATCCGTAGCTGTTCGACCCCGATCTCCTTGGCCAGCTTCAGGCCGGCAATAAGTACCTCATATTCGGATTTGTTGTTGCTGGAATCGAACTCGAATTTTGGGGTATAACAAATGGTGACCTTATGTAGGTTGGTCGGCGCAAGGCTCGTACCTCCACCTCTAGTGGTGGATGATCCATCAATGTGGAGAGTCCATACCGGTTTATCGTTGCCCAGCAGTATTTCTTCTCCAGTGTATTCTACTACGAAGTCGGCCATAACTTGTGCCTTATAGGTCGTTCGTGGTTAGTATTAGATTCCGTACACGCTTAGTTCCATTGTGTACTTCATCATCCGTCTAGACGCATCAGGCTTCTACAGCATGGTATGCAGTGGTTGGTCTGTGAATACAATCACCTGGTGTGCCTAGAAGTAGGGCCTTAGTCGTCTGGTAGTAATGACAACGATTAGCATAAATTTTTCTGTCCGGGTGTACCTGACCTTAGGCTTATGAATTATGTAGTTGACATAATATACTAGCCGGTGTTCTCTTCCTTCTGGTTTGACCAGCATAGAGGAGAGAGCTCGATCATTGACAGCTAGGTACAGAAATAGATCTTCCCCTTGGACAGGCTTAGAGAGGACCAGTGGATGAGTGAGGAAGTCTTGAAGCTGCTGAAAGGCAACGGTGCATTCTGGAGTCCATTCAAAACTCTTAGGATTTTTAAGGATTTTGAAGAACTCGGTGCACCTGTCAGCACTCTTTGAAATAAATCTACTCAAGGCAATCGCTATGTCAGTAAGCTTTTGTATGTCTCGGATGGAAGTTAGGGGCTTCATTCCCCTAATGGCTGTGATCTTCTTGAGGTTGGCTTCGATACCTCTTTGGGTGACCAGAAATCCGAGGAACTTACCAGAGCCGACGCTGAAGACGCACTTCTAGGGGTTCAGCTTCATGTCATGCGTGCACATTCGATCAAAGGCTTCCTAGAGATCCTTGACATGATTGACAGGCTTTTGGCTTTTAACAATCATGTCATTGACATACACCTCCATGTTGCGCTCGACTTGGGGCTTGAACAATTTCGTTACCATCCGTTAGAATGTAGCCTTAGCATTTTTTAGTTTGAACAGCATTACAATATAACAGTATGTACCATAGTCAGTGATGAAGGAGGTATGGACCCCATCCTTCAGGTCCGTTTTGATTTGGTTGTATCTTGAGAATGCGTTTATAAAGCTCAGTAGGGCATGTCCCGATATAGAATCGACAAGCTGGTCAATTCTACAGAGGGGGAAACAATCTTTGGGGTAGGCTTTATTGAGGTTGGTATAATCGACACACATGCGCCACTTTTCGTTCTTCTTTTTCACTAGTACCACATTTGCCAGCCATGTCGGGTACTTTTCTTCCCTTACGAAGCTAGATTTAAGCAGCTTTTGTACTTCCTCTTTGATGACCGCCTGCTATTCTAGGGCGAAATGCCTCTTTTTTTGCTTGACAGGCCATATCATGGTGTTGATGTTGAGGTTGTGGGTTGCTAGGTCGGGGGAGATTCCGATCATGTCAGATGTCGACCAGGTGAACCTATCCGAATTTTCTTGCAGGAGGGTAATGATTTCATCCTTCATTTTAGCTGGGGTCTTAGTCCCGACCTTCGTTGTTTGGTTAAGAGAGTCGCCGATCTGGACATCTTTAGTTTGTTCTCTAGGCTCACCCCTCTCAGCCGGTCTTTCCTATGGGCCTATCTCTAAGGCAAAGACGCCATCACCTTTGGCTACCTTGACATGTAGCTTTTGTGAGAGCTTTTAATTGTACCTGCATACTCCTACCCCCGTAGGTGTTAGGAATTTAGCCTTTAGATGCAGGGACTATGTGATCATCCTAAATGTGTTTAGACTTGGTCTTTCTAAGAGCGCATTATAAGGGGAGAGACAATCAATCATAACGAACTCCACGGATCGTTGTGCTACGTAGTCGTCATCACCAAGCTCCATATCCAGCGTGATGATGCCCTTGGCTTGAACTGTACTGCTGTTGAAGTCGATCAAGTTGTGTTGATACGGCTTTATCTTTATTGACAATTTTTCCCTTATCCTCTCGTATGTGTAAAGGAAGAGTATATCAGTGGAGTTGCTAGTATCCACCATGATCTTCGGGACCTCAAATTTTGAGATCCTTGCTCCTATCACCAGGGCGTCTTGGTGAGGAGTGTCAACCCCTTCAAGGTTGGCATCGAATAAGGAGATGGAAGTGTTTACCTTCCGTCTCTTCTCCGTAACTGCCAGCACCTCTGATTAGGCATTAACCAAGTTGCTAATGCTTGGCTGGCTGCTGGGGTACGTGCCCTCCATAATTACATTTATGATGCCTTTGGGGGCATGATTATTGCGGTAATCGTTATTTTACTTCGCTGGGGCGTCCTCGGTCCATCACCTCTGAGGTGCCCTATTGATGTCATTGTCAGAACTGTCTTCGTTCTTTTGATGTGCCACATATTTGTTGATGAAGCCGCATTGAATGGCGTATTTGATGGTATTCTTCAACTGGTAGCACTCTTTAATGGTATGATCGTATTCGTTGTGGAATTGACAGTATTTGTCGGAGTTTCGACAACTGGGGTTTCCCCACATTTTCTGCAGTAAGTTTCGGTGCTTCACTTCAGAATAGACCTGAGCTATGGGTTTATTCAGAGGCTTGTACTCTTTGTAGATGGGAGGGGGGAGAAGGTCGCGTTATGGTCGGTGCTTCTTCTTCCCAGAGCTCTCCCCCTCCGGTCTGCTAAGCATCCTTCTACCAAGGTGATCTTTAACAGATAATTTTTCCTTGTCTTGCTTTCTACCCGACCTTTTACGGTCGGCGTTGTGCCTGGTGCGAATGTTGTCTTCTTGGTCGATGTATTTTTTGTCTTTGTTTCAGAAGTCGGCTAGGGTCTTCGGCTTGCTCTTCGTAAGTGACTTGAAGAAATCTCCTAAGGGTCAGATGTCGAGTTGAGCGACATGGACAGTGACTCCCTCATCCAGCTAAGGGATCTTGACCACGGCGTTATTAAACTGGGCCACATAGTTGCATAGGGATTCACCTTCGCCCTGCCTTACTAGGTACAAAGATGATGTGTCCTTGGATAGGGGCTTACTAGCCTGGAAATGGAGGCTGAACTTCTTGTCTAGCTCGTCGAAGGAGCTGATGGAGTTATCGAGGAGGTGGTTAAACTAAGTTCGAGCAGCCTTTCTTAGGTTGCTTGGGAAGGCCTTGCATGGTATGATATCCTTATGATCGTGAAGGTTCATGAGGGTATGGAAGTGTAGGAGATGGTCGTTGGGGTTGCCCGTACCATCATATTGGTCCAAGGACGGAAGTTTACCATTAGGGGGCAGCACTTTATCCTGGATACCCTTGGTGAAGGGGGTCTTGTTATTGGTGACTAGCTCGGTGTCACTAGCTGGCTTGCTCCTTTGCTGTTTGGAGAGCTGCCTGACCATTGTATGGAGCTTGTTTAGGTTGGCATCGTCTGTCGAGTGTGCTCATCGTATAGCCGAATGAGCTTGGACTCCTTACGAGTCGGCTTCCTGCTCATTGACAGCCATATCTCGGTCGCAGGTAGCCATAGACCTTGTAAGCTGCTAATGTAACGACGGATCAGGCTGTTGATCCCTTCCATTCTACTATTGTCGGATCTTATTTCTCCCAATGCGGGCATATGAAGCTTCAAGGTGGTGAGTTTGTATGTTGCGTTGCTTTGCTTCGTCCAGGCGAGTGTAGAGCTCTCTGTTCTGCTTAACATACTATTCAACCAGGTGCTTGGTGTACTCCAGGCATTCTTCCAACACAGCTTTTGGGAAGGGCTAATTATCCCCAGGTTGGTGTTTCCCCCATTTTGGTGGTTGCCCCCCGGTTGGTTATCTACTAACTATTGATATCCTTACTCGTCGCGTTGAGACATGATGAAAAAAAAAAAAAAAGCTTAATGTAGTTTGTGTTTGGTGTGTTTAAGATTTTAAGTGTAGGAATTGTATTTCCCACAGATGGCGCCAAATGTCGTTTCTCAGTTCTTGCATGTAGTCAATTGAGGTTTGTACGTATTGGGCTTGTAAAACAATTCACAATGAGGGGACGCTTAGGGGTTGTCCACTATAGCCACTCTGATGCTTAAGTTGGTGATAAGCTTTTGGTGGAATAGAGTATTTAAAGTGCAGGCTTAAGATGCAGAGTTTTTAGAGAGATTTATTGTTGAGTAGTAGTCTAGTATTTATAGCGGAGTATAACCGGCTATTAGAGATTAGTTGGTGGGAGACATCTTATCCCACAAGTATGGGAGAGTGGAGCTGTCGTGCATGATGTGTCCCTGATATTTAGGACATGACCGATCTATCCTTATTTTGCAGTTTATGGCCGTTACAGTTCTTCATGAACTTAGGTCACTAAGGGCGAGGCCCGAAGCCTATAGGCAAGAGCTTATGGAGGTAAGGTTTGACGGATCTGGTTATGCCTAAGTGGTCCTTGCCTAAAGTTCCCTGTAAATATATGCGAAACTCCATATGAATAAAGAGTGATGGATTGTGAGAAAAAAATAATATTGATCTATAAAGTTATGGAGTGAATATCAAATTGATATTAGTTAAGAATTTTTTGGTCAATTGGTTGAAAAGATCCATTAATTGGTTATTTGTTTCGCTATTGACTACTTTTAATATGAGACATTATAAATGGAACTAAGATCGTCCTCTACTAGTATATTGATCAATTACTTTTTCAACCAATCTAGAGAAGAAGTGTGAGGAGAGCAAGAATTATTGCAAGGTTGTGACTTTTGACATATTCTAAAATGACTTATATAGGTAAAGAATGTTAGAAATAAATTGAATGGCACAATAAAAAGGGGAAGGTGAGCATAGGAGGAATTATAAAACCTCATATGAGTGAACTCCCATGTGGATTATAAAAAAAATGTATTAGTTTATAAAACAATAATAATAATAATAAATGCTAAACAAATTCTAGTTGAAAATTTTTTGGATGAATGGTCTTTATTATTATAAGAAATTAACAATAATTAATTTGTTGAAGACACCATGTTGGGTATAGAACTATATATGTATATAATAAATATTTTCTTATATAACCTACGGATATTACTTTTGCCCAATAAGAACTATACCAGTTGCATCAATTGTAATACTAATTATGCAAATATGTTTACATTACATATAAAAAGTATCAAAATTCAGTTGTCGCTGATTTAAATTTTCCCTGTATTAATATCTTCTAGTATTAAAAACTTTTGCTATTAAACTGTTTAAATCTTTAGTCAGTCTCATTGTAACTTAACGGAGTGAATACTAGTTTTCAAAATACGATTTGAATTCCTCACCCTCTAAAGTAGCAATAATAATAGTTGAAAAAAATATCTTTTAATCTTTTACAAAAGCGTCATCGCATGAAACCGTTGCTTGTTGTCATTATAGTTTGAAAATTCTTATTTAATTTCTTTTTGAACAACTGTTCAAGTGAGTTTTGCATATCAATTCTATTTTGATTAAGAGAAGTACAAGCAAGTTTAAGAAAATTTAATCAAGTTGAGTTTAAATTTATTGAGAGCTACATTGAGCTAAGTTCAAGTTAAAAATTTTTAAATCGATTAAATTTTGTTTGAGATTGTAGTTCCAAACTAAGCTCTTAAGATTGAATGCCATCTCACTTCTATATTAAGCCCTTCGCATTGCTTAAGCTTTAAGACTTCAAATTGAATTTGAGTTTAAGGTTGGCATTTCAATATCTTGATTCCATTCGTTTATAACATAATAGAGAATGCTAATTGAAAAATTAATTGTACAAGAAGCTCTAGTTACGAGTAAGTAAAGAAACCAATCAAATTGAATCAATTCGTAAACCGAACCAAACAAAATAAAAAATATGATTTTTCTTATGATTTGATTTAGAAAATTCCTAATTCAAACGAAACTGAATATTTATGGTTGGTTTGAAAGGATAAACCGAACCAATTCGTAAAACTAAACGATATTTTTATATAAAAAAATATAGTAATATTTCATTTCAACTAAAGAATGGCTTTTATTATAATATAGCATTTAAAAGAATTTTTTATTCATAATTGTTGAAATTTATATGTATTAAACTCTTAATTATCATAATGTATGAATTATATATGTAGTTTGACTCGAAGTTTGTATTATATCCTATTTGTATAAATGAAATTAGTTATTAACAAATATTTAAAAATTTTTAGTCATATAAATATAAATTTCATCAATCTCTATTATGATAATACTTATTATTTTTAGATTAATTCAATAATTTTTACATGAGATTAGATATTTCGCAAATACACTTTTCTAAAAAAGAAGATATAGCTTAATCTGTAAACTAAAGCAAAATTTTGTGGTTCGAAAAAATTTTCAATTTAAATCGTACTGTTTAATTGAAAGTTATAAAAAATTGAACAACATTTTTATCGTTTAATTTGGTTTAGAAGAAAAATCGAAACAAACTGATTCGTGCTCATCCTTAACTCTAACTATACAAATCGCAAACCCTCGATATGTTTTCATCAGCTGAGTCATCCTTCTATAGCGAGTTGAGTATGTCCAAAATTCTCAGGAAAGAGCTATCCCTAATCATAATTTTTCTTGAGATCTATTTTGCGATATATTTTGAAAGATTATTTTTAAAGAATATCCTAAAAGAAAATCAACTCATAAGAGAAGATGTCATAGAACAAATAGTTGTCGAAAAATAAGATGTAAATATTCCTGAGATGTTACTATGCTCCTGTCGGTAAAGGCATGCAAGTTGTTGTCGTTCAAACCCAAATCATATTAAAGCATCTTCCAAAAACTATTAGGTGTTTCTTTGTAATAGAAATCCGCTTGAAATGTAATAGAGATTTTTGCATTAAGGGATTCTACTCGTGCAAAATAAGATGATCACGTCAGCTACTACAAAAACTTGTCTAAAATAAATTGATGTTGACCTACCAGCTGCCTACTAAGATTTAGGTAAAATAAGATTTAGATTCAAAGAGTGTTCGCCATTATTTGTTTTTTTTTTTTTAAAAGAAATAATAGGGCCTCATCAATAATTGTCTTCAGTTCTCTTTTTCCTCCTACACTTGTATATAGATATATATATATATATATATGTACATATTTAAATATACACTAATAATGTTTCCAAGCAAGAATATAAAGACCAAACAGTTAAAGCGATGCAGTGGTAAATTTGAAGCCATGATATTTGCCAAAAATGCCATCGAATGCGAAAATCAAGGGGACACGTGTGAGTATAGTCTTTTAACATTTAACTGGGGAACGGTTTTAGAGCTAAAAAAACAAACTTGCTCCTGACTGGAAGAAAGTTGATGGAAACTGGCTGAAGACCTAAAACATGCAAGGTCTTTTTCCAAGTCATTCTTGTATTATTGTGGCAGTGGGTCCGATAGGCTAATGATTCAATGTCATAATTCAGTGTCCTTTTTTTTTTTTTTTTTTTTTTTTGCCTCTCTTTTTCTTTTTCCTCTTTTTAAGTTTTTATCGGAAAACTGATAAGACTCGCTTCCTCAAACGTGTCTTCCCATGACATAGACTTTTTCTAGAGTTTTAGACTCACTTTCGGCCTAGACTCTCTAGTAATTCCATTATTATCTAGCAACTACAGAAATAGAGGGTAGGATTTAATTAATGCTCGATTGCATCACTAGTTCCAACATATATTTCAAAGGTAAGATGCTGGACTAAAATACTTATATTATACGGGCATGCGTATATATTAATTGATATACGATATACATGTATCTGGAAGAAATTATACATAAATATATCCAAAATAAAATATAAGTTGAAAGTCCTATGAATTTCAATGTTTAAGTGAATCTGGACAAGAACCAAAAACACACTGTGAGATAATTTTGCTTAAGAAATAATTCGTCCATGCATGAGAAAAAAATTTGAATGCGAGCCACACAATCTACTAAATAAGGCAACCAAGAGGCTCATTGAAAACAAATAAGGCAAAGAAAAAATAAGAATCAACTTAAGCAGACGAGTTTTGCTTCTAGCTATAAGATTGTAAGCTGTAACCTCTTTTCAATAGTAGAGTTTGAAAAATTTACATGTTTATCATCAAAATTAATAAATATTACATAATTATAAATTATATAATATAATTATTAACATATCATTACTATGTCATATATTGAAAATGAGATATTTCTATTTGTATCTATATCTCATCTTCAAAATAAAACATTATTATTTATAACTATATTATATCTTGAAAATGCGGCATTATCATTTGTAATTGAAGAGATGATATAGGGATAAGATACAAATACTAATTATATGATACGACAAAGAGATGCCATTTTGATAATATTTTCTATATAATTTTTTTTGAAAGCCGATAGACATGTATTGCATTCTAACTAAAGTAATTGAACGATAAACAAGAGTTTGTTAGTGTTATAATTAGAGCACCAATCCACTTGGAATAAAACAACAACGCAACTAAAGCATAACCTATTACAGCCTTGTTCGATAAGATAAAACTAAGAAGGGCTACACTTAAACTTTGGCATCGAAATTTATTGATTAAGCAACAAAAGCTACAACAAAGAATTTTTTCAAGGAAGGTAGCTATAACCATGAATTTCTAAATTGCATATAATGATACAAAATCTTGGTTAGATAGAAAAAAGTGCATGAAGATATTTCTTATGTTCTCTAGCACAAATTAGAAAAACATGCTATACTTCATTAACAACATACTCTAATACAAATTTATTATTTAGTAAACCAAGCCAAAAGATATTGAACAACCCCTAACTCAAATTTATAGGTATAAAACTATTGTAGTAATTGATGTAACCATGGGCATACTTAGAGGGAGCCCCAACCCCCACCTCCACACTACACCCCACCTTAGAGGAAAAAAAAAAAATTCATTATCTTAAATTATTTTAAAAGTGAAAAATATGTATTATATTTAGTTTAGAGTGTAAATTTATCATATAATTAAACATGATTAAGCGGTTAAGTTCTTTACTTTACATTTATAAGGTCATCGGTTCAATTCTCATTAGAGTGAATTTTACTTTTCCATGTTGCATTTATTATCCATCATAAATAGCTTTTATAATCTTTTTTCTTTTTTTTTTTAACAATAACTAATTAAATTAAATTCCACTAATAAAAAAATGATAATTAATTAAATAAATTTTCATTAAAGACTATTTATTCACTAATAATTCTACCATAAATGATAATTACGTTGTCAAGTCTTTTGATAAAATCATTATAAAAAAATTATTGAATACTATTCGTTACATTATGTTGACCTTTTCATTATACTTATAATTTTTTGTATAAATACTTCTCGCAATTTATCTTTCTTAATAATAAAATTTTCGAAAGTTTTGTGTGTTGATTTTATTTTTTTATAAATTGACAATTTTATTTTAATTAACATATATGCCATAAAGAAAAAATAAAAGGTTATTCTTCTAACTTCTTACAAATTAATCAGAATACTAATAATCGATTCATAAAAAGATTTAAATTTTTTTATTCAATATTAAATTATATTATGAGGTACAAATTTTCAATAAAATCCCCAGTGTATATAAGATGCTTTGAAATTATGATAATAAGTAAATTTTTTTTCTCATAATTTTAATAATTTGAATAATGTGAGTTTGGCCCCTCCAGTCTCACAACTCAGTGTCCATCCTTGGATATAAGAGTCGAGATATAATATATTCTATAAAACGCTTATATTGTGAAATCCCAAACTTTTTAACAAGTGTCTTCATGAATTGTACAGTATTCTTTTTTTGGTTTAATGATTATATTAATAGAACTTTAACCTAAATCAGCTTTATGATAAAACGTCAATAAATTATTCCAACATTTGAAATTATAATATAATAAGGAATTATTGCATAATTTATAACATATAAAAGTTGATATATATGTGTGTAGATAATAAAAGGTCCCAATAATGGATACCATAGAACTCTAACTTTAGAACTCATAATTGATTGCTCTTCAAAATGTAAAATATATATATATATTCAATATATTTATAGTAATAATAATAGTACTAATAGAAGAAGAAGAAATAAAAATAGAACTAAAGAACAAAAATTTGTAGACTTATTCTATAGCCTCATCCATGTTTTTTACGGATGAACTTTTCATCTATAGATTCTTACCAATTTAAAATAAACTAATTTTTATTGAGTGAAAGCCTAGATGAGAAAAAAGAACATCTAAAGAAGTTATCTCATATCTACATTTCTTTTATATTTACTTTCTTTTCTTTTTTTCCTTTTCTCAATATTTTGATTAATTTTTTAAACAAGAGACGTTGATAACAAGCATCAATATTAACTTAAAAAATGTTCATATTTATGTTTCATATTACATTGTTTCTCAGGAGACTCCAAGCATTGTCATAAAAATATATTTTATGGTTTCACATTTCTTCTTGACGTCGTTACGCCTTAGGATTACTTTGAAAGATCAGACATTGTCACCTTCGAGTTGAGGTGAGCGACCCTCTAGGTATATTGTTGCACTCATGCTACCTTAATAGTGAGAGTGTGTGAAGAAGTAGAAGAAATAGTCTCTATACCTAAGGCCTTGATGAAGAAAAGTTGAAGTCTCAATGAAGAAATCATAAGTGCATGAGATCCCAAAGAAGTTGAGAGAAATTAAGATGAAGATGATAAGTTTTTGAAAAAGTAAAATAACAAGCTAGAGTTTGCATATTTATAGCCGTGCGCCGTAACTGAAACAGGGGTTAATAAAAAAGACAATTGATTTGATATGATTCGATTAGATCTTACCATGTTTGTTGCAAAAAGCATGATGACTCAAATCTACTAAGCATTATGTCATTACATAGGCATATTCAGTAGCTAATTGATACGTATCTTAGGCATTAAATGTATTGAAATGTAAGCGCACAAGATAAAATAAATTAAAGCTTCTTAAGTAAACTAAAGCGACTTCGGTCCAACAATCCATTATGAGATCAAGTCATTGCACTTAGCGAAAATTTTACCTCTTTACCATCTGGGGAGTAAAGCCAAATGCAGCTCATCAATGTCATTTCCCAACATACCTCTATATATTAATATGGCCTTTGGTAAAGGCTTAGCCTTACTTGCCTCAATCGACATTTATCAAAGCACAAGGATGTCTTAGCTCAAACAACTTACATACTTTGCTACTTTACTCTAGTCATTCCGAATTGGACCTTATGGCATGAGAGCTCTAAACTTTGGGAACTAAGTAAGATAGTACATTGGCCTTTATCCTTCAACCAAAGCTCTTGTCTATATTATGTGGTAGTATGCCTTAGGATCTTAGAAACCTTACTATTGTTTACTTTCCTTGCCAATGAATCACTAACAAGAGTGGAGAGCAAGTATTAATAGGATATTTTGAACATGGTCTTCCAAACCTAGGCCAATCAAATTGATGTTGAGGAGCCACCCAAAACATGGGCCTTTAGGCCTAAGTTGACTAAGCACAACCCATAGTTCAAGTGAAGACAACTTGGAAGAGCTCAATAAATAAGGTAAGTTAATTAGTCATCAATTAGCCGTAACTCCCCTCGATTCTCTATACTAAATCTGGAGTCAAAGAGAAGACCTCTAACCATTAATTGCCTTCCTTACCTTGCTTGGCCTTCCTCCTATACATATAATTCTAAGCCCCATGGTAAAGGTTCGAAAACTTGATACTCAACATACTCTCTCTCTCTTTTGTTACCTTGTTCCTCCACTTTACTTTAAGTATTGAAGTGATCATGATGGATGTAACTCCAACTAGGAGTATTCATGATTCAGTTTGGATTGGTTAAGGGATCGAACTACATCTAAAACAGTTTAGTTTAAATACTTAATGAATTAGACCGCTTTTAATAGTTTAGGATTTTGAACCGAATCGTTTCAAACGCAGTTTGGTTCAGGCGGTTCGGTTTAGTTTGAATTACTTTCTAAAAGTACCATTATCTTTTTAATATTATTAAAATTTTTTGAAATTTTCTACTAATATTAATGTCCAAATTAAGGTACATTATGAAAAAATAAAAGTCACATTATATTATTTCAAGATAATATTACATCTTAAATGAAATAAAGGCTTGTGAGCAAGCTAGAGATAAGAGACAACGGTGAAGGAAAATAAGTGGATGGTAAAGGTTAAAAATCAAATAAATAATGAAAAAAAGAAAAAGGTAAATAGGATTATACTAAACTGTTGATAGGATACAAAAAAAGAAAAAAAAAAAATTGTTACATATTTTTATTTTTCAACAATAAATGATTTAGTTTGGCTCAACTTTTCAAATTGAAACGTTGACCATTTATACATTCTCCAAACCATATCTAAATATAAAAGAAATGCATTTTACAGTTCAATTTAGTTTAACGAACTAACCCTAACTTCAGTAGCCCTATAACTTCATTTTTGCATTTTGCAAGTCTCTAACCACCTTGCGAGGATCTCGTAACAACAAAACAAAACGGAATTCTTTTGCCAAACGTGCCTGAGTTAACATCTTATTTGTGGGTTAAAAAAAATAGGAAAAAGAAAACTTTGTTTTATATGATAGACAAAAACATTACAGCCATTATGACATTCTTGTTTATTTTATTTTAAGGAATTAAAATCTCTTATTTTTGGTTAGATATTAGTTATAGAAACTTAAAAAAAAAGAAAAAAACAAAGAAGCTGCGTTCGAGCTTAAGCTATAAATCTTAAAATGGATTGAATTTGGGTTTTGTTATTTGGGAAGGCCCACCTGAGATTATACTAGGGACCATCTACACTGTGGTGAAGTTTTGACCTTGTTTGCTGTTTTGCTAATATTGCTCGTTTTTGCTGTTGCTGCTGGACATTAAGTTATATATTCTACAGACCAGAATCCTACTGTTAACCGAAGGAAAAGCCGGCCCGAAATTAAATTCCTTCTCACGTCTTATATTAAGACCTTGGCAGTGCTTAAGCTTTAAGACTTCAAATTGAATTTGAGTTTTAAGGTTGGCACTTTAATATCTTGATTCCATCGTTTACAACGTAATAGAGAATGCTAATTGAAAAATTAATTGCGTAGGAAGCTCTAGCTATAAAAATTGCAAGACTCAACTTTTCGATATGTACTCACCAGCTGAGTCATCTTTCTATAGTGAGTTGAGTACGTCCAGAATTCTAAGGAAAGAGCTATCCTTGATCGTATATTTGAAGGATTATTCTTATCCCACGACAAAATCGACTCACAAGAGAAGATGTCAGAACAAACAGTGACCCAAAAATAAGATGTAAATATTCCTCAAATGTTACTATGCTCCTATTAGCAAAGACATGCAAATTGCTGTCATTCAAACCCAAATCATATTTAAAGCATCTTCCAAAAACTATTAGGTGTTTCTTTCAGGTCTTCAACCAGTTGCCACCAACTTTCTTCCTGTTAGGAGAAAGTTTTTCTAACTCTAAGACCTTCCCCAGTTAAATGCTAAAAACTATACTCATATGTATCCCCCTTGATTTTCTCATTTGATAGGAATTTTTTGCAGATATCATGGCTTCAAACTTATCACTACTTCGCTTTAACTCTTTGGTTGCCTTTATATTCTTGCTTGGAAACAGTATTGTCAATGTATATTTAAATATGTGCATATGTAAACTTATATATATATATATATATATATAAGTGGAGGAGATTTGTATCTTAACAATTATTGATGAGCCCCTATTTGGAAGAAATGACTCCTATTTTTTAAAGAAAAGGATGATTTGTATTTTAACTCTAATTATTGCCTGTGTGGGATTATCCTGTACCAAGAAAAGGTGCTTTTAACTCTCGAAAACTCTCAAAATGGTGCATGTGAGTCCACCTCCTCAAGGTGTAACTAAAACTTCCTACAGTGTCATGACCCATGGAAGACCATATAATTAGTCATTACCATGGTATCTTTTTCTTGCAAATTTGCATATCAAAATATCTCAAATTCAGTTGACTTGACTTAGCGTTTGTCTTCCAAGGAGAAAGGAGTACACAACCTATAGGCCACGCTTATAAATAGGCGCCATTTCTTACAAACGAAGCACCGCATTGTCTTAAATTCCAACCTGAAAAACAAAAAAAAGAAAGAGTAGAAAGGAATGGATAATGATAAAATTGCTGGGATGGATCCCAATCCAGAGTTGGGTGGTGAAGACATGTTTCTCAACCACTCAAAACTTGGGCAAGGGTTTGGACCCTCTGCTCGGAGCGAGAGTTCAAACCACCGAAAGGGCCAGTATGGGCCGGCATTAGCTCATGCGAGCGACCCATTTAAGCCTACCATCATTACCGTTGGTCCTATTCATTGTGAAAAGAGAGGCTTACGGCCCATGAATGCCCATAAGGAGCGGTTTCTCTCTAGCATCTTGAGCAGAGGCAACCCTAGGCTTGAAGATCTTATCAAAGCCATGAAAGACTTGGAAGAAGAAACAAGAAACTCTTATTTTGAAAATTTTCCAAATATTAGTAGTGATGCCTTTATAAAGATGATGGTACTTGATGGATGCTTCATTGTCAACCTTATGCGCTTGAATTACGGGAGATCTCAGGTATAAAGAGCTCTTCCCAAATATGGGTGGGTCCATATGTGTATGCATTCCTGCGTTTTTCTTTGCACATTTCGGTTTCATGGTTTTTGCATGGAGTAGGATTTTGAGGAAGTCAACCTAGGAAGATATACAACACATGATTGAATTTGTAGGTTCATTAGTCCATCCATGAAGAAGTTCCGGTTCAAATAAATCCAACTCGGTTCACACAACTCAGACAATATCTAACAGTGTCACTAAATTATGCATAAACTTCATGTAGACTACATCACAACTCCCTATCTATATCTAATGAAAATCTTTTGTTGATTTTGAATAGGGTGAACATATTGATGATCCAATCTTCACAACTCGAAGGATCTTACCAATCCTTCGTCGAGATTTGTTGTTGATGGAAAACCAACTTCCACTATCCGTACTCACTCTGCTTTTTCAGCTCACGAGTCCAGCAGTAGATGAACCATCGTTGAAAACGCTGGCGCTAAAATTTTTCGAACCTCTAAGACCTGATAGAGCCGCCGTTTCTCCACCTTCTGATGTTCCTGATGATTGCAAACATCTACTGGCTCTATTTCAACTTAGTTGCCTATGCAGTTTCAGTCCTCCCGAAGACTTCAATCCACAAATAAATATCAATAGCTATACACACCAAAGTATTCCCAACATCCAACAGTTGACATCATCTGGTGTGTGGATAATGAAAAATCCTAAGGCCAACCACCTTCTGGATATTAAGTTCAAGTTTTGTATGATCAAGATTCCGACATTGATAATAGATAACAACTCGAATGTTGTATTGAGAAACCTTCTGGCTTATGAGTTATCTAGTTTGGATGCTCCAACTTATATTGCATCCTTAGCTTTGTTCTATGGTAGCATTGTTAAGAACTTGCAAGATCTAAAGGTTCTACAGAGAGCACAAGTTATCAATAAGGCACCACTTGTTACTGAACAGCAAGTGCTTAATCTCATAAGGTCACTCTCGAAGGATCTTTCCGTATTACAGGTGGATGACTTCTACCTGGAGGAGCAGATCAACAACATTGACAATTATTTCAGAACAATTTGGTGCAAACTTTATCGGTTCAGACACCGACTTCCACTTATTACTTGCCTCAAGTCACTCCTACTTCCCCGACGTTTCATATCCATGAGAAAAACAGACCTTGCTGAAGGCTTTGAATGAACCAATGTCAGAGATTTCAAGTGTCAACAAAGGGGCCCAAGGACGTGAACATGTTATTGTCTGATTAAGTTTGTATTGCTTGAAAGTTTCTCTCATACTGATTGCAAAACAAAACAACATATGCAACCGATGCAGTTGCAAAAGCGTCCTATGTTAAAATTTATAGTAATGCATGTCTTCAGTTTTCTGTGTGTTTCTACGAATTCAAGTCATCATATCTATGTATATGAAATGCTTGCCATTGGTTTCTACTTTCTACGAATTTTGATCTTCCTTCTTTTGGCCTTCCCATGTATTTTCAAATATTTGTATATGTATATATATGCACATATTTAAATATACACTGATAATACAGTTTCTAAGCAAGAATATGGAGGCAAAAAGAGAGTTAAAGCGATGCAGTGATAAGTTTGAAGCCATGATATCTGCCAAAAATGCTATTGAATGAGAAAATCAAGAGGGATACATATGAGTATAGTCTTTAGCATTTAACTAGGGAAGGTCTTAGAGTTAGAAAGACTTGTTCCTGGCAGGAAGAAAGTTGGTGGCAACTAACTGAAGAGCTAAAAGATGCAAGGTCTTTTTCAAAGTCATTCTTGTATTATTGTGGCAGTGGGTCCAATTGGTTAATGATTCAATGCCATAATTCAGTGTCTTGTTTTTGCCTCTCTTCGTTTTTTTCCTCTTTTTAACTTTTCAGAGGAAAACTGATAAGACTTGCTTCCTCAAACGCGTCTTCACGTGATATAGACAATACATGACCCAATTGATTTGTCCTTATGTGTCTTATTCCAATCTAGCGCGATTCTATCACTATCTAGCAACAAAAGTAATGGAGGATAGGCATTAGTAAATGCCCGATTGCATCAGTAGTTCCAACATATATTTCGACTAAAATACTCATATTATAAGTTCATGTATCAATATTGATTAATATACTAAATACATGTATCCAGAATAAATTATATGTAACTATATCCAAAATAAAATATAGGTTGAAAGTCCTTTTATTTTCAATGTTTCAGTGAATTTGGACAAGAATAGAAAAGCATTCTATTGTAAGATAGTTTTTCTTATGAAAGGATTCATCCATGCACGGGAAAAATTCTTGGAAGCAAACCATGCAATCTACCTATATATTGGAAAAATTAAGAGGATATGATTTTTGTGCAGCACTGGTGCATATTCAGACATGAGGCTCATTGAAAACAAATAAGGCAAAAAAGAACGAGAATCAACTTAAGCAGACAAGTTTTGCTTCAAGCTTTTAACACTTTAACCTCCTTTCAATAGTAGAGTCTTGAGAAATTTGCATATTTATCATCAAAATTAATAAATATTATACAATTACAAATTATATAATAAAATTACTAAAATATCATTGTTATGTTATGTCTTGAAAATGAGATATTATTATTCATATCTATGTTGTATCTTAAAGATGAAATATTATTGTTTATAATTATATTACATCTTGAAGATGCGGGGTTAATATTTATAATTGAAGAGACGATATAGGGATGGTACACAAATACTTATGTGATGCGACATAGGAACGATATATTGATAATATTTTTGTATAATTTGTAATTACATAATCTTTTTTTAATGTTGATAGACATGTATTGTACCATAACTATGGTGATTTAATGCTAAACAGGAGTTATAAGAGGGCACTTGTTAGTGCTATAATTAGAGCATAAAATCCACTTGGAATAAAACAACAACACAACTAAAGCATAACCTATTGTAGCCTTGTTCGATAAGATAAAAACTAAGACGGGCTACAATTAAACTTTGGCATCGAAATTTATTCATCAGGTAACAAAGCTATAACAAAGAATTTTTTTGGGAAAGGTAGCTGCAACCATGAATTTCTAAATTGCATATGATAATAGAAAAATCCAAGTTAGACTAAAAAAATTGCACGGAAGATCTTTCTTTTGTTCTCTAGCACATATTAGAAAATCATTGTTGTACTTTATCAACAGCACACTCTAATACAAATTTATTGCTTAGTGAACCCAGCCTAATGATGTTGAACAACCCTAACCTAAATTTATAGGTGTAAAACCAACATAGCAAACAGTTGAGATAGAATATCTCCTATATAAAGCTCATATTGTGAGATCCTAAAACTTTTTAACAAGTGTCTTCATGAATTGTATGATATTCTTTTTTTGGTATACTGTTGTATTAGCAAAACTCTAACCTAGAATAGCTTTCTAATAAAATGTTGATAAATTATTCTGACATTTGAAATTATAATATAATAAAGATTTACTGTATAAAGTATAACATATAAAAATCGATATATATATATATGTGTGTGTGTGTTTATGTGTGTGCGTGTGTAGGTAATAAAAGGTCCCAATAATGGATATCATAGAACTCTAACTTTAGAACTCATAATTGATTACTCTTGAAAATGTAAATATATATATATATATATATACGTATATTTATAGTAATAATAAAAGTACTTGTAGAAGAAGAAAAAACAAAAATAGAAATAAAGAAAAAATCTATCTGATTATTCTAAGTCTCGTTCGTCTTACTTTTCATCCATGGATTCTTACCAATTTAAAATAAACTAATTTTTATTAGGTGAAAGCCTAGACGAGAAAAAACAAGATCTAATGAAGTTATCTGCATTCCTTTTATATTTACTTTCTTTGCTTTTTCTCTTTTGTTAATATTTTGGTTAATTTTTTAGACAAGAGACATTGATAACAAACATCAATATTAACTTAAAAAATGTTTGTGTTCATGTTTCATATTGCATTGTTTCTCAAGAGACTCCACGAATTGCCATAAAAGTATATTTTATATTTTCGCATCTCTTCTTGACGTTGTTGCACCTTAGGATTACTTTGAAGGATCCGACGTTGTCACCTTCAAGTCTAGGTGAGTGACCCTCTAGGTATGTTGTTGCACTCTTACTGCCTCAACCGTGAGATGTGTGAAGAAGTAGAAGAAATATACCTGAAGTTTTGATGAAGAAAAGTTAAAGTCTCAATGAAGAAATTGTAGATGCATAGCTCCCAAAGAAGTTGAGAGAAATTAAGATGAAGATGAAAGTTTTTGAAAAGAAAAAGTGAAATAACGAGCTAAGGTTTGTATATTTATAACTATGTACAATAATTAAAGTAGGGGTTATTAAAAAGGCAATTGATTTGATACAATTTGATCATATCTTGTTATGTCCCTTGCAAAAAGAATGATGACTCAAATCTACTAAGCATTATGTCACCACATAGGTGTATTCAATAGTCAGTCGATATGTGTGTCTTGGGTATTAAATGCGTTGAAGTTTAAGCACATAAGACAAAATAAATTAAAGCTTCTTAAGTAAACTAAAGTGGCTTAAGTCCAACAATCCATTATGAGATCAGGTCATTGCACTTAACCAAAAACCATTACTTCATCTGGGGAGTAAAGCTAAATGTAGTTAGCAATGTCATTTCTTAACATACCTCTATACACTAATTCGACCTCTAATGAAAGCTTAGCCCTACTTGCCTTAACCCACATTTATTCATGCATAGGGATGTCTTAGCTTGAACAACCTGACTGCTTGGCTACTTTACCCTAGTAATTCCAAATTGAACCTCATGGCATGAGAGCCTTAAACTTTAGGAGCAAAGTAAGGTAGTAGGTTAGCCTTTTTCCTTCAGTTAAAGCACTTGTCTACAATATGTTATAGTAGATTAAGGAGTAAGTGTTGATAAGTCATTTTGGATATGGGCTTCCAAACCTTGGCCGATCAAATTGATGTTGACAAGCTACCTAGAATGTAGGCCTTTAGGTCTAGGTCGAGTAAGCACAATTCATAGTTTAGATGCAGACAATTGGGAAGAGCTTGACAAATAAGGTAAGTCAATCAATCATAACTCGCCTCAATGCTCTCCACCAAATTTGGAGTAAAAAATAAGATCTTTGGCCATTAATTACCTTCTTTATTGAGGCATTCGTCCTATAAATATAATGCTAAGCCCTATGGTAAAGGTTCAAAAACTTGATACTCTACACACACTCTCTCTTTTCTGTTACATTGTTCCTCCACTCCTTCTTAAGTATCAAAATGGTCATAACGGAAGCAACTTTAACTAGGGGTATTTATGATTCGGTTTGGTTAAGGGGGCAAACTAAATATAAATGTATTTAAAACGATTTAATTCAAATGCTTAATGAACGTAATCACTTTTAATAGTTTAGTGCTTTGAATCGAATAATTTCAAATGCAATTTAGCTCGATTCAATTCGGTTCTATTTGAGCCACTTTCTAAAAGTACCATTATCTTTTAAATATGACTAATAGTTATCTAAGTTTTCGATCAATATTAATATTCAAATTAAGATACATTATATGAAAATAAAAGTCATATAATATTATTTTATGACAATATTGCACCTTAAATGAAGTGAAGACATATAAATAAGCTAAACATAAAAGACAACGGTGAAGGAAAATGAGTGGATAGTAAATGTTAAGATTAAAATGAGTAATGACAAAAAGGAAAAAGTAAATAAAGTTATACTAAACTGTTGACAAGATTTAAAACTAACATTTTTATATTTTTAAAATAAAAAAAGGTTTGGCGCGGCTTAACCCTCCAAATTGAACCATAAACTGTTTAGATCTTCTTCAAAACTAATCAAAACCTAAAAAAATTCACATTTTGCAGTTCAATATAGTTGTGGTCGATTTAGCAAAAAGCCTTAACTCTAATTGCCACATAACTTTGTTTTTGCATTTTGCAAGTCTCCAACCACCTACTGAGGATTTTGTAACAGCATAATGGAATGGAATTCTTTTGCCAAGATGCCCGGGAAGATTAAAAATTAACTCCACTCGAAGAGTTAACATCTTGTTAGTAGGTTAAAAAAAAAAAAAAAAAAACTTTGCTTTGTATGAAAGACGAAAACATTACAACCATTATGACATTTTATTTTATGGATTCATCTTATTTTTTTAGTTGGATATTAGTACATATATATATAAAACCTTAAAAAAAGAAGAAGAAGAATTCGATTTCTCTCTTACTAACTAGATGAGCATCCTGTATGCTTATGAAATTAGAGGCAATTCGGTGTACTATTGGGAAAACTTGATAGATTCAAAGGAATAGAATTTGAATAGAAGAATTGCAACTACCTAGCCACAAATGTTTTACGCATTTTGTTGTTTTCTAGCCACATTAATTTGGAGTAAGCCTATGGATGGCACCCTAGTTGATTTATTAGCCTCAGCAACCATTAAGTAACCACTTTTTGACTGTTTCGTTTATTTCACGAAAATTATCTTATGGATTTCCTATTTCAGCAATAAATTTCTTATATGGCTTTGCAGCTGGAATTGTAAGACAATGCCACCTCAAGAGGCTCTAATACTAACAGCTTATAGTGGTAACTGGTGGTAAAAAACAACAGGAGCATCTGACCTAGTCCATAAGTACCATGAACATATTAATAATAAATAGAGCGAGGAAATTATTTTTTTTTTTCATAGTCATTCCGGCCATTGATTGCCATCTTTGTTTTTATAGCTAAAAGCCACAAATAACTGCGAGCTGAATGACAACATTTGACTTACTCTTAAATTTACATGAGAGGACATTGAAAAAAGAGCAGAATTTCGAGAACGGAGGACTAGATATTTGACAAGTATGCTGTTACTAAAGCCAAACTTATCCATCTCGTAAGCATTTCATCGCTTCCAATGATTCGTACAGACGTTTTGGTAAAGCCCTTCGGCCCGCAAACCATTTTCCATTGAAGAAAAGCCCGAAACACGAAGAAACGCATCAGTATATAAGATGTATAAACGGTACAAAATACAAATATTAATAAGAGGGAGATGTCTTTCCTGAGGTCAAATAAAAACCTTATGTTATAATCTGCATTGCCCAACAATGAAAAAGGAATATACATTAAACACAGGTGGTCAAATATAGACGAACCTTCTTCTAATTGGAATTCAGGACTCAGTCACTTACACCTTGGCATTCTAATGGAAAAAGAAAAGACACAAAAATCAAAGGTATTGCTATGAAATAAAATACAAATGTTAGTTACCATCACAAACTCATGGATCATCATCAACAGCAGAAAAATAGTTAAGCAATATTGTCCAAGGAATCTGGTTTCTCCTACTGTGCATCGATAGCACTGGGAATCTTGCTCTTCCGCATGACCAGTAGTTAGCTCTCATCGGATCCTCACGTCCCAAGATACCACAAATTGAATTTGCCAAGTCAAAGTTTGTCTCTGATGGATTTGCATCTGAAGTTCTCAAAGCATTTATGGCATCTCTAATCTCTTGGCTCGGTTGAAAACCATGACATAGAATATCCAAAAGTGTGCTTAGAGCAAATATGAAGTTCCGTCCCCATTGTAGAACACTCAGGCATACGGCAGAAAACCGAGGTACATTTACCCATGCTTCATCGTTGTCCTTGTAAAGTCCTCGAAGATACCGCCACGGACTTTCATTCTCAGTGTTTGCTCTAATTGCTTCAATGGTGAAATCAGCTTCAGCATCCCTCATAGACCTCAAGCCTCCAAGAAGCGGAGATTTTGTTATGACAAAGTAACCTCTGGAAACAAACAGAAAAGTTGTGTATATTCAGCTGAAGAGCCTTGTATCTAAGATTGACGTCCAAAATGCAAACATTCAAAAATTGCAAATTCGGGAAAGAAATATACTCTTAACAGGAATTCACAATCTTTATAAACGGACAAATAGACATTTGAAAAGTTTATATATGCTCTTAATTCCTCAATCAAGGCCAATAATTAAGTAGGACGTAATAAAAAATAGGCTTCAATGAATAAGTTAGAATGATGCCCAAAATACTAGGGGTATTTAAAACTGGTGTTGTGCACTAAATATATAGAAGTTGTTTATTTTTTTTCAAACATCAAGCCTTGCATTGAAGGCCTTACGGCCTGTACAAATATATCCCTTTAGATGTCTAGTTTGCTCTAACTTCTTTCAAGTGCACCAGCAAAATTACATCTTTATGGTGGACCAATTATCATGAGCACAGCAGAATATGAGATGGCTAAAACTTCAAGAGCAATGGCCCACTACTCAACAAGATAAAGTGTTTCGAATGTCAGTTTATTTTCCAGCAAGCTTCAACAAACAGACCTATTTGAGTAACTACCAATACAGTTAGCAAGCTGGATCATAGTAGGCTCTAAGCAGCAAGTTGCACCTTTTCTGTCATTTTTGTAAGAGGCGCAAGAAATAGGATGAAGTGCAAGATGTTTAATGACAACAGAATATAGTCATTGTATCACTTGCTTTTGATTTCGGACAGTTTGTTGTATGGGTTATAAAACGTTATGTTGGATTTTTTTTGCTTACCAGCCCCCCCCACCCCACCCCCCACCACCCCCAAAAAAAAAAAAAACAAAAAATTATCAGAAAAAGAAAATATAAAATAGAGAAAGAGGACATTTGCTGGCACATGCTAAAGTATGCTAATAATTCCAGAAGTTCCAGTATTTTTCTGTGTTTGTTGGATGTTGGGGAAGGTTGTCATATTTTCTCTGTATATAGTACATCAATCATCAATGAAAAACAGAAGAAAAAAATATTATCCCCAATCATGTTCTTGGGTATTTTCTGCATTAAAAAATTTCCTACTGTTTGCCGCATTCAGCGAAAACAAATATTCCGTATTCAGAGCCATCCATTTCTGTTCATTTCATCTTGAATATGTACTTCTATTTGTTTCTTCTTCACCTATTCCATTTACAATAAACAATCTGCCGACTGATCCATATAAGCAGCTTCCACTTACAAAACAAAATTTATAGAACCCACCTATACAACAATTTGAACTCCAAGAATTAATTACAACAGCAGTTTTCCATTCTGACTAGAAGTTATTTCTACCACGCTTCACAGTTATCAGTCAGTTATTTGTTCAAGTGTTTGTGTGGGTAATATTATTATTTTAGGATAAATGTCCTATTATGTCCAAGCGTCTTTTTTTAGAGCAAGGCAGTTCTATTCATTTCCTATTCTTAAGGGAGTGCAGTTAGCCTCCTCATGACACAAATTTAGTGGGTTGAATAAGAACAAGGACTTTTTTTTGCTGAAAAATACCAGGATTGTTTTCTAAATGACTGGGGTTGCTTCTCCTAAATAAGCGCCAAAACCTAGTTTCGCAAAATCCTCTAACAAATACCCGCATAAGGTCTTGTAGCTTTTTGGCCCGAGAGAGAGAGAGAGGGAAAAAAGGAAGAACAAAATATATATATATATATATCTTGTAGCTTTAAGGATGGGAGCCAGAAATTAACCGACTAAATACATATGATATAAATCGTATCAGAATAAGTATCCTTAAGGTTAACATCAAGCAATAATACAAAAACAATCTCTTAAGTTAAAAAGTAAAATTGCAAGCTGCAACTCCCCCCACCCCACCCCCTTAACATACATACATACGCACATACATACATACATATATATATGTATATATATCTCCAAAGAGAGAGAGTGTGCGTAACTTACAGTATAATTGCCAGGGTTGTTGCGGATGGCGAGAGAGGTTAGAGAGAGAGATCGAGGAGAAAGCTCGTTGGCTTTGTACAGTGCTCTGAAGTAGTCCATTATCTCTCTAAAATCCTCCTTGTATGCGATCGCCACCACCGGATTTGGTCCGTCATCTTGTGGCAACGGTACCACGTCCGACCACTCCGGCCTCTGCCGCAGTGGAACCCACACATCCTTCTCTTCCGACGATGAAGAATCCATCTCTCTCTCTATCTCTCTGTGAGGAAAGAGAAACACGCACACGGGAATGTGATTATTTTCACAGTTTTTCTTTGGGTAAATGTTATTTTCACTTTTTCTAATAATGTTAAATTGTAAACATGAAAGGAAATGTTCAGGAATGCACTGCTAAAAAAAAAAAAGAAGAGAAAGAAGAAAGGCTCTTCCAAAATTTATTTGCTCTTAAGACACGTTTCAAAAAGGAAAATATTATTGAGGCCGAACTTCTTGTTGCGAATTCCTGCCGAATGTCCTGAAAATATCAAAATGTAGAGATCTCGCTAAATTTTTTTTAACACGTTAAAGCAAGGAAAACACGTGTATGCGTGGTATGGAGTGGCAAAAAAAAAAAAAAAAAAACAGTTTTTTTAAATTGATCGTTTAATTATAATTTAATTCGGTTATATATAAACAGTTTGTAATTTGATTTAAAAAAATAAACAAAACCGTCATTGAAAAATAACTTCATATAATTGTTTTGTTATTTTTTATTTTTTTCATCAATTTTGATGGATTTCATCAAATTTTTTATATATTCTTCTTCTTTGTCTTATTTCTTGATAAATTATTAAGATTAAGTTAAGTAAGTTTTATTTGAAATTTCATATTTAGAAAATTTCCTTTTCTAAATTATTATTTTCTTATATATTTTCAAATCAATGGTTTCATCTTGGTGTATTTTACTTATATCTTATTTATTTTCCGGTCTTTAATGTATCTCTTTCATTTTCTTCATATTACTTTTTGTTGGGCAATTTTACTTCCTCTTCATTGCTTATTCGTTATAATAGTCTTTTATCTTCATTCAATCAAATTGAATTTGTTAAGATCTTGTGTAATTTTTTACTCAATATCATTACACATAAAACATATATAAAAATTCAATAGAAAAGAACACATATTATTAGAGATAAAAACGTTTAGCAAAAATTTGATATAAATGGTTCGAACAGAACCAAATTGGCTTTAATTAGATTCGAAAAATCTAATGAACTGAATCGTATGATTAGATTCAATTTAAAAGAAAAAAAAGAACTATTATATTATGCTTGGTTCATTAAGGGGAGGTAAACTGTATCGAATTGCACCCACCCCTAATGTGATATATGTTTGGTTTAAACTTTCATAATAATGCTTCGGTTCTTTAGAAAATGTGTCTTCTAATTTCATTTTTACTAGGGAGAATGGGCATTTCTAAAATTTTCCTTTTTATATTTTTAAAAGAAAGATGGCACAATGTATTATGCACCATTAAAAAAAAAGGCACATTTCATAAATATACTTTCAATTTATTAAAAATAAAAAAAATAAGTGAATGTGCATTTCTAAAATGTACCTTTCTCAAAAAAGGCACAAAACAAAAATTATATTAGATACAATCCTCTAAAAAAAATCCAACATACAAGATAACAACACATTAAAATAAACTTCGAATAATTCAACAGTCCAAAATCCAATTCATATCTCTAAGTTCGAACTCCATCTCATATCTTCCCATTCCAAACAAACTTATAAGTTGCAATCTAGATACCTAATCAAATCTTCAACTCTAAACACTGAGTCCATCGGCTAAACATATATAAATATAAGTATACGATTGGAATTAAAAAAAAATATAATTAAATTAACTTTAATTAAAATGTATCTCAGTACAATAATTAATAAATATGTACATAAAAATAGTATAAAACATCTAATTCCTGTTGTTTCTAGTCCTAGTAAAAATACGTGTTATTCATGATGTCATGCCCTCTCTTGACCTCCTTTTTTTCAACAATAGCAAGAGTCTGCCACTCTTGTATTGGTATGTACTACAAGGGTAGCTTGGTGAAATTAAAAGAATTTACTACACATATTTGAGAAGGACCATCACCTCGGGTACTCATTAACCTCCTTTTTGAGGAGTTAGGAGTGTAAATAGAGACTCACTTTATCTGATTGAGTAGAGTTACAAATGAGCTAAAAGAAGGCCTCCACATATTGCTTACATTCGGATGAGCAGATGAGCTTGAGGCATGAGAGGAACATGGAGTCTCATCATAATGCAACCTCATCACTGCAATCATGCAAGTCCTTTAACCTTAGTGTGATTAACATACCTAGATGGATCTAGATCATCATACTTTACTTAATCTGAGTCATCATCCTCCTCTTCACGGTCTTCAGCTAATGTGTAAGGTATAAAGTCACTAGGGTGTCTTGGATTTGGAGTTCATTTTGATGTTTTGTTATGTTGTATGTTGGATTTTATTTTTTCTACAATTGCATTTAATATCATTTTCATTTTGTAAGTATTTATAAAGAAAGCACATTTGTATTTATTTTTTTTTAACAAATTGAATGTGCATTTCTAAAATGCACCTTCCTCTTTTTTTTGTTTTTTTTTTAATATTAGATGTATACCTTCCTTATTTTAAAAACATAGGAAGAATCTGTATTTCAGAAATATAATTTCTTGTTTGCAAAAATGAAAATGAAATGCACAGTCCTTAACATCCTAAGTATTGGAAAAGCCCCTTTTTAATAATTTTTTTTGAAGCACTAGTACATTTCTCAATGATGTGTGAACCTTAATGGCCCTTTTTAACTTTCATAATTTATTTAGCTTTAAGTTGCACCTTCAATAAAACCTTACATAAAAGAAGATGCATACTAAATATGCAGCTTTTTAGCTTTTATAATTCATTTGGCTATAAGTTACTCCTTCAACTTTATAAAATTTTCTCATCTTAGGTGCCCTTTTTAAAGCAACTTTCAAATATAAAATGTGTCATGCACAAAAAATGGCACACTAACTCTCTTTTACTCTCTCGACCTAAACATGATGGATGCGCTCTATCCACTAAAGTCTCTCATTCTCTTTCGAAATCATCAATCAAAACATTTAAGGTATGCATTTTTAACACATTACCATTAGTAATTACTATACATTTTACTTTATTTGCTTGTTCCAATGAACCTTAAAATTGGAACTTTCATGTACTTATCTACAATTTTATGTACAATTGTTTTGTGGTGAACTATGGTATAGGTAGACAATTGTTGACATATTTGTTTAATTGATGTAATATGCATTGTTTGGTGTTCATTAAAATGACTATTAGGAGTTTGTATAAAAAAAAAGAAAAAGAAAAAAAGCAATGTGATGTGCTTGAAAAGATACGATAATTTGGTGATGTTACTTTCTTGACTAGCTTGCTACATGTGATCTAGATAGGTGGAAAATAGTTGGATCTATAAAATTTACTATTTACACCCATGGAAATATTATAAGAGGGAATTAGGTTCAAAATACAATAAGGAACTGATTGAAAAGCTGAAAAACCAGAACAAATGTAAATTATTTTGAATTTGTTTAAAATATTTATGGGAATGTTAGAATTGATCCCATGTATAGATTCTACATGGGCACCTTATTTTTTATGAGAGAGGTGCTTCTTACTCTTTAGTAGCTCTAAATGATGACAACAACGTTGAGAACCTCATTAAACCAAAGCTATGGATGAGACTCGCATACACACTTATATGTAAAGACTTGTGAAGAAACAAAGGCTCCTCAATAGCACCTCTTATAGGTAAATACTTTTGTTCATGTAATAACCCACAAGCAACACATGATGGTTTGACTTGCTTGTATATGAGGAGTTTAATCCATTACCCATATATGCATCCATATGCGATGATGACAATGTAATTAACGAAGCAATTGCTCCACTTCTACAACAAGAGACACTGCATGACCTTGTGGTTAAACATATGGAAATGCATACAATTGAGGAAGGAAGTTCTTAGGAAGATGAGAATGGCAATGAAGATGAGAAAAAGGTATGAAATGAAAATATTGGAAATGATATGTGCTTGCTAAACATCCCCAAAGCTCAAGCTTAATATAGTCGATGCATGTCTTAAAATATCCCTTAAGAGTTCAAATGGTTGACTTTACATTTAGGGATCCCATTTCATTTTTCAATGCCAATGGGGATGATGGTTACATAACCTTCAAGGAGATTCATAATCTCAATAACAATAACTTATACACGAGTAGAGAGTCTAGCAAATGTATAAGATTTAACACTAAAGTAGATTTTGTATGAGGTTTAAGATGTACCACATCAAAAATTATTGCAACTATATTATTGAGGAATCGAAGAAGAGCCTACGGTCTATCTTTTGTTCTAGAAAGGCTGATGATTATAGGTAAAGGCTTTGGGCCTATAAGAAGAGGTTTGAGGGGTTATTTATGATAACTAAACCAGATGGAAACTACGCATGCGTAAATCCGATGATAAATCAGAACCATTTACAATTGGACTACAATAAGATGGCCAACTACTTTTTGAATTTAATTAGAAATGACCCAAATATGAAATTTTCCCATCTCAGTGGTGTTGTTAGAATTATTTTGCTATACGATTTCTAATAAAAAGGTCTAATCAAGTATGGTAAAGGTTATAGAGATTGTGTAAGGTAATTAGGATAAATCATACGATCTTCTAAAGCTCCTTAATGAAATCAAAACGAGCAACCCTATAATGTAGGTTGAGTGTGGTTAGTATATATTGAAAGTGCCAATAAAGTTGAATTTGAAGTAGGTATTCTAAACATTCAACCCACTTGTGTTGGCCTTCAAGTTCTGTAGGCCCTTGGTTAGTATTGGTGGCATATTTCCATATGGAAAGTATATTGATGAATTGCTTATTACTTGTAGCATAGATGAAGACAACCATATAATTCCATTGGCATTTGTGCCTGTTGATGAAGAGATGGCTCAGACATAGGGATGATTTCTAAGGAAATTGAAGTAATATATAGTTGAACCGCGCAAAGGTTGGAAAACCTATTCTTTAATTTTAAATAGATACGTTGGAGTCCAAATTGCACTTAAGACAGCAAACAATAGATGGTAGCATTCCCTTGTAGTACAGTAATGGTGCATACACCACATTGCTAGCAATTTCAATAGAGCCTACAATAATGTATGGTGTAAGAAATTGATTACATCCTCAACGCAGGCTTAGTCGTGGAAGTTTTATTACTTCATGAAGAAGGTCAAAAGGATTAAGGAAGATGTCTCAACATGGTTCAACTACTTGAATCTAGAGTAGTGGGTGCCTACACATGATGGTTAGTATTGCTTTGGCTACACAACTTCTAATGGTGTTAAAGATTATAATTCTATTTTGAAACATACTTGAAGCTTATCAATGATATCCCTTACAAAGAAATTATTCAACAACTATGTTCATCACATTGATGAAAAGTATTTACAATTTATGCTACCTATATGATAGAAAAATGGAGCTAGCAGGCTAGTTTACATCAGTAGTAAGTTACAATAGATACAGTAGATCTTCGAGATAATAACCGGTAACCTACTTATAGCAAATAGGCTAAAGAGAAGTTGGAAGACCCATACAGTTAACTTCAAGAATAACACATACACCTACAATAAGAGGTAGATATACAAGACCTCTTGTTTACATGCCTTTGTTATAGCAACCTTCTTGTAGGTTAATATGATCTCATATATTAGATATTGTTATAGGTAAACACATTAAGTAGTGTACTACAAGACTTACTTCTTTCCCATCAAAGATGAGCTAAATTGGCAAGGGGTTGACTATTTAATTCTTTGCCTTAGTCCACACCTTTTGCTTAAAAAGGGTAAATTTAGGAAAAAGCGAGATGGACATTAAGGAGCATGCAGGTGGAAACATATGAAGTATTTACAAAAGGAGGTGTCGCAAGAGAAATAGACTAGGTAGTTAAAAGAAAGTTGAATTATATATGTTTTTTCTTTTTTAAAATTTATTTAACAATGTTGAATTCAAGTTAGTGTTCTTTACATTATCAAGAAAACCATATCTAACTATACACTTGCCTCTTCTATTTTATTTCATGGACTAGATAAACCTTAGGCCTATTGACAAATTAATGTTCATTGGACATGACACATGTTGGTCACAAAGTGTGTGGAATGATCTAATTAAATTGAGCATTACTTGCATTGTATGTTTTCTAGATCAATCTTGGCTTATGGTATGACATTACTAGTATGCTATTGTACAATGAGCGTAATAATATCCCATTAGATGTATGCACGGAGCCTTACCTTGAGCGGTAATAGGAATCAGACCATTGGAGCTTTGACCCGAGCCTAAGCTCGAGGGTGGAAATTATGGTTAGGTGAGCTCTTTCCCTACAACCAACTGTAGAGTCCAAGCTGCTATAATGTGTTGACCTGATACCCTGGCTGAATCAAACCCTCTCGTACTCATTAAACGTTGCTAGCTGCTAACCTGAATCCAAGCCATATTAAAAGTGAGTTCACTTCGGAAGAGTCCTTTGTTTGGCTTGGCACAACTAAGTAACCACCCCTACTTGGTAGAAATCAAGTTAATTGAACATAATTATCTTTTTTGCCAAAAAAGCCATCCACCCATAGTGAGCCACGTGTCCAAGTAGCTATGTGACAGAATCCTTTGTACAGAACACTCACTTTTGTTGAATTTTCCATTGTACCCTTTATTATTCCTTGTATATTATTCTTTTTAGATACTACCCTTTTGTCTTTTACCATTTAAGGTAGGTTGCCTTAGTTTTGGGGTATAATACTCATTGTACATGTAGCCACAAAACATCTTATCATGAGCATACTGAATATTCCTTTGTGAACATTTCTCTTGTTATCTTGTTTGCTCTCTTCATTCTTATTTTAATGCTTAAGTAAGGCTAGGTGATGAGTAACTTCATCGGACCATCTCGTACGTCATATCAAACTATATCGTGAGTCCTCAGAAGTTCCTTATTGCGTCATATCTTAGGAGTTGTTTGTGGGTTTGCTTATGTTACCTTTTACTGTTCTCGCATGATCCCATCACCTATTTCAAGCTTTCAACAAGCTTGGACCCACTCCTACGACCAACCTCGTTTGTCGTTGGCTTTGGTCCACATCATCTTGATATGAAAGTAGAGGTTTCATTTTGGGTAAGTTATATTTGAGTTTTGTGAAATAGTGTTTGCTATCATAGTGTGTTGAAGTTGTGAAAAGGATTATTGAAAGTGTTTGAGTAAGTAATAGGGTGTATGATAGGATTTAGGGTGCCAACTTAACAACATGCTAAGTTTCAAGCTAAACTCAAATGTGAAGGACAAGTTGGTATTGATTGATGTGATGAACAAGAGTCTATCCATTAGAAATGCATACAATCTAGCTAAGAAATTGAAGAAAGGAAATTTTGGCCCTTATAATATGGAACAAAACTACTGCACCAAGACACACCATAATCCTTTAAATGCTGGTTTAACAAAAGCTTACTACCTAGGATAAGCTAGTTGTGTGGGTTTAATTTAGGATAACTTATGCTTTTTATGTCATGACACAAAGGAATCCCATGACCACCTCTTTTTTTATTACTCTTTCCCCCAAGGTGTTTGGGCTAGTGTCAAAGTTGCCCTTAATTGGATGAATAATAAGTTTTCTATGGCCAAAAGGATGCAAGAATTTTTGGACCTCAACAAGTGCTCATCCCTCCTCTATATTCAAAGGAAAGTTATAGTAGTTACATGCTACTATTTGTGGAAAGAAAGAAAGAAATGATAGGAGAATGAATACAACTGGAAAAAGTATTGAGGCACTTTCAAGAATTATACTTATGTGCATTTTGTAATTAACTATAGTTTTTTTAGCTTTCTTGTACCCCTATTCACTCATAGTATCCTTTTGTTCTTTAGATACTAAAGTTGAATAGAGGTAGGAGACTATCTTTTCTACACTTCTTTTGTATATTCTTTGAGTAATGAGATTAACTTATTTACCCAAAAAAAAAAAAAAAAAAAAAAACTTCTTGCACGGTTCGGTTGCAATGTTTAAAAATTTCTAATTGTGCAATATTCCATCGGTTGACTTTTTATGAGATGCATTTTGAATTATGTTCTTGTGTCACGTAGTTCTGGCCTTGTATCTTTGAGTGGTTGCTTCCGGTTCCTTTTTGTGCTGCCCTTTGGGTTTTCACTATCCCATCATGGCGGTTGTAATTATCCTAATTTATTAATTCATATTGATTCACCCAAAGGTAAATAAGAAAAAAAGAAAAAAATTATTTTCCTGGTTTTACTGTTTGGTTGAGTCTAGAAGAAGCGGATACTATAGTTTAATAATTAATTCAAGTAAATCCTATGGCAAATTGCTTTGTATTTCTTTTAAGTTCCACCCAAAAAAACTACTATGGAACTCCCAAGGAGATTGCTTTTGTCCTTCAGCTTGTCTTTTCTTTTCGCAAGAAGAATGCGGATCTTTGAGAAGCACCAATGAAGGTGCCAAACGTTGTCTTCCTTTTGTTACAACATAAAATTTGAAAGGCAGTACCGGTTATTTTGACCTTCCATCTAATGTTTGCACATGATTTGGGTATTGTTGTTTATAATTAATCTGTCTGCATCTGCGTTCTAACTTCTAATTACGTCGTAAGTCATTAAAAGTTTGTATCAACCATGGAAGACCTAATGTAGACTTTCATTTTTATTTTCCAATAGCATGGTGATATGGTGCTTTTTGATCCTTGGAATGAAGCTAGACGAAAATGAAAGTGAATGGCATTTCTTATAAGATGGTTTATTTTTTCAGTGAAATTTATATTTGCCTGTGCAAGTCCACATACGTTTAAAAGCTTTACTTGCGAGAATGCATTAGCTTTATACATCTTCATTTTTTCTTTTTAAAGTTTCTCAACAGCGTTGCAATCATGTCTAATGTACCTATATATGTATCGTCAACTTTCAAATGTACAAACCATCTAAGGAAGATGGAGATTGTTTCTTTGCAAACTTAATAGAAACGGCATCAGATGTGCAGTTAGAAGAATCCCTAAGGTCAAGATTTGTCCCTGAACTACCAAAGGCACCTAAAGTAGCATCTGGCCCAAAGTCACCTGAAGTGAAAGCTCGGTATGAAGCGAAGCAGCATGCACTTTGTCGATTACAGATGTGCCTTAGAGATGTTTGCTATCGGTAAAAAACTTTGGGACTATTTTTACTCAGTAAAAATTGAATGGTCTTTATGTGGGTCCATCATGGATTTTAAGACACCAATCTGAATCAAATGGGTGCTAATGCCTTTTAGTTTCATAGTTACTTGTGCTTGTTTAGAGTTGTAGATGCTAATCACCATTAGTATATGACTTCACTTGAGTTAACTGGGGTGTTAATGAAAGTTCTCATGGAAGTCTTCCTTCTAAGGAGGTAATCAAACTTCTAGGTAATATTCCTAGTGAAATACTAAAACTTGGTGGTTTAACTTGAAGTAAATTTGCATTGTTTTGAAACTTTGACTACTTGTTCCTGGAAAATATTTAGGTTATTATTGCTGGTCATCATTCTTCATAGGAGAAGTGACCTTGACTTTAAATAGTTTAATTGTTGTAACTGTGTCAAGAGTTGCAGGAAAGCTAAAAATTTTCTAATGGCAGCAACTCTTTCTCTTGTATTAAATTTTATCTCCCCACATTTTGTACAATAGCCTTATTCTATCTTTTAAGTAAGGGCAGAACCGTGGAAAAGTCTGCATACTTAGGCAAGTGATTGGAAATAGATATATACTCCCATTATTTGTTTCTGCTGTAATTTTTTCCATGTGTATAACCATATAATTTGTAATATATTTCTTTCATCAATAGTGTGTCTGAGTAAGCTAAAATTTGCTATTGCAGCTCTTTGTTCATAGCTTATCTACTTGTTTGTACCCCCAATAAATCCTATGTTTAAGGCATACCAAAGCCATTCCGAAGATCTTTTTGATGTATAAGCCACCAGGTTTTTTGCTTGCAAGATCCTGTGCAACAAATGGTTTATTGTCTTCCATTATCCAGTGATGGATGAAGATGCTCCAAACTATCGCTCAATCGTTCAAAACCCCATGGATATGATTACTCTATTGCAGCTGGTGGATTCGGCCATTCTCTTACATGTTCAGCGTTCTTGCAAGATGTTAATCTGATCGTAACAAATGAAAAAGTATGCTTCCTATGGATCCACTTCTGTATCCCCATTTGATTGTCATAATAATGTCCCTGCCAATTATATTCAACACTTGGGCCATGAAGATAATAAATATACGTAACTTTTGCTCAGTCCACTTAGGTATTGGATTATGATTGGTAACAAATATTCATTTGTAACTAGGGGAGGTAATTAGGTGATACGTGTGTCCTTGTGTGCCAAAATTTGCATGCTCGTACTTTTTCGCGTGCCAAGTCCATTGTGCTCGCGTGCCTGGATTTTGCGTGCTCATGTCCCGCGTGCCCATAATTAGGCTTTAAATAAGAAATAAAATGCCAAAAATACATTTTTTACTATTTTCGAGTATTTGTGATAATTTACGGTATTATTTATTTTAATATTGTCCAACCTCAAACATAGAGCGTATGTTTTATAATATTAATATGTATTTATACAATAATTTATTGAGATTATTAAGTAATTTAATAAATAAATATAATATGGAAAATAATAATTATATGTACAATTTTTTACTCGAAACATTCTTACGTATATATAAATATAAACGTTAGATATTTTAAATTTGTATGTTAAAATATTAATTAAAAAAAGTATACATTAAAATATAATTGTAGACATGTATGGATATTTATGTAGATATATGTGTTTATTAATATATAATACGTAGCATAGACATATTTATATACTTATAAATATGAACGCGTGTACAGGGAAAAATAAATGTATGTATATACATAAATGAAAATACTTACGTTTATTAGGAGTGAGCGTGGTTCAGTTTTGAATGGTTTGCCTTCCCTTACTAAACAAAGCTTAATAACGGTTTAGGTTTTTTTTTTTTTTTGGAAGTTGAACCTATTTTCACTAAATATTTTTATTTCTAATAAATACGAAATTTCAAACGAAATTTACTTGACTTAATTTTAATAATTGACACATAATTATAATAAACAATAACAAAATATGAAAAATTTATCAAGATTGATTAAAAATATATAAGAAAGTACAAAATAATTGGTTAATTTTTTTTATTTAATTAAACAGTTTGTTTTCATTCAAAATGGTACAGGTTGGCTCACTTTTTCGAACTAAACTACCAACCATTTATATATAACCGAACTGAATTGTAAATCAAACAGTTTGCAATAAAACCGACTTTTTGGTTCAGTCGGTTCACAGTTCGATTTGCGGTTCATGGTTTTTTTTTTTTTCTTAACCTTAACATTAGAATTATGTAAGGATAAATTTATAAAAAATACATATACAAATACATACTTATGAACACTATAATTCAAGAAAATATATATGCATGTATTTATGTACATATAAGCAAATACATATTGTAGAGATATATGCATAAATGATCAAGGAGATCATCCATATATATAGTTTCCTAGTAGTGAGAGTGATACAGTGTTAAGTAGTTTGGATGAAGCACTAGGCATTGTCTCGGGTGACGATGGAGGTCAAGATAGTGGTCAAGATGTTGAGGATGACGAAGACGATTACGATTAACTTGCTTTTTATAGGAAATTTTTTTGCTTTTTTTCCTTGTATAAATTATAGTTGCTTAAAGCAAAATTTCACTTGTACCATGAAATTTCTTAATGATAATTTCATATGATGATTTCCTCCAATTTACTTTCATTGCAGATGGATGATTTTGGGAAAAATAAAATAATGATATCAAACCTTTTAATATATGAAAAAAAAAATATATATACACATATTTTTTAATTAAGAAATAACATTTGAAATTTTGAATTCATCATGGTGAATTTAATGGTTTAACAAAAAAGGTAACAATTGATTATATTATATTAAATATCATTATTTACTAATTAGGTAATTTACGTATTCAATAATTTACTATTTAATTTACATAATATGTTAACAAAATTATTGTACATTTATTAAATAATTTATTATTCATTAAATAATTTATTATTTATTAAATATTTTGTTATTCAATGAAAAATTTATTATTTACTATATAATTTATCACTCAATAAATAATTTACTATTTATTTCAAAAATTATTAATTATTAAATAAATTATTATTAATAAATAATTTATCAATATTTAAATGTTTTCTTTACCATAATAACATACTGTTTAGTAAATACCATATTTACTTATTAAATAATATAGTCTCTATTACATATTTTATTATTTACTAAATTTTTTACTATTCATTGAACAATTTATTATTAGCTGAATAATTTTTTATTTATTCAATAATTTATTACTTATTCCAAAAATTATTAGTTATTAAATAATTTATTATTTAGATAATTAATTCATTAAAGAATTTACATCATCTACAATAAATATAAGCCCACACGTGCTACCTGCGTGCTTGCGTGCTCGTGCTTGGGTGGCTCAACAAATAATGGTGCGTGGCGTGCTTGTGCTTCTAGATTTTTTTCGTGCCCGTACTTAGGCCGCCCAAGCATGCAACCATGTGTGCCCAACTCGCGTGCCCGAGCCCAATTACCACTCCTATTTGTAACTTATGCTCAGTCTTCTTAGGGTGTTGGATTATGATTGGTTGCGCTGCTCTTCAGACAGGACAATGAACATTCATTTGTTACTTATCATGTAAATATTCTAGTAAAATAAATAAAAGTCCTCATTGTTATCACACAACAGTAATGATTTGCATAACAAGCTTATGTGTGGACATTTTGGTAAGATTCTAAACCTTAAGGACCACGTGTAAGTGATATTTATAACAACACTTATATAATCACTTGGATATTGTGAAGCCTTTATAACATGTTTAGGATACTTGCAATTTCTGTGTAATTGGTGTCTTGGTTTTGTTGAACATATATCATGCACTCTGTACGAACAAGCTGACACATGATAATGTATGTACAAATGGATGTTTGCAACCTCTTGTCTCCATCTACTAAAATAGTTGACGATTCATGCAGGCTTACAGTGGAAATGACTATAACGGTGCTCGAATCGCCAGCAGAGCTCATGAGCGTCGTGATTCTGTACGTTATCTTCATCACCTTGAAGTTTTCTGTTGATGTTTTCTTTTTCCTATAGGAATTTAAAAAAAAAAAAATTCCTTCTTTTCACGTGTATAGGATGCTTTCACAGAATGATCCTGCCCTGGTCACATACTGTAACAAGATTGCTGCTCTAGGAGGCCCAATTAGTTTGCTAGATGATTTGGCTGGAAGTACATATCCATCAACCCCTGTTGTGCAGCTTGGAAATGTCACAAGAGCAAGTGCTCGACTTCGAAATGTCCAACCAGAACTAAATTTGGATAAGAGTTACGAGGCATTAAAACGAACGAAAAAGACTGTTGACTCTGCACATGCTGCTACAGAAATTACTTTCGTAGCGTCTCCAATATATAATTTCTTATTGCATTTTGTTTACAAGATAACTACATTTCGATTTTGAGGAGAATTTTTGTTGTGATCCGTTGATTTACATATTGGCATTTTGTGTATTACTGCGACCATCAGCTTCAACAGTAGAAGATAAACCACGACACTAAGATTCAGGACCTTCAAAATCCTTGCATGAATCAGAGGCAAATAATGCGAATACAGAGCGGCAAGAAACCTCTTGTGCGGGCGGACATCGTTACAAAAATTCTGCAGTGCCTTCTGATAGAATGGGTGCAGACAAACCCAAAGATGTCTCCATGACAGAAGCTGATATTTCAGATGAAGTAGAATCAGTCAATCGGCTACTTGTAGAGTGTACGCATAATTACGTTATCCCTCAGCTTGAAAGGCTCTATACTAGGATTATAAAAGGTGTGTTTGGAATCAAAACCGAAGTCAAGGATCATCTCAAGCATTCAATTTTGAGTTTTTTGAGGAAATTTGCTGAGGACAAGGCAAATTTCTGATATTACTCTCTTTTTTTTTTTTTTTTTTTTTCTCTTGTTATTTTAAACTCAAAAAAGGAAAGGAAATAGGAAAATTTTTCTTGCACAGTGGGGATTTTCTTTATTACAAAACCATTTGAGGGAAGTGGGTCTCATCTCTCTCTCTCTCTCTCTCTCTCTCTCGCTGCCAAAGTGCACATGCACGACTGCGTCTGCGTATAATGTTTGTCTATAATAAATATGGGCTCTTACTGCTACTCTTGAGGAACCTTTCAGCATGCATTGCCATTGCTCTTCGGGCATCTGTTTTTGACATCTTTCTTAATAGTAGGGCATAGCTAATCTGGCCGAAACAAATTTTCTCTCTTCAGGATAAGTGTCTAAAACATGCTAAACCTAATTAGAACTACTTCTCTTTGTTCATTAATGAACGTTTAGGACCTAATCTATATTCTAGTCTAATGAAACTTTTGTAATGAATTAATTTTTTGTCGAAGATGATTGACCCAAACCTTTAGACGGCAATTTATTCTTTCTTTGTGTAAATCGCACCAAAAATGCTATAACTTGGACCTGGATTGGAATTGCAGGTCTTGGTTCCGACTATTGAGGACATATCCCGGCTCAAGTGTGGCCCCATTAGTTTTGAGTGGGGCTGGTTTCTAGGTCCTTAAACCGGCCCACCCTCCAATTTTTTTAAGTGTCATGTGAGCTTAGATTGACCAAAGTTTGGCCATTGTGTGTCAGCCTACGTTTTCAAGTATTGATTTTCGATCCCTTAGCGGTCTGGCCTTGGAAGCTTGAAATGGCCTTCGGCCATAAATGTCTGGGCAGCACGTTGTGTCCAGTCATGTGTTACTATGCTTCTACAGGGGTTCAAATTATTATGATTATTATTTATTTATTTATTTCACGTAAGGATCCATTGGTCCAAGCCCACACTTAAAAATTTATAATTACTTGGGTAGATACGAGTCCAGGACCATGATAGCTCCTGGATTTATTAGAGCCGGTTGGGTGTCAGAAATTACTTATGTGCATATGCATACTTATAAAATTGATTACATTTGCAGTATGTGTTTATTGTTGTAAAACTTTCCTATACATTGATGAGTTCCTTAATAGAGAAATGTTATGGAAAATAAAAGATGCTATCAGTGTCAACAAGCAAGTAGAAAATGTTCAAGTACAATTTAGACATAATAAAAAGAAATGATAGAATCAATCTCGAGTTTTTGGGCTATCCCACCCTATGTGTTCTACCATTCTTCTCCTCCCTCTATCTCTTTTATGGAAGTGACATGAGGCAACTTCTTCAAGTTAAAGCATTCGTAGACATGGAAAATCTCTAGAGATTGCCATTGCTCAATCAACTCATAGTAGTATAGTCTTTGCAAGCTCTGCTTGGTACGTTAGCACTAGTATCCTTAGATTAGGAACAATAGCTTGGTTTTTCGTTGGACCATAATGAAATACCTCTATCACATCATCACAACTCTAGTTTGGGTAATTCTATGGATGGATCATTAGAAGAGACGACATTTTTAAATCTCTCTTTTTCTAAACTAAAGAACAGCAATTCCATACATCAATTTGTAGATGTCTCAATTTAGGGAAGTGTCGTTCCAAGGGAACTAGATATTCGAGGAAAGAGAATGTTGAAAAAATGGAAAACCTCAAAGTTTTTCTAAGAGGATCTACTGAGAGGATGTTCTTCTAGCATGTAAGAAGTTGCTCATTCTTTCATCGAATCTAAGCCTTCACCATATGCATTCTTATAGTATAGTTGCTTAGAGCTCAATCAGTGTATTACCAAAGCCTCCTTAGCTCAAATAAATAATAGCTCAACACACACTCTTAGGAACTCTCTCATTTACCTATTCCCTTATCAACTAGAATTCTAATACTCTCTACATTAACTTGAGCGACAGAGAGCCCTTACTGGTTAAGTCACAAGAGACTTTTTGTGGGTCTATCACTATGCACAATTGTTGAACCACTGGGAGTTCACTTAAGAGTTGTACATGTGATATCCACCATCACCATACTAAAATTTCTAATATTTAAATTGACATTGTTGGTATTATTATGATAGTGGGTCCAGATAAGATAATAATATCTGCTAATGCCTAAATGAAGTTTTATTCTACTTTTGTTTTCTTCAAGGCTTGGTTACTATTAAGCGATTGAAATGACCAAGCTATTCCTCTTTCTTATCTTTTTAATCAGTGCTTAATGTGTTTTCATATGGTATGGACTTTACACAATGCAATTGACTTGTCCTTACCTAACTTATATGTAATTTCTAAGGGATTTCTTAGGGAACTGCTTCATAGTTATTAAGTATAGAATATTAATTTTGATGTTTTGTCTATTTCAAGCTAGAGCAACGCTATGCAACCTACCAATTAAAGAAGCAAGGGATAAAAATTTTACTTATCATGTTAGTCATTACTATCACGAGTCAAGCCATATTCTTAGAACTACAAATCATTTATAGATACTTACAAATGAGCTTTCAATACAATCCCTACATTGGTAGTAGATTTAAGCACATGCTCTTTCAACAAACCATGATATAATTTTTTATCATCATAGCGAACTCTATATTGGAGCATCTACACTTGGTTGCTGTTATCTACTAGTGCACTTTTGGCAGAAGTGAAGGATGATTTTTAAGGTGTATCCCAAGACAAAATCGATTGAAAAGAGAAAATTACATGATGCAAACATTGGCTGAAAATGAGATGTAAACATTCCTAATATAATACTTAAGTCATGTTGGCAAAGACAAGGTGTTGTCTCTCAATCCCAACCATAAAACCATTTTCTAAAAACCATTAAGTGTTTCTTTATAATAGAAATCATAAAAACCATCAACTTTTTATTAGAAAACTAGTAAGACTTATTCGTCTTCGTCAAACGCGTCTTCATATGATATACATACAATACGTAACCTAATTGATTTGTCCCTATCTATCTTCCTCCAAGCTAAAGCAATTTTATCACAATCTAGCAAGTTAAAAAAAATGGCGGATAAGAATTATTAAATGTTGGATTTCAACATCAGTTCCAATGGATATATTAATGGTGAGATTATGGACTAGAATCCTCATATTATAAGTACATCCGCATAAATTAATTAATATAATGAAGATTTCAATATTGAGATGGTAGATTGAAGGAAATCTATTGATGGGACCACTCAATAATTCACATATTATAGGGCTTTGTATTAGAAGATTCAAAAGATGCAATCTCATATATCCAAAGTCATTTGTGTATCATATGGGTTGTAAGTTCCAAATAGGCTAGTAATGATATGGGTATATACATATATGAAAGCATACACACATACATATATTTATATTAAAATTTTATATAATTGAAGTACCACATAGATTGTTCTAACTAAACTTTCAAAGCAAGTGGTTTAATAGGTCCTTTAGTCATAATTTGCCTATCTAATGACTACTTTTGTGTAGCTTTAAGATGACTTATAATTCAAGGCAGTATGAATGTATCGGATGGATGGAAGAATTGGAATTAGCTGCGACACAAGCTATATTGAGTTGATGCCTAAGTACTTTACCTTGTTTGGAAGTGGAGAAGAATGATGGGCATTAATTTTAAAGAAAAATTACATCCATGAGCCCCTATACATCTCAATGACTCTAATAACGTTCTATTTCGATAAATGTGTACTTCAAAAATAAAATCAACATGTATCCTAAAATAAATCATCAGTTGAAGTCTTATGATTTTCAATGTTTAAGTGAAATCTGGACAAGAATCAAAAAGCATTATCCTATGAAACTGCTCTGCTTATGAAAGGATTCGACCACGTAGGGGAAAAATTCTTGGAAGCAAACCAGGCAATCTACTTGCATATTTGAAGAATTAAGAGGATACGATTCTTATGCAACAATGTTGCATATTCAAACATGAGGCTCATAGGAAACAAATAATGCAAATAAGAATAAGAATCAACTTGAGCGGGCAAGTTTTGCTTCAAGCTATAATCTTCTTTACATAGTAAAGTCCCAACCAGGGTGATTGAATGCTAAAACAAGAGTTAACATGGCACCTATTAGTATCATAATTAGAGCACAACTCTGCCTAGAACAAAACAACATCATCACAACTAAAGCATAACCTTTTGCAGCCTTAATCCATAAGATAACAATAATAAGGGTTGCCATATTAAACTTGGCATCGAAATCTATTTATCAAGTTATGGAAGCTTCAGGAAAGAATTTTTTCTGGGGAAGGCGGCTGCAACCATGAATTTCTAAATTGTATATGATGATACAAATCTTGGTTAGATAGAAAAAATTGCATGAAAGGTCTTTCTTATGTTCTCTGGCACAAATTAGAAAATCATCGTTACATTTTTCTTAAGAATGGGCATGAATATCAAATTTATTATTTACTGAACCAAGAGAAAAGATCTTGAACAACTAACACCTATGTTTATAGGTATGAAACTAACCTTGCAACCAAAAATGTAATAGCTTAGATAGAATATCTCTTTTACAAGGCTCACAAATACCACACTTTTATATGCAAGATAGAGAACATATTAAAGCTATTCCAATAAAAAAGATCAGAATAACATTGCATGGGGTACCATTCCATAACGTGCCCTAATCTTTCTATGTTCCATAATCTTTCTACACCAAACATATAAACCATTCCATAACGTACCATTAATTGATGATATATATGTGTTCATCTAGACAATTCACTTGTAATTAAGTAGATTATAGGAATAATAACACAATTTCAAAGCAACCAACGATCGGAATCAACAAGTAGACAAAGTTATGTTTCAAGCACATCCTTGTAGTAGCAAGTTTCAACCAGATGAATTTAGATGCTTAACAAGAGCTAGATGGCAGCCTTGGAATTATTGCAATTGCTAGTAACAAAAGCCTTAAGCAGTAGACGCCATATTCGGCAGAGAAGAAGATCTTTGATCCCTGCAGAAATTAGATGATTACCATTATACTTTCACTAAAATGCAACTGGTTATTGCATTTATATTTCTAATAAAGCAAGTAATGAGATCAAGAACAATGTATATAATAAGCACGAATTTGTGCACAAAGCGATAAAATGTCCCATACAAGTTCTAGATTTCCATCTTTATGTACAAGCATTTAAAATAGAGAATACATCAAAACTCTTTCAACAGAACTATCTTTACAACTCCATTCCAATTTTCAAAATTTTTTTTTCCTTTTTATTTTATCATGACCATGATATTAAGATAAGAATAGTGAGACGGTAGTTTTTTCTTTCTTCATTTTTTTTTTTTTTTTGAGAAAATGTTTAAAATCTATGTGTATCTTATTCATCAAAAAAAGAAAACCTTATTTAATTTTCAAATTTAATATTGTAAATTTCTTTCTCATCAAAATGGATCTGCTATGTATTGAATTTTGTGCTATATAGATCTATATACATATATATAATACTTTTTCTCTTAATGAAAAGAGTCACGCAACTAACAAAAGGACATTACAAGCAAAGAAAAAAATAAAAACATTATTATAACCACGTTGATGGCATGACTCAGAAAACATTATATTAGGAATAAAAAAAAGACATTGAAAGTTCAGTTTTATCTCCCCCACATCATTCATACATACACCAGCAGTTGAGGGTTGAACTATCATTGAACTTCAGTGCTATCCTCTCATTAAAAAAGACACAGAGAAAATCGTAGTTGATGAACCTCAGTAATTTAATATTGGCTTGAAGAATTGGGTCATGTGTGATTTGGTGTCTTGGCTATCCCACTCTAGCTCGTTCCACCATCCTTCCCTTCCTGTTATCTCTTTTATGGAAGTCATGTGAGGCAACTTCTTCAGGTTAGGGCATCCCCACACTTTCAGGACCTCTAGAGATTGCAATTGATCACTCGACTCGCAACTGTAGAGTCTTTACAAGCTCTTCAAGTTGTCAAGAGTAAGACACTTCAATTTGGGACCAACAACTTGGGTTTCTCTTGGACCACAATGGAACACCTCTGTCATTTGACGACGCCCTACAAAAGTGATCTCTTCTAGTTCGGGTAATTCCATATGTGGATCTTTAGAAGAGAAGAGGTTTTTCATTTCAATGACTAAATATACCTTAAGCCATCTTAATTTAGGGAATGTTGTTGTTCCAAGGGCACTAGCTATTTGATGAAAGCTCCGACCTAGATCACCAAAATTGAGCCTCTCCAAGCTTGACAAGATGAGAGAGTTAGAGTTGGTAGCTGGTCCAGTCAAGTGCTCGGTAGAGAATGAACATTCATGAATGATTAATTCCTTTAATTTGGAGGAGTTGGGCCGATTGGTCGAGTTAGAATTAGCAAATAATTTGTCCACATTTGGAACGCGAAACAAATGCAGCGATTCTACACGGAAGATGAAAGAACCATCCTCATTACCAGTGTATTCGACGTTCCAAATTTCAATCATTTTCCATTCGTAGAAGAATTCAACACGATAATGACGACCACAAATATAACTAAGTGTAAAATATTCCAACTTTTCCATCCAATAATAGTCTTCATAACTGCATTCCATGTCAGCTAAATCAATATGCAACGACCTCAACTTCTCTAATCCCGAGAGGTCTTGCAGCGTTGCCTTTGCCTGTTCTGATGACGAGTTGGATTTCCTCTTGCTCTTCGTTGGCCATTCATAACCACTCCCTCTCATGTCTAAAACCTCCAAAAACTTTAAATTACTTATGACCTCTGTTAGAGTTATACAAAGTATTTAATACACACACGTGTTAATCATTCCCAGCTGTATGTAACTGCATATAGTTGTAGTTAGTTTCAGTTAGTTAGAATATAGTTAGTTTGTTTTGTTTTCAGTTTAATTCAAACTGTATAAGTAGCTCTTTTGTACTTTTTTACTAGGTACTGTACAAACACAAATACAGAAGCTTTTCACGACTTTATTCTTGTTCTGTTGATGCTCTCGTGAGGTTGAATAATAGTCATTGTTGCAGATCACAAAACTCCACATGATATCAGAGTGGGATTATGAAGAGATGAATGTAACCACAGCAGTTTAATTATTGAATAAGTTGTTACAGATCAGGTACTTATTTAAGGTGCTGAATCAAGCATGAACAATCAGCTAGAATCTATTTTGAGTGATCCATACTATCTGTTAAGATCTAATAGCCCTGGGATGTCCATTGAAAATCTAATATTCATTGGGAACAACTATGTGTCTTGGAGCAAGTCGATCAAACTTGGCCTCAGAGCAAAATGAAGATTGGATTCATTGATGGATCAATTCAGCAACCAGAGGCTACTTTGCCTGATCTTGTTAAGTGGAACAGATCTAATTACATGGTTAGATGTTGGTTACTCAATTCTATGAGTAATGACTTGGCACAAAATTTCTTATACGCAAAATTTGCCAAGGAACTTTGGACTAAAGTAAAGGAACGGTATGGAGTTGCTAATGGTCCTCTGATTTTCCAAATTCAACTTGAGCTTACTAATCTGAAACAGCAAAATCATTTGGTTAGTGTGTATTTTAACAAACTGAAGCAAAGTTGTGATGAGCTTCGAGAGTTGCATGTGATGTCAATGTGTGAATGTGAATGCCTAGAATATTGCACTTGTGCATTTCAAGAGAAGATGAATGATTATGATGCACATAATAAGTTGATTTAGTTCTTGATGGGGCTTAACGAAGCATATGAGACAGTGCGAAACCAAATTCTATCAATGGAACCTCTGTCGTTTGTCAATCGAGCTTACTATTTGGTTCAACAGGTAGAGAAACAATGACAGGTAATAAGTATGATTAATTTAGATATTGAAATCACTGCTTTTGCAACTAATAAAGGAAATTCATCTGTCATTAAGAGCATATTAGATAGACGAAAGCAAAAGAGGTCAATAACTTGTAAGTATTGTAGAGCTGATGATCATTCAGTAGAGAGTTGTTTTCAACATTTTGGATATCCAGAGTAGTTCAAAGGAAAAAAGGCACCACTTAAAGGATGGCAGTATGTGCAGGCTAATGTTTCCCTAGTTAACATAGATATACCTTTTGATGAACACTCATGTTTGAATGTTGAGTCAGAGAAAGGTTTTGATAAGGATTTAGTTATGGCGTTGTGCAAAGAGATGCGAAAGGTTATGAAGGAACAAAATCATGATATGTGTCCTGAAGCAGTGAATGTTGTGCATGTAGGTATTCATGAGCATATGTCTTCTTTGTGCTTAAATGCTGATAGTAATTGTTTGGCTCTTTGGATAGTTAATATGGGTGCTTTACATCACATTACACCTTGTAAACATTTGTTATATGATGTTGTTCATTTGTCACAATCCACAATTGTTAAACTACTAAATGGCTTCACTCTATCCACTAATATGATGGGAAAAGTTAACCTGACCAGTTCATTAGCCATTGCTAATATTCTTTTTGCTCCACAATTTACATACAGTCTTCTTTCTATTAGTAAGCTTGTTGATGACCATTCATTACAAGCTGATTTTGATTCTGAATCTTGTGAATTTTAGGACCCAACTTCTAATAGACTTGTGGCATTAGCAATTGCGGTACATGGACTTTATGTACTTAGTTTGACAATAAATTTTAGTGATATTATTTCTCATATGTCTAGTAGTATTGTACAGTATTCAGTAAGTAGTCAAACTACCGTTGATCTTAATCTCATTCATAATCGTCAAGGGCATAGTTCGATTTCCAAATTACAGCACATTAATTTCTATAAGAAACTTGATTTTAGAAATTTTCATTGTCCAACATGCTTTGAAGCCAAATTTCACAGGTTACCTTTTCCTTCAAGTCAAAGTTCTACTTCATCATCTTTTTAATTACTTCATTTAGATGTCTGGGGCCCTTATCATACTCCTTTATGTGGTGCATGTTATTTCCTTACCGTAGTGAATGATTTCACTCGGGCAACTTGGACTTTCTAAATGCATCATAAGTACCAAGTTCGTAGTATTCTTGACAAGTTCTTCCGTTATATTCATAATCAGTTTGTAGCAACCCCAAAAGTGGTTAGAACAGATGATGGGGGTGAGTTCTTGTCCAAAAATTGTTAGCTTCTTTTTAGCAACCTAAGAATCATTCATCAACATACAATTCCATACACTCAACAAAATGGCAAAGTTGAGCGCAAACACCATCACTTGCTTGACACTTTTAGAGCTTTGCACATCTTTTCAAACCTTCCTAAGAATTTTTGGGGTGAGTGTATTCTAACGGTAACTTTTTTGTCAATTTAATGCCTATGTCCAATATTGGATGGAAGAATCTGTTTGAAATGTTATTTCATAAACCTCCTCCATATGATAAGCTACGTGTAATGGGCTGTTTGTGTTACAATGCTAAGACTCCATTCAAGTTAGACAAATTTGAACCTAAGGGAGTTCAGTGTGTCTTTTTAGGATATGCTAATGGCTAGAAAGGGTATCAAGTTTATAGTCTTGATACAAAACAAGTCCTCGTGTCAAGAGATATTGTTTTTGTTGAACATATCCTTCCATATAGGAATAATTCTTCTGCCATCTATTCTGATAACCTCATTTTATCAACTCATTCACTTGTCTTTTCAACTTTGCAGCCCTTTCATGATTTATTTTGTAAGTTGGTTAGTTTGACTAGGCTGTACCTGGCTATAAATCAATACAATGTTCTATACCTTAAACTAGGAGTAGTCCCTTAGGCAATTCTTCAAGGAACATATTAGAAAATTCATCTATCAATTTTCAAACCTCATTAAGCATTTCTTCAAATTCTCTTATCTCTAGCATCCTTCTGATCAATAGAGACATAGGCTCATTAGCCTCTTCAACAACTCGAAGTTCTTGACGGCTCATTATTAGGGCCTTTTTCTTACTAGCTCAATATCATAGGTTACAGCACAATCTTCTTTCCTTCCTTAATAAAGGCATAAATGCACTTATATCTATTGTGAGTAACATGTTGGTCAAACAACCAAGGTCTTCTAAGTAACAGATGCGAAGCTCCTATAGGGACAGCATTACATACCACTTCGTCTCTATACACATTCCCGACACAAAAAGGCATAGATACTTGCTTGATAATTTGTAGAGAGCCCTTGTTATGTAGCCAATGTAGCTTATAGGGCCGAGGGTGTTTAGAGGTCGGTAAACCTAATCTCTATATGAGGGATTATGCAACCACATTGATACAACTCTCTCCACCCACAATGATGGTGCATGACTGTCCCTTAATGGTACACTTGGCATGGAACAATTTTTCTCTTTGATCGTCTTCAAGGCTTAGCAAGGAACTCAACACTCATCTTAATACTAAGGTCATTATCTTACCCTAGTTAACATAGACATAGGTCTTCTTTTCCTCTTCAGCTTAAACTCCTTCAACATTCTTCCTATTCTCAAGCTCACTCTCATCAGTGTAATCTGTTACATCTCCTAGGAGCACCATAGCACATTGTTTAGGATACTCAGCAGCCATGTGATGTAACCCAAGCATTTGAAATAGTTTACCTTGCTTATCTTTCATCCAAAAGTATGTTATTTCTCATATGTCCTCGAGGTTTGCCTATCTTTAGCTCGACTCTTTTAGCTTGCTCAGTTATCATTAGGTTAGTCATGTTTTTCCTCAGCTTGGGATAGTCTCCTCTACTTGGCATAAGTAGGTCGACACGACGTAAGAGGTTAAGAAAAACTCAACCTAGGTCTTCTTAGGGCATTTCTCCTCTGCTTTTTTGACTCTTTACGCTATCTTAATGGCTTCCTCTAATATGTAGAATCTCTATACTTTCACAATATTGTAAATCTCATATTTGAGCTTGAAAATGAATCTCTACACTATGAGGGCCTTGTGTTCATTTGCATAAACTTGGATCATCAACATTTGGAATTCTCCAACATAGTCATCAACCGATTGGCTTCCTTGGTGAAGCTTTGGCAACTTAGCAAATGTGTTTTATAGGTAAGTCTCAAGTACAAATCAACCCTTCAACAATATCTTCATCTCCTCCTATGTCCTCATACTTCTCCTTCTATCTTTCGCTTTAGCTATATTCAGATTCTTCCACAACGTGGTAGCATATCTAGAAAATTTAAGTGCAGTGAGTCGAACCTTGATTGCATCTATATACCCATAACAATTAAACACCTTCACAACTCTCTTCCTACTCTAAATATTCATTTGCATCTCTACTGCTCATAAAAGTTAGAATTTAGACCTTAACATTTTCAAGTCCTTGAGGAGCTTGGCGTCCTCATTCTTTTGCTTCGTAATATTCCGTTTCAACTTCTTCCTCTCCATCATCCTCTACATCTATATCCTTAACATCCTCCTCAATCTCTTCCAACGCCAGTCTTTGTCTAGCAACTCAATCTACTACTCCTCCAACTTGGTGGGGTCGAATTGAGCAATTAGCTCGACTAATTTGGCCATATCATCTCTTAGGAACATTCTCAACTTGACCACACTGAGGTATACTTTGTGGTTACTACCTGCTGGCTTGCATTGCAATAACCAGACTTTGAACAAGATTGAAGAGTCTATCAAGCTTATCATCAATTGACTTAAGGGTATTACTATCATTTACGCCATGCTATGGCCAGCATGTATGCCACTAGTTTGGTTACCAATAACTCCTTGAGCACTTGAATTAGACATGGTATAATATTTCTTCAACAAGTTGACAACACAATACTTAACAAATACTTATACTCACTACCCAAAATCTTACTAACACACTCTAACAACTTCAATACCCAACTTATATAGACAAATACTACAAAAATGAACTTGCTCTGTTTTCATAGTGAAAAATAGAATCACGACGGAAACTACTCTTACTACTTCGCAAATTTCCACTATATAGCTCACAACTTCAAACTTACTTCACTCGAACACACTACAGCAACTATGAAAGGAATACAACATCTGCTAATAGTAATCACAAATAAAACTTCAGTGCAACTTCACATATTCTCTCTCGGAACTATGCTGCAAAGCTGATGTGTCATACCACAATGAACAGAAGCAATAAACTAAAATGGGTTTAGCAAATCTGGGTAGCTATCTAGTTGGATATGATACACTAACTAGATCTTACATGACCTACAATTTACTGAATATGACTCATCGGTCTAAACTATAGGGTCATTCGCCACTGTTTCATGCTAAAGGGAATAAATAAGAGTTAAGGGTAAGATAGAAGGCATGGCTAAATGCTCTCAAAAGAGCAATATTTGTATTCAATAATGAAGAGTGATAATATTTTCCTACAAGCAAATGGGGGTTTATATATTGGCCTATTAGATTTATAATACATACATGGAAAAGACAAAAGGGTATTTTACAAATGAGATACATAAAACATGATAAAATGGGTAAAATGGACAAGGAATATTTTGTATGAAAAAGTAAGGAATCATTCTAGAATTTTGTTCTAAATGATACATGTCAAGAGGCAACTGTGGGCTTATAGTGTAGCTAGCTTTGTTGAAATGAATTCTTAGGTAACTTAGCAGTTGCAGGATCCAACTCGGAAGAGGTTAGAAGAAAGTTAGTAGTGTTAGATATCTCTCATGAATTTTAATAATAACAAAAAAAAGAAGAATGCTAATGAACTAACAAAAGTGCAAGTATTCAAATAATTCCTCAGAATGTTTAAAATTGTAAATTAAGTTTTGTTCAGAGACTTATTCAAAAGTTCTGAACCACTTGAAAAAGATACAAGTTTGAAAGTACTTAGAGAATGTTTCAGAAGCTTATATAAGAAGAATCAGTATAGTACTTCAAAAAATTATTCAATGACTTTGAAGATAAGTAAACTGAGACATCTTTAGATGGTTATCAAATAGTTGGTCTAAAAAAGTAATTCTAAAAAACATCACGACATCAGTTTCAAGGTAATCAAGGCTTAGCTCCATTAAATTGAGTGTATTAGGGAAATACATTTAATCTTGTTTCACTTAAGTTAGAATTAAGATCCATGGAGATGATTGCTAAGTGAATTAATTCTTGAAATTATTAAAGAAAATATCTAAGCTTAGATAGGGATAAGAATGACTTTGAATATTATGGGATATTAAATTCAAAATTCAAGATCATCTGGAGTTGTTGATCAAAGTATATCCATAAAGAAGATATGATCAAGATAAGATCAAATAAAAATTCGAACTCCAAGATTTTCTCTAAAATATCTATTGATTATTATCTAGATGTTGGAATTGGATACGGTAGAGATAATCTTCAACAATCTAGCCATTGGAAGACTTTAGTATAAAAGAAGAGGCACTTCGAAATATTTAATATGATTTTAAAGAGAAAAATAAAATATATATATATATATATATATTACATTTTAATTGCGATCAGTTTCTACTATTTGAAAGAGTACATAACACTTCTCAAATGCTTCCTTAGAGAGTTAAATTGAAGTTGATTATTCATCAATCTTTATTTTTGTTTTCATGTCAAACTATTTGAGATCTATATTGTTGTTCTCTCTTTTGTTTTGAAAAACAATTATCTATTTCTTGAGTGTTATTTGAGAGAGGTTTGATTGTGCTCCGTAGATCTATAATTAGCCTAGATTGTAGAGAGGTTAGAAAGACAGAGTAGAGTGTTGTGAAGGCCAAGAGTGGCAGATGCTTATAAATTTCTAGCGATTTGTTTTGATATAGTCGATAACTCTGATTTTAAACATATTTTATATGATGATTTTATAGTATTTTCCTTACATTTTTTGTTTTCTTTAAAGAAATTGATACTTAATTGAGTAAAATGTTGATTTCAGGGTTTAAACACGTTCTAGGCTCAAAAACGAAGAAAAGGAATCAAGTTTCACTCAATTCCGAGTTCAAACGAAGAAGTTATGAAGTTTTGAAGTTGTGTAGAAAATTTTGCCTTAGTACAGAAAGTTACACGACCTGGGGACACGGCCGTGTCCCAGGCCATGTCTGGTGACGAAAATAAAATTCGTGTAATACACATATATAAGGGGATCTTAGGGTTTAAAAGGGAGAGAGACATTACAGAAACGGAAAGACACAAGAGAAGAGAAGAGACTTGAGGAAAATATCAAGAAAGAAGCAAGAACAACATCGATTTCAAGATTAGAGAGATTGTTCATCAATTAAAGGGGTTTTTCATGCTTTATTTTACGTTTTTGATGAAACTCGTTTTTAGATTCGTTATGATAGCTTAGAATTCGAGTATTTAGGATTATGGAACCTAGGGTTTCATGTAACCCTTGGATTGAATTATAATTTCAATAAAGTTTCTATCTTTTTTTGATTCAATTATGTCGTTTAATTGTTGATTGATAATTCTAGAGTATCAATATATGATATTATGCATGTTGATTGAGAAATTGTATGTGTAATTAGATCTAAGCATAATTGGAGAGAATTACATATATACTTAGAGATAAGATATATGATTCTTCCGAAAAGTTAATTGTTTGAGTGGGAATTCATTATACATTAATGCAATTCTAAATTATATTGCTAAGTGAAGAGATTCCGGTAAATAATTTAGGATTAGGGTTAATATGCTTAAGAAAGGTATTAACTTTAATTGTGAATCCCTCCGGTCAAGAATAATAGAAACTAAATTGAATATATTTTAAAAGGTTACATGTTAAACACTAGGGGAAATAATTCCTAAATACATTATTGCATATTTGAAGTCGTTTGTAGTTTATTGCTTTCTAATTTGTTTAATCAAGTCTCATAATTAGTTTAGTTTGTTAAATTCAGCATTTTTAATTAATTCAACTCATCATAATTTTTCGGTTAGATAATAAAGCTAAAGTTAATATTAGTACTCAAAATCTCTGAGGGATCGACTTGGACTTACATCTGCTATATTAAAACTGATAGGTGCGCTTGCCTCGTATCAATAGTGCATCAAGTGGAACGGCATTAGTAAAGTAAATTGAATCCCCAATAGTAGAGTAGAAAGAAAGTAGTAGGAAGAAGGCTGAAGCTCTATAAATCTTGAACTTGATATTCCCTTCCCTTTCTTTTTTTACTTTAAGTTATTTATTTGTGTTATTAATCATGAGTTGAATTATTAAAATATCACTGTTTACAAAAATTAAGTTATTAAGAGTGATAATTTCAAGTTACATCTAAAAAGTATTTAAATTTTTCAAAGATTTCAATTTAACCCCCTTACACCACCCAAACCCCCTCTTGATATCTTATACGAGATCAATAAGTAGTTAGAGCCGACCTTATTTAGTTCAAATAAAAGGTTGAGCGCTTAAACATGCTTAGATTCTCTTTAAGTTTCTCAGCTCAATAACTCGGCAAATTGGAAGCTTGGCAGCTTGAATTAGACAAATGCTTGACACTGGTATAGCTCCAGAGGATATGACTTATCAATGGAATTTTCGAGGACTTATGGCACAATTCGATATCACGCATGAATCGGTTTGATGAGGTTACTCGCCACCTAACCTTGCTCAGGGTTAGGATAAGAGTGATATCAAGAGTAAACAAATAGTGTTTACGCAAGAAAGAAGTACTCAAAGTGTATTGATGATAATCTGTTTATAGCTATAATTACAAGGGTATTTATACCCATAAGTTAGGGCAACTTGCCTAAAAGTAAAAAGATAAAAAGGACATTTCTTAAGGAATTAATGAAAAAAACACAAAAGGGTAAAAATGAATATACAAGGAAAATAATCATTAGTGCAACGGATTCTATACATGATTTTATATATGTGGTGATGCAGTATTGGTGATGCCATTGGAAGATGTAGACAAGGTACAGACAATTTGCTTGTCCGAGAAGGGGTGACTTAGCTAATTAAGACTCTTTCTTTTGTCATCTTGGCAAGAGTGTTGCCGAGTGAGAAATTAGCTAGGCATGTGTGAGAATGAAGATGGGCTGTTGTTTCGACATTCCACTCCTTGGCACACAACATGCGAGAAGTAAGCAGTCATTTGGCTAGGCAAGCAGATACTCGGCCTCCACATGAGTAGGTTGGAACATGAAGATTTGTCTTGCCAGTCTCTCTAGTCCTCAAGCCTAGTTGTGGGTCAGAGGTTTGGTAGCCTGATTCCCATCACCTACTGAATGTTTATGACCTATTAGTTGTGAATTAGAATATCTATAGCTTTGCTAAGTTTTCAAAAGAAAAAATTTTTGGCGAATATGCATTCTTTTTTAAATGCTTTACGATTCAAATAAAGATTTATCAACTTAGTGAGTACTCATAGCAGTTGCCTATAACATTTTACTTATTGAGACAAAGCTAGTAGACCATCTTTAGTTAATTGATAGCTAGTTACTTAAGTTGGGACTCACATGGTTTAGCCTATAGGGTATTATGTAAATTTGTTAATAGTGAGCTTGGAGAGCATTGTATTGATTGTTGATAGTAGATAGCCTTAGATGAGATTCACTTAATTGATTAGTATGGTATTTTTGACTAAGTTAATAGTTGAGGTCCATTTATTGGGATGGTACCCACAAATAGCCTCATGCAGGTAAGGTGAAGTGCCTTGTATGGTTAAGTACGGGGGATAATCGATATGTAAACAATATAAATCTACACCTTCCTTGATTCTAGAGCCCCATAAATGTGTTTCTTGCGTTTCTTGCATGTGTATTCATTTCGTATATAGCTAAACTGTATGTTTGGTAATAATGCTTAATAAATTGCTTAAATGGTAGTGGTGAGAGACGAACTCACTAAGTTGTAGTATGCTCACCCCCCAACAATTTCTTTTTGTAGGTAACTAAAAGTTAGGAATAGGCTAAGATTAGAGTGCATAGTTGTTCCTGAAGTAGCTGGAATAGACGAATAAGATTACTTTAATAAACTGTATTAGTTAAGCTAGATCTTTATAGTATTTAGTAACTCGTGATGTTGTTGAAGTTTAATTATCCCGTCTTATTATTTGGTAGGTGATTTTGACTCTTTGTTGAAACACCCTAGTAGACTAATATTTTATTTAAGTCTTAAACTCCTTAAGTTAGTAACGATAAAAAATTAAGGTCTCAACTTGATTATTTTGAAATCCTCATTTTACGTACTAAGTAAATATTTTTAATTTTATTCTACGTATAGTATATAGAAATTTTTATTAATACTTCTCATTACGATATTTTATAAAAGTTGATTATCTTGCATGGTATATATATATATATTTTCTTATTTAATTCTTATTTTATTTTTTCTACATATATTTTCTACCCTACATTCTAGAAGGTTCTAGAAACTACGTAAAAACCTTACCCCAAAACCCTACTCTAATCTTATTTTCATTTTCTTCTGGTTGTAAACACTGTTCTCTCTCTCTCGTCTCTATTTCCTTTCTCTCTCTTAGCATAAATGATTGACCCTACCTCTATCCATATCTTGTCTCTCTCATTACTATCCTCTCTCTCTCATCTCTGTTCACTTTTCTCCCTCTTAGCTCATCATTTTCTTCCTTCCCCTAATTAATATTGGACCCCACCCCCTCTTAATTCTCACTCCTACGAGCCTTAGCCCCTCAAATTCATTTTCTCTTCTTCATCCCCTAACTATCTCTCTCTTGCCTTGCATTTCATTTCAACCCTACCCCTTCTTTTTTCATTTCCTTTTCCCAATTCAAGTCACTCATCCCTATATAAACATAACGTCGGCCCTACTCCAATTTTTCTGAAGCTAAGCCCTTATCAGCAACCATTTCCTAATTTAATTCAACAATTAGCTTATCTAAATTCCATTTGTGGTTTCTCACTTACGGTTGGGTTGGTTTGATCTGTCTCCATTTCCATACGTTTCGAGTTAATCTGGTAAATATTATTAATTAATTATTTGAGTATATTATTTTATGAAATATAATTTCTATATTATCGTTTATGATAGGTTTTTGTTCGTTGTTAGCCGATGCCTCCATCTTAGTTGTTTTTGCGATCCATTTCTGATTTCGTATTCTGTACCTTACTCCTAGTGTATATCTTATTACTATTATTTTATTTATTATCGTCGTTGTTAGTGTTTATTAAATATTGTTAGTAGTTAATTACCACTTTTAAATTGTTTGTTTATCATGTTATATAACGTTATTATGTAAGAGTTATTATTAAAAATATTTTATCATATTTTGGATTGTTAGTTATAGGTATATATTTTGGCCTAATTTCTATCTCTATCATATTCAACTTAGGTCACTATCTTCTATTTATTTATAGATTTTGTTAATGATCGTATTTTATTTAATAATCTCAAATGTCAATCTAGTGTGTTATAATATTATATTATTGTTAGTATATCTTATTTTTTATATCAACGGTATCTCAATCCAAGTATTTTCTTCACCTTAGTATTATGAATATATAGTATATTTTATCATATTCGGTATATAGATTATACATATATTTATGTTGGGGCAAAGTTTCTGTTAACTTATATAGTACATTATATTATACTTGTTATGTCCGTTTTATGTGTCATCTATTATTACGTATTTTCTTATGAGTTGTTACGAATTATACTATTTTTCCAATTAAGTACATATTACTTATTCACTATCTCGATTCAATAATCTATATTATTCGGTACTCTAATTATGCGTCCATCGTATACTTTCTTTTATATATGAATACGTTATATATATACATACATATATATATATATTATATACCGTATGAGTTTCTATAAAAGTGATCTTATATATATAGTTATATCACTTTTTTAGTTTAATCATGTTATGCTATTATTATTTGACTCAACAATTTCTTTCAGGACCTTAATTGAATAGACCATAAGCTCTTAGATAATTCTTAGGTAGGATCTAGCTATAGAATCCTTAGTGGATAACATGCTACTTGTTTTCTTTTAGATTTGTGGTGTTTAGTTTCCTTTGTCGAGGTCTCACTTTTGTTCCGGTTTGAGATCAGAGTATTGTATTCGATTTTGGAGCGATTCTAGGTACGTGGTATTGTTGTGTGCTTGTGATTGCTAGGTTAGAAATCATCTAACCGGACTAACATATATTCAGCCTAATTAATCTTGAATGCTAATTGTGCTTGGCCCATTCACTTTAGGGGCTCACAATGGCAAATCCCTAGAGGAGCAATTGCTGATTAAGTGTAGGGATTCCCTAGTAAACTTTTACATGGGACAATGCAATTAGGTTTTGGACTCTAATTTCTGGGCATAAAAGACTTAAAGGAAAACGTATAATTATATTTACCTATGTATGTGGGTAAAGACTAGGTGTGGTGGAGGCTGAAAAACAAGATTCAAGATCTGATCGACATAGGGTTAATGCAACTAGACTCCATGTAAACTAAAGTGTTGAATTGCTCCAACGATTCTTCATGAGAATGATCTTTTCTTTGTACTTTGGAACATGCTCTAATCTTTAAAAATAAGTTCATATTTGCACAAGTTAGTTTTCATCTTATTAATTGAAAGGTTTATAATGAGAAGAGGCAAACCTTATCTTAAATGCCAACCCTAAAATATTTTAAGAGTTGAGTGATATCATTGTGAGGTTATTAGGCTCATTTCTTAGAGGAGGTGTATCTTAAATTTGATACATGAATCAAAATGAAGATAGGCATTCGTTTTTCAATATCTTAAACACAAAACCCCTTGTCAACCTCATTGAGCCTTTAAATTGAGTATTTTCAAAATTAAGCCCCGTCAAAAACTACCCTACAATGGGGCAAATAGGAGGTTAGGGGCATTAAGTAAGAGAAAAGGTTAAAAACTAATTTTTGCTTGCTTTAGTAATATCAATTCAAAAGTAATTTTTACTTATTTTGGAAATGAGGAAGTGCCCATATCCTAAACACTATACACATACACTTTGAGCTATAAGCTAAAACAAGGAATGATCACCTCTATCTAAAGTCAAAATAAAAAAAAAAAAAAGAAAAAAGAAAAGAGAAGAGAAGAAAGAGGAAAAATGACAAAATTTGAAAAGAAAGATGAAAAGTTTGCTTGAGAAAATAGATTAGCACAAACAAAGTGATCAAGTCCAAAGCCCTAAAGCTCAAAAGGATCTGGGGCATAGAAACCCATTCCTAAATTAAGACCCATACTTCAATTAAAGGCCCCCAAAATCATAGGCTTGAAAAAGCCAGGAAAATACCAAAGTTTCTCCTTAAAATTCATGACCTCTAAAGAAATTGTAGTTGACACATGGTTTATAACCTGCCTACTATTCCACCCCTCCTGAAAGGTCCTTTTGATTGAAAGAAATAACTTATCCTTAGTAAATGTTACTTTTAAAACTAGGGCAAGCAGGATTTTTAGTTTTTCCTAAAGAGTTCTTGACCGGTAAAACTCAAGTTAGATGAATGAATTATTTCATAAAAACTTGTACATTATTATCCATTGTTTAACCCAATGACCAAAAGGCTATATTACAATCTTAAAAGACCTACCAAATTAATTATAGTGTATCACTTACAAAACGAACTATAATCTTTGGAATTGTAGTCAAGAGAGAGAATTTAAGCTAAGAGTGCAAGGAAGTCCTCTTTGACTAAACCACTCAATTATAAGATAGCATTTTCCTAGACATTTTGGAAATCAGGAGTCCTAATAGCATTACTACCCCAAATGCTTCAAGAGATGTCTTAAAAAAGAGAATTTGTTAGACAATCATACAGTTGTCCCCAAGGTAAGGAAAAGAGTGGGCCCATTACTCATTTGGCAACTATAAGGACTTATAAAGAATCCATACTTGTTAGCAACTTAAAAAAAAAAAAAAAAGAAAAATAAAAAAGAAGAAGAGGAATGTTCCAAGTTATCATAGAATAAATGTATGTTTTTGAAATTTTTTCTTTGTAACCCATTAGATTAACCTTAAGTCACACGCCATCTTTGAAAAAGTTGTGAATATCTAGGTCATCCTTAAATTAGGAACTTAGGCTATCCTTAATCTTGAAAACCAAGAAATCCTATTGTTTAGGAACTTAGGTTATTTCATAGGAATAAAGTAATCCTTAAATTAGGAAATTAAGTTGTCCTCAGTCTTGAAAACCAAGTAATCCTATTGTTTAGGAGCTTAGGTTATTTCACAAGAACCTTAACGAATCAAAGTTCTCTTTATATTAGGGATCTTGATCATACAATCGTCTACCCTTAAAACTTCAAGGAACCCTAGTTATCATTTATCAAGTTAAACTTAGGAACTTTAGTTATCTTTTGCTTATGTGCAATTTACCCTTAAGAAACATTTGTTATTCTTCATTAAGTCAAACCTAGGAACTTTGGTTATCCTTTAAAGCATCTAAATTGCACATCAAAGTGTCTTCCATACTTCACCAAATCCTTAATGGATTGGGTCTAAGATAGTTACCTAGTTGTAGTACTTTTTAATTTTGGACATCCCATTTTGCTCCCTTTAATTTTAGAGTTTTTTTTTTTTAAGAATAGGAAAAATGGTCTTAATTCAAAATATATATATATATATATATATACAGTTAAAAATTACAAAAAAAAAATGGAAAATTTAGAAAATATACAAAAAAGAAATATAGTTAAGATAAATAAGAGTCCAGGATCAATTTTTGGGTCTTTGGGTCAGTTAAAGAGGGTTATGTCATTTTTTAAGGTTGAATAATTAAGCTTCATTTAAAAATTATTATTTTTTATTTTTAAAACATGTGTGTATGCAACTTGACAAGTTAAGATTTGCTTTTGGCGTAGAATTAGATTTAGGAGTTTATATATTTATTTATTTTATTATTTTTTTTCTTTTATTATTATTATTTAAAAACAAAGGGGATAGGGACCAAACTAGGTTCAAGACCTAGTCCATTTACGAAACAGGGCTAGTTTGTGAGCCTAAGCTCACGTGTGCAGGCACAAAAAGTGCTTACTATTTATTTTCAACCACGCTCTTGCTTTATATGCGCAAATTGGGGTACATGGCACGTACATGAAATGTGACCATGCTGTAGTTTGCATCTCCTTGTCCATTTGAAGCTCGATTTCTAGCCCTTTTTCCCTCTTCAATTCAATCACTTTGAGGTCATTTTTAACCTCTTTTTCTATATGATTTCACCGAATTAATAGTGAAATTGTGTAGATTAGATGGTATATTTTGTATTTTCCCACAAAACATGACTAGATTTGAATGTTTCAAGAGTCAAAATTGGCATTGAAATCACCCTAAAGCTTAATTTTCGAGCTTCAACATAAATGACGAATTTGGCAGTTGATGCTACATTCCGAGCTTATATGAGCTTGAAAAGTTATAAATAACGGGTTTTCTATGCAGTTTGGACATCAAACATCATCCCTACACTTTCATTGGCTCCTAAACACAACTTCTCTCTTTAGACCATTCACATCACTCTCTCTCTCTCTAACTAATCACTCGAGCTTGAAGTTCTTCGAGTTAAACCACCACCATAGCCACTATCCTTAAGCTCCTAGCTACCTAAAACCACCACCCTCATTCCCTGCCATGACTACTAACCCCAATTTCGAACCCCCTAAGGTTTGGTCCTTGGCCATCCACTTCGAAACCACCACATCTAATCAACCTCAAGTGAAACTAACACCGCCAATGTGTTAGCCACCACTCAAAACCCTTACCCACCCCTCTATCCCATCTCAAATACCTCAACCGCCATCATCAAAGACATTCACCACCGCTACCTGCGTCCCAACTCCAATATTACCTAAACTACCTCCTACTACCATAGCGCTCTCCTAACCCATCAAGTCCAATGAGAAACTCATCAAAACATCTTTCCTTGCTCGTTTTGATGGTTAAATCACCCTAGAAAACTACCTCTCCGATGGCTTCTTCTTTCTTCCTTGCTACAACCTAGCCTCGTTCTGTGTTTGACCCAACAACCAACCTATGCCTCTATTTGGTTCGACCCTAATTTCTTGGTCTTGCATTTCATTTTGTTGTTTTTTATTTATTTTATTTTACTCCATTTGTATTAAAAACAAAATAAAAAGAAAGAAAAAGGCAAAGCTTTATTATTCAGTTATTTATTTATTTATGCTTCGGTTAGAAATTAATAAAAAAATAAATAGAAAAATAAGTAAATTAGTAAATAAATGTCTTTCATCACTTGGAAAAATTATTTAAAAAAATAAAATAAAATAAAATTGAAATAACCCTTCTTTCAAAACTAGGATTTCTTGTAGAATTTTTCAAAAAGGAATAAATTACCAAAACTATGACCCTTTTAGTGCTTTTTATTTAAGCAAAATCAAATTGATAATAATTTAAATTTGGCCGATTTCTTAATTTAAAATCAATTAATAAATTAAAATTTTTGTAAATGAATTATAAAAATTTGATCCCAAATAATAGGTACATAGGCACTCGTAAAAGGCTACAGAGTGACTTAAAATATGGAAAATTTTATCCTTTTTCCATTTGTAAATAATTAATTCTTTTATTTATGTATTTATTTGTGATTTTGTAAAATAGAAATCATGATATCAAATTCTAAGGATATATTGAAAAGTAAATCTAAATTCGAAAGGTTAAAAGTAGTACTCATTAGGGTTTAATAAGCTAGGCCCCATATTCAAATCTTTAATTTTCAAAAACCTATTTAAAATTAGTTTTTTATGCAACCTAGTGTCTAAATTAAAATTAATCCACCCAATAGGTTTTAATCTAAACCTTTTCTTAACCTTGGTTAGGTGGTAACTCCAAGTATTTTTAAAACATGTTTAAAATCAAAATTTTCTTAACTCTTGGTTGATGATTAGTATTGAATGGGTTAAGGTTTAACACTGATCGAGTTAGGAAAAATAAATAAAAAATCGAGAAATATCCTTACTCAACATGGGTTAACTCAACAATGGAACCCTCCCTTCATAGTAATCATTGAGCAAGGACGCATCGGATGAGTCATGATAGTCCTCTTGCTCGACTTCTAGTGATTCGAGGGGTTGATTCCTATCACCATATCTTAATAACATGAAAAAAAAAAAGAAATTGCTTATAGATTGTATTAAAGTTAAAAATATTAATAAGGTGGATTTAGATCGCATAAAAGTTTATAACTTAAATTTTTTACATTAGTGTGACTGGTAAATGTATAAATTATTAAATATGAAGCTAAAATGATGAGCTATTATCTCATTATAACATAAGTTATTCATTTGTTTTCTTTAATGTGGCAATTTTTGCTTTTCGTACATTACATTGGTCACTTCAGATAAGGAGACTAAATTTTAGAAAATTAAGGTGTCAAAATAAGGAAAAATTATAAGTAGTTTATTACTTTAAGGTGTATGCAATTCAATATTAATAAATGAAATTGTTATAGCGATTAATATTAATAATGATGCTATAAATATAATAGTGGTAATAAATGAAAAAGATATTATATATAGAAATAAACATTTTTAAAGGTAATTAACATTTATAACCTTGATGAAACGACATAATTACATGATTGTTGTAAAATCTCATATAGTAAAATACAGATATAATAATATTTTCAAGGGCAGTTTAGGCAAATTGGAAAAGACACTAAACTCCCCTCTTTCGCTTTAATAATATAGAAGATATAAAGATACATTATCAATTGATATTGAAATCTTTAAAGATATTCATTTTTAAGATTCATATACATCATTTCTTTGGAAGCTAAAGAAAACCTAAAAAAACCTCCAAATGTTATCGTAATAATATGTTTCAATATTCTTGAAAAATAGCTCTTAGTAAACACAAGTTATATTCAATGATGTTTTTATTTATTTTTTTTAGGTAAAACCAGATTTTTTTTTTCTTGCAAAACCTATTGCATTAAAGCACATGTGCTATTTTGGTGTCTTAGATGATTTTGAAAAAAGCATATAATATTCTTGAAAAATCAATTTAGGAAAATAGTATAAGTTCCTTAACCCATTTCGTTACTCTATCCCACTTTATACTCTACCACTTCTTCACTTCTATAACTTCTAAAACCTAAATTCTAATGTTCTAATAGGTCTCTATATTCTATAGTACTCTTTTAATTCAAAATAATATAATCAATCATTAATCTTTTAGTGTTAGATTCAAACTTAATTTCATTCCATAGAGAGATCAATATTCATGCCACTAGATTACAATGACCATAATTAAGCATTCTATTTAATTTCATACTGCAAAATATATAGTTAAATAAGAATTAACTAATAAAGGATAGTGGCAATTTCTTTTCGTATAACACAAATAATATGGAAGAATCATTTTATAATAATATCTATAATTATTTTATATTCAAGATTAAGTAGTTTAAATATTTTTCATTTAATACATTAATTATGTATGTACATCCCTCTAATGATTCTTTAAGAGAAAAGCATTATATACACTCTCTCTCTCTCTCTCTCTCTCTCTCTCTCTCTCTCTCTCTCTCTGGACAAGGAATCTTGATGCAAGAGTAAGATTTCTATGTAGTTTTGGCAAGACATTTAAGGGAAAAGGAAAATAATATTGCAATTTTCAAGAAAAAAATTCCCAAAATACCATTATTACATAATAATGTCAAATATAGTAGTTAAATTTCGTTTTTCAACTTTTCATTTTGTTTAGCACTAAATTCTTTTGAAAAGCCCATTGTATGTGTTTTCACATATAATTAGCGGGAGGAGGGATTTGAATCCTAGTCTATCCTAATGAGCCACTAGACTACGATGACCTTGACTAAAAGTCGATTTTATGTTAAAAGGGTAGAACTCAACTTTTCAATTGAGAATTTGAGCTAAATTTGACTTTTCAAAAGCCGATTATATCAGTTGCCTACATAACTAAACAAGCAACTGTCTTCCATATATCCCAAATACAATCTTCCATCATAACTCCCACAAATATCACCAATCATACTTGAACATTTGTATTACGCAGTTACATCTCATCCATAAATCAAATCTTTCACATCTACAACTCTAAAGCATAATGTGTATTAAACTTTCATAACTCTTGAGTTAAACTTTTTTCAACCCCAATTAAGAACAATCAATAAACAAAAAGAAAAAAGAGATTAGATGGATAAGTTGCTATCTAAAAATTTCAATAAGTATTAAATGTTTCATTAGTTCAATACATTGAGTGTGCACCAACTTCTCATAACTTGCCCTATATGTAACTCTAACTACTATTGTCGACCACCTATCATAACACACCCTATTCTTTCCTTCCTCAATGTGGCCGTATGTATAGCAAATCACTCGTGCTTCACCCATTCTAACCTATCTCCATTCAACATTTATTTATAAATAAATCCATATTAGTATCATGCTATCATTGAAGATAACAATGCAACTATTATTTGATTTCTCTACAGTTTCATTTCACGATAACAAAATTGATAGGTAGAAGTAGAAGCAAAACATATATTGACATTTTCTAAAAGTCCTCTATAGAGTCCAAGGCAATGGATTTCATTACTGAGTGTTATCAACTCATATATAGGGATAGTGTAATAATAAAATTGTTGCCAATACTTGTTACATACGAAAACATTTGCTTTTTACCTACTTTGCAAGTATATTTTCTCAAATTTCATAATTTAACTATAAGTCAATGTTATTTTTAAATCTAAAGTGTAGGAAATATAAGTGTACTGAATTTTCTATGAAACAAAGAATAGCGCATGCATCCTCCCTCCCTACCACCATCCCAACCACCCGCCTTAAACATTATATAAAGAATGTCAATTTTTTTTTAAATGAATTGGCAAAATCAAGCAATTCAATAAGCACAAAATGTAACAAAAATTGAGAAGGTATACAACGTGCACTTGAAATCACTTTCCTAGGGGGTGAGAATGCAAAATATTACAGGATCAAACAACTTCAATAAAGAAAGTGCTTGTACTTGCAATTGGTAGAGAGAGAAAGTGTTTCAAACCCATGAGATTTTTCTGAAAATCTCTTAAATCTGACTATATAGTGTGTGGGAGTGATATAGATTGCGATTTTAACTTGAATTTGGAGGAAAAAAAAGTGGGATGTTTCTTAGGGGTGGTTAGAGCTTTAATAGTAGTGGATTGGTGAGAGAATTCTAGCTAGGGTTTAACTAGAGAGAAAAAGGGTTTTTGAATGAGGAAGAAGAAGGATTTTGCAAAAGAATCTATCGTTGCATTTATAATCAGCTTTTAAAAAGAGAATCTATTCCAAGTAATTAAATTTAGCTTTTTAAAAGCTGATTTTAATTCAAAATTGAATCGCCTTCTAGAAACCTGAATTTATGTGGAGTATTTCTAGGATTATTTTTAAAAGTACAGTATTTTGGGATTATTTTTATAAATACAGCAGCTGATTTTTAAGCTATTAGTTTTAGATTTAATGCAGATTTACAACCGTCTCTCTAGCAACTTTTACCAAAATCATAGACCCTAGAGTCACAAAGGATATCTTGGATTTAACCAGACTGTATTGCTTTTTTTTTTTTCTTTTTCCTCGCAGTTTTGACTCTTTTATTCTTGTGTCATTATGAGGTGAAATACTATTTATGAATCTATCATTAGATAAAATCTAGCCGTATTTTCCCCCCAATTTTGCACGAAACTGGACTTTGAATAAAAATATAATAGCAATTGATTGGGTCTGAAAATGGTAATTTTGTTTTGATATAATTAGCCATACCGAGTATTTTCTGTTTTAACATGATGGGTTTCAAGGTTTTGTCTCCAGTACTAGCTATTTCCTAGGAGTACTTCTAACTAAGCACACTTAATTTTAGAACTGTGATAAACTTCAGAATGTACACTAAAAGCATCTTAATGTTTAGTGTTCCATAAATTTTATACTTGAAATATTATTATTTTATTTTACACTTAACCTTTGAAGTTGTTTAAGTATTACATATTATAGAAGTAAATTTACTAACTTCATTGTCATCTTTAAAAAAAATGATGTGATAAATAATTATTGATCAAAAAGTATAAGTATAGATAAAGCAGTAAACTTAATAAGCAAAATTCGATTGGATATGTTATTTAATAAGTTCAAATTTTAGTTATAAAATTGTAAAAATACTTAAATTTCAGATAATAAATTTGACATTATTGGTGTAATTAACAAGTCATATTCCTCTTCTCCGTAACTGAGTAGTTGGCTAGAAATTAATGTCTATCTAGTAGCACATGGAGTCGGATAATAACTATAAAATCATTAACCGCTAACAACTCGTAAATTGTATCTTTCCGGCCCATGCTCGTGAATCTGTTTTTTATTAATAACACTATTTATTAAATTTTCCTATAATTATTCACATTCTTTTAATAGCTGTAGTAATTGTAACTCTCTTAGTATTTTATTCATGACAAGGGATGTTAGTCAATGGTGCCAGCTGTATTTTTATTTTATGTAGTCATGTTCTGCCACTACTTGATAGATTAAGTTAAAGATAGGAATCTTTTGCTGCAAATGATGCTTGTCATCGGAATTCCGATGCTGTTCACATGGAATGGAACGTGATTTGCCTAGAAATTAACATAAAGAAAATTGTAACGCTTTGCCTCCAAAGCGTTTACTTGAAAAATTTTCTCAACTTTTGACTTAATAACTGTTTGTGATTACTATCCCTATAAGTTAAAGATTAAGGTAGAATAGGTATTTCATCTATCATTCAACTTTATAAATACTTGATTTCAAATATCTTCTTCTACAATGTAATAAATCATATCGAAAACCTTTTACAAGAGTGAGCCAAACTTTAAGTATCACAACCACACTACTCCTATATAATATATGATTCTATTACAAGTATACATATCATGAATACAATTGCAAACTAAATCCTTTATAATGTAACTCCAAAGTCTTCCTTGAAGAACTGCTTCAAAGAAGTTGATCTATATCTTGCAACTAATAGTTTCTTTCAAGAACCCTTCTCTTACCTAACATTCAAAGTCTCTTTGCCTCTACAATGTGAAACCCTATCTAACTCATCCTTTACTTAATGATAAGATAACTTATCATCTTAGCTTACTATAAACTGAGTGAGAGTAGACAAATAAATACAATACAATCAGCATTATATCATAGCCACGTAGTAAGTTACCAATTTAATCACAATGTTTTTTAATCCAGCCAAATAATGCAAATGTAACAGGTGCGTGCATGCTCATGCATGTGACATGTACAGGAACCAATATCTTAATTCAGCCTAGTAACTTATCTAGTTGGTTAACTTCAACCGGGCATTTGGACATAAACTGAGGTCTATGAACTTAGCAAAGCAACATTCAATTGCCAAAACCTAGTAGTTAAATAATAACTAGGTAGAGTGATTAGAAAATCCAGCATATAATTAGCTTAGCATATAAAATGCAATTTCTATATGCTATATGCTCGAAAACCTAATTTTTATAAATCAAGTAGTTTACTTGATAAACCCAATTTTTCATATGAAATTCAACTTACCAAAATTTTGGTTTTTGGAGAACTTGATCCATAAGTCCTTTTTGTGCCATACCGTACCATGAATGCATCAAATTCCATACCAAGTAATACCCAACAAATCCAAGCAAGTACACTCATTATTTATTAGCTGAACCTTGATTTTGTTTTCTTGTTATTTTTGAGATTTCAATAATAAGTTCACTTAAGTGAATACTTTAGAAGGTAAGGTTAGTACTAGGCCTTTTCTAAGTTAGCACAAGTCCCAATAAATATCACATAAACAACAAACAACATAACCACAACAACCAAGTTCAATATTGGATCATCATTCATCTAGTAACAGTTATAAGAAAAAAGCTCTACATAACTCATCAAGCAACATATCAAACTCTCAACCAAGTTTAGTCAAACCAAACATCATAAAGCATGCAAAATTAGGAGTAGACATAAGTCTACTCAAGGCATCATAAATATCTACTTACCTGAGCCTATTGATTGCTCTAACACTATTCATTAATATGAGCCTCCTCTTTAGCTACTGTACCTAATAAGGATGTAGGCTACAAAAGTCAACCATAGTATGTCTATATTATATTCCAGATTATCAATAGGGTTTATAAGTTAAGTTTATTCTTTAAGAACATATTCATCTTAGATTACCTCTAACTAATTCTTTAATTTAGCCTTTGAACTATCATCTGATTCAAGTTATCTTCAAAATGCCTAAATGAACGTTATTTGACTTATATCTTTAGCATTACTAGCTAAGAATCTTAAGTATTTTACTTGACTCAATCTCTAAGCCTAACTTACACAATAACCCTTAAAGTGTAATCTCTTATTCTTTTTGTGTTTTACTCTTTGATTCGACCAAAATGCTATATTCACTTATGAAATTTCCACTTTCCAGTCAAACCAAGTTAAGACCAGTAATAAGCACATCACATATAACATTAATTAGGACTCCCTTCACTAAAGTGTTAATTGTTCAAATTATCTTATTGTTCATATTTAGCAATATATACGTAAATAATAGAAAAATTCTTAATAATTAGTATTCATGCTTGGTTACATCCATGAAAAATATATTTTTCTCTTAAAATCATACTTATTATACTTTGACCATGAAAAGTACTAAAATAATATAATATATAATATTTTCTAAAATATCAATTTTAAGCTCAATTTTGCTAAAATTAGCATACATTAAGTAAATAACTAAAGAAAAATTATAAGATTCAAGCTAAATAATTCCAAAATCATAAATAAGCTCCAAAAACCGTTACAAATCAAATTCATTAAGAAATTTAAATAAAAACCTCTTATTTTCTTAACATGAAAAATAAGGAAGATTGTGTAAAATAAATTTAATAAATTCCATATGCATAGTTTATCAAAAATTATTTTTATGTAAATTAAATATATTATAGGAGGAATGTTTCTACAAAAAAGTTAGCTCGAAACAATATCATTTACTATTTTAAAAAAAATAATAAAGAATTCGTTAGAACATGATAATCTCTGAAGGAACCATATAAGCATTCCTAATTTTAAAATTCTGGATTGATATTTTGATCTACACAAAAAAATACTTTGAAATACCAAGTTTCATAAATTTTTAATATTTTTTGATATTTTTAATATAATAAACTAATTTAAAGGCTAAAAATAACATTATCTCATCGTTGGAACTCGATTGCAATCCACCACTAAACCACCCTTGGAAAATCTCCATTCCATGTCACATTTCAAGTCCCTTAATCTCACATTGATATTCCTTTAGTTGCACATCAACCCAATGTGCTGGAATTCTCTAATCATCTTTCTTTTTCTTCTTCTTCTTTTTGTTTTTTTTTTTTGAAAATATTGGATTCCATCATTCACTTCTTTTACTGATTTGCTCAAGCTCCTAATATGCCGAAAAATGGTTGAAATGAAAGTGGGATAGGATTGATATAATTCTTCCAGTCAATGGATTTTGCATAGTGTTGGCCACATGTCCTAGACTTAATATCTTTGTTGTATTTTAATAATAATTAAGTGTCTAATGCATGCTCCTTTCATGCTAAATCACCAAATCTCCTACGTAAGAATGTCGCCACATCCAAGTCTTAGGAATCACAGCATGTGTAATCAAATTCTATTGGCCGTCACTAACTATTTTAGTATATTTTATATATATTCTAGTTTATACTATTACAAGTATATATTTGATATATAAAACATAATTAGTGTATCATCATATTTAAATATTATTTCATGTCATTCTATGAATTTTCATATCCAAATAATCTACCTTTCAGGGCTCATTAATTACCGAGTTTTAAATTACGCATACCCCATAAATCGCAACTAATAAAACTATGGCTAGTTTTCTTTTTAGTTACACTATCATTTAATTATTCCTTTGACTTAGATTACCATGCCACGAGTTCTAGTGTTGTGTCATCCCACTATGTTAGTTATTAATTATTATAGGATCCTAAAATACATGTAACTAGTGTTACATATATTAGTGTGCTTATACGTATATTCCTTAAGTAATATGTATATCTTAGTGAATGTATATGTCACTGGAATTTTGTCTTCTACTATATTATTATTATTATTACTCCCTAACTTATTTTGAAGATCTTGATGTCTATCAAAACTTACTACTCGAGTTACTGATAACGAGTGCTTTATTATCCAGCTATATCTTCTACATTTCATGTTTCATAAAAATAAATCAACAACCTTAGTATAAGATAGTTGTTCGAAGACTAGTGTCTCACAAAAATGGTTAGTAGAATTCCTATTTTAGCTTGCATTGGAGTCTTTACTGAAATTGTAAGTCAATTAACACAATTTAAAGAGTTTATAAGTTTATGAGTATTTTTTTATAGGTAAAATAGATATAAAATCATTTAAATATAGATTTTTAAAAAAATTATCAATTCTGGTTTATAATTATACAAGTTTACATTTCTATCGGCTTTGTACAATTCAATATAAAATTTTAGATAAAATTATGAATTTGAAAGCTATACATAAGTTTTTGTTTTTACAGATAACACCTGTTATTCATTTAATTGTTATCTTCTAAAACTTTAAAAATAGCCTTAATCTTTCTAATAACTCTGAAGATATTGGCATAAACGTGGGTGGATTAGAATCCATTATCATGTTCAAACTCTCGAGGAAGAATGAAATAACACGGTCCTCTCAGTGCATTCTAAGTTCTTATTACCTTGCGAGCACTTTTTTTTTAAATAAAAAAAAAAAGAAATTAAGTGAATAAAAAATTATCCCATAATGGTAACGTTCTTTAATCATTTTAGTAATACACCTCAAATAACATTGAATTAGACAAATTTATGTATAACTTGATTAATTGTCGAAATTCAAGGTACATGAGATAGCCTTTACGACGAGAAATTTTAGGATATTGACATGCTAAAATACTGCTTCATGAGGGCATTTTCCTTGATGTCAAGAAATCATTGAAATGCATATATTTCGAGTACAATCCCTCTAACAAGAAAAGTTTTAATATTATTAATACATCACGTGTTATGGTGATGGCAAGTGGTGAATAAGTGTCAACAAGATCTAATATGTTAAAATATTGACCTACTATCATTAATTTGTATCTAAATATTATTAATATTTACTTATGACTTATCAAAACACTTGACATGTTAATACTAATAATTTTTTTCCCCTATAGCTTTCCTCCTTCATAGAATGTGTAATACTCTAAACTAAAAGTAGTGAATAAATCAAGCTAATAAACACAAATGAGTATATTAACCATCTGACCCAAAAGTTGCAACAATGTGTTAACAAGGTATTTACTACTATGATCTTATAAATTAGTATTGTGAGGTCTTATAATTCATATGAGAAACTTAACCATGGGGCATCATAATCTTCTTACCTTAAACACGCAACGACCTCGTCATCGGATCTTACAATTGAGCCACATATAAGTTATCATAATCTTTTCCCCTTAAACATGCAATATCCTTGTCGTGAGACCTTACAGTAAACCTCTTATCTAAATTAGAGCCATATATGAACCATCTACCTATTGGTAGGAGCCAAACTCGAATCATCCATTTACTGGTAGGGGCTAAACTCAAATCATCCACTTATTAGTAGAGGTTAGCTCTAATATCATTTGTAATGTCTCATAACAAAAATAGTAAATAAACCAAGTTAATAAACATAAATGAGTCCATTAACTACCTTACCAAAAAGTTCCAACTTTGTGTTGATAAGGTATTCATCACTATAGCATTATACACTAGTATTATAATATCTCATAATCCATTTGGGATACTTAATCATGGGGTAACACATAATGTACTAGGGATATTAGCATAGAAAGGAGATGAAAAGAAGTAAACATAACACTTAGATCTAGCATGGACCTTTTATATCTTATGTATATAATACCAAGAGCAAAAGAAAGTTTGTTAGAGCAAAAGAGTTCGAGTCTAGTGAGTCTCTGGGATTATACATACGGAGAAACACCACAATAAATAGTAATAAAGGAAAGAAAATTGTTTTAGCAAAATCTGAGTAGCTATCAACTGAATATGACATACTAATCATTCCTACTCAACCTACAATTCGTCAAATGTAACTCATCGGTTTAAACTATAAGATTATTTGCCAATACTCTTTACTAAAACAAATAGATAAGAATTGAAAGATAATAAGAACACTAAAGTTGCTCACAAAAGGAAACTCGTATTGATCCTAATAATGAAGTTGATGGCTACATACAAAATGAATGGGGGTTTATGTACCTGCACCACCAAAGGTACAAGCATTCACGAAAAGATAAAAAGGTTAATTTACAATTAAAATACATAAAATATTCTAAAAAGAGAAAAATAGATAAAAAAAATATTCTATAGGGTAAAAGAAAAAAATCCTTCTAAAATGTTGTGCCATAAGACATGTGTCGCATAATGGTTGGTTGTTCTGAAATATAATACAATTCAGATGAAATAAAGAAAAGAAGGCTTGCAGTTAGAGCCAATCTAATCTGGGTCAGGTCGAAGCTCATTCAATCAAATACTATTGAATATTTTCCTTGGGGTAGGGTTAGATCTTAGTCGACTCGATAACTCGACTTAAACAGTTTGAGGTTGGTATGCTTAAATGCTATTTAGGTCCTGGTACTATTAATCATTAGGTCAGCTTGTTAGCTGGGAAGGTCGGTATGTCTGCTCGGTAATTTCAAAGACAATGTTGGTGCATGTGAAAGCTCGATATTCAAGTCAGCAATAGAACGAGGCATGGAGGTCAACAAAGGAATTCTTATCCTTGATGGGGCTGTAAGTTATTATCTTTCATGAAAGTCCTTGAAGTCCTTTACCTTAGCTATGCGTGATTGATTCGAGGAGTTGACTCCTATCAAGGTCCTTTTTTTTTTTTAAATGCTCTAAATGTTAGAGGAGAAAGGTTCTGATATTTTCTAATGCTTCCGACCTTTTTAGTAAATTTTGTATAATAATATATTTGAATGATTTGCAACTTTTATCAAACTTTTGATTAGTTTCAAGTATATGAGTCATATTTATTCATGATTAAGGATCTTGATCAGTTTGTAAGTGATCTAAACTGAATCTAATGGATAAGATTTAAGTCTTGAAAGATTATGACTTTATGAAAAGTCATGTTCTTTGAAAATTATCGAAACTATAAATAGGTGTTGCTTTTTTGTTTTCTAGATCTTTTAGAAACTTTTGCTAGTTCTATGCTCTCTCTCTCTCTAAATTATCGCAAAACAATTTTGTGCTTTTGAAATTTCAGGACTTAATTGTATTTGGAAAATTTTGAATGTGGCAAACTTTGTGTGAGAAGTGTAAATTCGTTGAGTAAAGAGAATTCATTCTTACATCTAAATCCTTTACCAATTTATTTGTTTCTTTAACCCTATTATTTGCCATATTTTTTCCAATAATCTTAAAGAATTCATATCATCATGACTTATGAAATGGGAAGGCGTAGGGGCTTTGCCCTTCTCAAGTTTGAAAGAAATTAATTTTTAGTATTTTAAAAGAATAAAAATAAATATTAAATATATATATTTTAAAGAGCAAAATATAATATAAAATTAGGTGTTATTTAGAAGTTAAGCATCTAATTTTACGAACATGAGGTCTTGAGTTCAATTCTTATGTTTGTCATTTTACTTTTCCTATATGCATTTATAACATCATTTTGCTTTCCTTATATGCATTAATAGCATCGTTTTTTTTTTCTTATATGCATTTATTACTTAAAAAGACATTTGCTCTTTTACATTTATTAAACTTTTTTTTTTTAATTTTTATTAACATTACACCATAGATAATAATTGCATTGTTCATATTATAAATATTCCAATCTTATCATATAAGCTATTGATAAATAATATCAATTGTATGATTCAGTATTGTTATTTATTTATATATTTTTTATAATTGATGTTATGAAAATGAATGTGGATTACTGAATGATTAATTAGGTAATAACTTATATTCAAAATGATATTTCTTTTTCTTTTTTAGCATTGCCAATGAGACAACTAGACAAAGTTATCACAAAAAAAAAAGATAGTATAATATTTATATCTATGTTGATTTACTTTTTTTAGTTGTATTGGTAATTTCCTACTTAAATATTTTTTTGATTTATTTTTTCTAAAAATAAAAATTACATAAGTTTCTATATATTAGTGTAATTTTTTTTTATAAATTAATGGTTAAATTTTATTTGGTATATATGCATAGTGTACAAATCATCTTAATCATTTTTAAAAATAATTTATCCATCCTATGAACTTTTAGGAATTATTACAAGTTAAACTATTAAGATATTTCTTTAGCATATATAAAATATAATATAATTATAACAACAATTAGATATTTTCCTATTGATGATTTTAATATTGACTTAATTAAAATAAGTCATACCCCCAAATAATATGATCCTAGGTCCATCCTAGATCTTTTGATAATGTCATCACTAGAATTATGTTAATACATTTTCCTCTCTAATTTTTTGTTGATCTTTGGTTCTCTCTTTTTTTAAATAAGAGACATTTATAATAGATATTTAATATTAACTTTGAAAGTATTTATATATATATATATATATATATGATCAACATACATTATTCTCATGAATCAAAAGAAAACCCAAGCAAACTCCAAATGTTAATGTATATTGATATTTGTGAATTTTTAATGATTCCTAGAAAATACATTTCATATTATCGTCCTATAATTTTTTCTTAACATTTTAAATAAGCCTTATAAACACCACATTTTTTCTACCATTAGTTTTTAGCATGTAGAAAAGGGTCCTAATAAAAATTACGGAAAATTGGAAAAATACAACAAGATTAGAGAATTTAGCAAAAAATCATTGAAAAATAAAAATTAGAAAATTGAGAAATAAGGATTTTAAAGTAGTCGAATAAAGTGTCAATAAAGGACATGGGTTGGGTATGTTTTCATGGGCTTGGACCAAATGACTTAAATCTGCCCGAGCCATTGTAAGCCCTTATATTGCTACTGTTTGCAAGAGAAGTCGAGGAACACGCTAATAGACTTGTTGGTGAAGTACTTTCATTATGGATATAGGGGGAGAGAGTGGATACGTGTTCGAAATTCTCTGTTTATATTATTTTTTTGGTCCCCATCTAGGCCCGTGTCGATAAAAACAATGGTACAAAGCCGAACCCACCGACCGAATACAGTGACAAATGCATTGAAGGAATAAATGGAGAATAAAAAAAACCAATTCATTAAATATTTATCTATATTATTAAAGCATATAAAATCTTAGGTAACTGATTTTCTTAAAATTACATATTTACTCTTTATTTACTATTATTTAATAAAAAAACTAATAATAAAATAAATTATTAAAATTATAACTAATAAATAAATATATATACTTACTCCTTTTCTCCTCTCTTCATTTCTCTACTTATTTTATATTTTCTCTCTCCCACTTTTTCACATTTTCTTATTAATTGCACCTCTTTCTCTCTCTCTCTCCTTATTTTGTATCTTTTACATACACAACTAGTACATCGAACTGTTTGTATTATTAAAAAGGATTATAAATTATTAAAATCCTCAAAAATGAGTAAATTTATATACTTACTTTTCTTTCTCTTTCCTTATCAATTTCTTTACCACTTTCTCATTCTCTCTCTCACTTTTTTTATCCACTTTCTGTTATTAACTGCACCCTACAATTCTCTCCTACTCTCTTTCTCTCTCCTCTAACATTTTCATTATCCTATTTCTCTTTTTATAATCCCTCATTTCTCTATCTTCCTTATTTATTAATATCTTATATTAACATTATAATATATTTGATTGTACGGTATAACTTTATTTATTTTATATATATATATATATATGTGAATGTAGTATAACTTTATTTATTTTATATATATATATATATATATATGTGTGTGTGTGTGTGAATGTACTCATCCACTAGGGACATGTGATTCACAATTTTATTTAATGAATTCGTCTTTTTTATTAATCATTTATTTTTTCAATGCATTCACTGCTGTGTTTCGATGCAAGGGTTTGGCCTTTGTATCATTACTCATTAAAAACGTGCTTAGGAAGTTGGTGGCAGAAAAACTATAAAAGTCTAGGTGAAATCATTTGTGAAATTCTTTTGATTGTGGGTCTAAAACTCTAAAGAGGACAATAGGCCAATAATTCGATAGGAAAAAGCCATGTTCCTTTTCTTTGTAAGTAGGTGATTGACTAGAATTTTTGTATATTCCTACATGTATCATAAGTATTAAGATGTATTTATATATAAGTACTCAAAAGGAGGTAGTTAGACTATTATATCTGTATTTTAAGGACATTTTCTTTATAAATAACTTTTCATTTTATAAAAGAGTACTTAAACCAAGTCACTTACTACCATATTATTATTACTTTTTAAATAAATGAAATTTAAAGTGTAAAAAGAAAAATTAATAAAAAGGAACAATAACTAATTTGAAAAACAAAATATATGTATACATACATGGCCATTGCTTTTGCAACGGCACAAATTAATATTTGCAATTTAGACTTTGCTTCAAATAGCTTCTTTAATTGAAATTAAGGAGGATAAAAAAAAAAGGAGCCAAAATCTCTTTATAGGTGTCTAAGTAAGCACCCAAAGTATAAGAGAAACAAGCATAGGAATCCATGTCAAATACCCTTTATAAATAGATTCTTACAGTCATTTTACATGTCTCAATAATATAAATCATAATTACTAATTTACATCGTATGATTAATGAAAATCTTACACTTTATCAAACAATGAGCTTATTCATATTGGTGTCATCTAATATCCCATTCCAATTCACATGGAACATGATTTGTGTTTAGTAATAACACTTATAGGACTATGAAGTTTTGTTCCTTCTTTTTTCCTTTTTCTTTTTATTTATTTTCTTCTTTGGTTACGTATAGTGTATTAAGATACATTATCAATTGATACCAAAATCTTTAAAGTATACATCATTTCTCAGGAAGCTAAAGAAAACCCAAACAAAGCTTCAAATGTTACCGTAATAATATGTTTCGATATTCTTGAAAAATAACTCCTAATGAACACATGTTATATTCAGTGATGTTTTTATTTTTGTTTCTATTTTAAAGTAAACCTTATATTAGTTTTTCAGGTAAAATCAGATTTTTCTTTTTTCTTTCGCAAAACCTATTGCATTAAAGCTACATGTGCTATTTTAGTGTCTTAGATGGTTTTGAAAAAAAAAAAATATATATATATATATATATAATATTCTTGGAAAATTAATTTAGGAAAAAAAATACAAGTTTCTTAACTCATTACGCTGCTACATCCTACTTTACACTTCACCACTTCTTTACTTTTATAACTTCTAAAACCTAAATTCTAATGTTCCAATATTATTCATAATTCTATAGGTCCCAATATTTTATAGTATTCATTTAATTCGAAATAATATAATCAATGATTAGTCTCATCTAAATTATTAAGCTTCAAGTCTCATTTTTATTTTTATTTTTTGCCAGAAAACCTTATGACTCAAGAAAGGGGGATTCAAACTCGATCCATTCCGTAGAAAGATAAGTCTTCATGCCACTAGATTAAGCATTCCATTTAATTCCATGCTGTAAAATATATAGTTAAATAAGAATTAATTAATAAAGGACAGTGGTCCCTATAACAAATATAATATAGAAGAATCTGTTAAACCTACTCACCTAAAAGACTGTGCCCACCTTAAATAACCTTTCAATTTCTTTTATTGAGATGAGAATAATCTCTATAAAAAAATTCAAAGAAAACTCTTCAGTTCTATTAAAAATAATTGAATAATCATATTATAATTCTATACAAGTTATTTATACTTTAACTAATATTTAACCGACTAACTAATTGTTACTAATATTAAAATTACTATCAAGTAATATTTAACTACACAAATTAAAAAATAAATAAAACTATTAAATTATTATTGTTCTATACTAATTTAAGTTCATAACAATTTGCTCAACCCTTTCTTAAGAACCTTGTCCTCGAGGTTGAAGGGAAAAAAAATTTCCATTATCCAGCGATAGATGAAGATGCTCCAAGCTATCGGTCAATCATTTAAAACCCCATGGATATGGTAACTCTATTGCAGCGGGTGGATTCTGGCCATTATCTTACATGTTCAGCGTTCTTGCAGGATGTTCGTGACAAATGCAAAAGTATGCTTCCTATGGATCCACATTCGCATCCCCATTTAATTATCATAATAATGTTCCTGCCAATTGTGTTCAACACCTGGGCCATGAAGATAATAAATACACCTAACTTTTGCGCTTAGGCATTGGATTATGATTGGTTGGGCTACCCTTGAGACAGGGCAATAAACATTTATTTGTTACTTATCATGTAAATATTCCAGTAAAATAAATAAAAATCCTCATTGTTCTCATACAACAGTAATGATTTGCATAACAAGCTTATGAGTGGACATTTTGGTAAGATTCTAAACCTTAAGGACCACGTGTAAGTAATATTTATAACAACACTTATATAATCACTTGGAAATTGTGAAGCCTTTATAACGTGTTTAGGATACTTGCAATTTCTGTGTAATTGGTGTCTTGGTTTTGTTGGACATATATCATGCACTCTGTACGAACATGTTGGCACATGTTTTTGTATGTACAAATGGGAGTTTGCAACCTCTTGTCTCTGTCTACTAAATTGTTGACGGTTCATGCAGGCTTACAATGGAAATGACTATAACAGTGCTCGAATTATCAGCAGAGCTCACGAGCTTCATGATTCTGTATGTTATGTTATCTTCATCTCCTTGATGCTTTCTTGTTGATATTTTCTTTTTCCTATAAAAATAAAATTAAAAATAAAAAAACTTTCCTTTCTTCTTTTCAGGTGCGTGGGATGCTTCCACAGATGGATCCTGCCCTGGTCACATATTGTGACACGATTGCTGCTCAAGTAGGCCCAGTTAGTTCGCCAGATGATTTGGCTGGAAGTACATATCCATCAACCCCTGTTGTGCAGCTTCGAAATGTCACAAGAGCAAGTGCTCGACTTCGTATTGTCCAACCAGAACTAAATTTGGATCAGAGTTACGAGGCATTAAAACCACCGAAAAAGACTGATGACTGCACATGCTGGTACAGAAATTGCTTTCGTAGCGTCTCCAATATATAATTTCCTATTGCATTTTGTTTACAACATACTACATTTCGATTTTGAGGAGAATTTTTGTTGTGATCCATTGATTTAAATACTGGCATTTCGTGTATTACTGCAACCATCAGCTTCAACAGCTAAAGATAAATCACGACATCATAAACCATCCCCCCTCAAGTTGGATCTGAGTGAAGACCCAACTTGAAACAAAATTGGTGAAATTGATGTCCATTAATAGCTGTGGTGAAGAGATCAGCTGACTGGGGAGTAGATGGAACATGAACTATAGATAAGAAACCTGACTAAACATAATCTCTGATAAAATGAACATCCAGATCAATGTGCTTCGTTCAGTCATGTAAACACAGATTAGAAGCAATGAGTATAGCAGATCTATTATCACATGACAAAGAAATGGGAAAATTAACAAAAATATGAAGGAAACGATAGGTTGCTTCTTTGTTTTCCAAGCAACAAGAGCATTACCAAGGAAAACACAATAGCCAGTTAAGGATTTGCGATCAAATGAAGATCCTCAATCAGAATTAGAATAAGCACAAAGTTGCAAATTGTTATGAACTGGATAAAACAACCCAAGATGAAAAGTTCCCTTGAGATACTGAAGCAAATGTAACACAGCCTAATAATGAGGAACTTTGGGAGCTGAAACAAATTGACTTTAACATTACACTGAGTAAGAGAGATCAGGTCGAGTAATAGTAACATAAAGTAGACGTCCTATGATGTGGCGGTATAAGGATGGATCATGAAAGAGATCACTTGAATCACAATCAAATCTTAGCCCAACCTCCATAGGAATATGAACTGATTTACAAGCAGACATACCAACGTCACTCAAAAGATCAAGAATGCACTTACGCTGATTGATGAAAAGTCCTTCATCAATGCGACAAAGTTCCAATCCTAAGAAAAATTGAGCCTGGCCCAAGTCCTTTATGGTAAAAGCTTTATCAAGCTCATTTTTTATATGCAAAATAAAAGCTTCATCAAAGTAAGTCAACAACATGTCGTCAACATAGAGAAGAATAAGTACAAAACCTACCTGACCAACATGAACATATAGAGAATGATCATGCTATGATTGAACAAACCTATACGAGAGCAAAAACTTGGATAATTCTAAGTTACATTGTCTAAAAGCTTGCTTCAAACCATATAGAAAACGCTTCAATTTGCAAACTTGATTAGGAAGTGCTTTGTTGTAACCCTCTAGTAGTGTCATGTAGATATCTTCATCAAGATACCATGTAGAAAAGCATTTTTTTACGTCAATTTGCTATAAAGGCCATTGGTTAGCAACAACAACAGCAAGAACAAGACAAACTATATTAAGCTTTGTAACAGGGGAGAAAGTCTCATGGTGATCAACCCCATATCTTTGTGTATAACCCTTTACAACTAGACGAGCCTTATGTCGCTCAATAGTCCCATCAAGTCGATACTTGATCTTAAACACCCATTTGCATCCTATCACCTTTTTACCTTTAAGTAAAGTGACTAGTTCCCAAGCATCATTTCATTCAAGAGCATCAAGCTCTTTGTTCATGGCATTAAGCCATTCTTGTTGATTAGCTGTATCTAAGTAAGTATTAGGTTCCTTAGTCACAAAAACATGAGACAATGAAGCAACAAAATCACGTGGAAGATGTGAAAAAGCTTTAGGTGTTAACAAGGGATAAGCAATAGATGATGGTTGAGAAACGGGGGAAACATTAGGTAGGGAAGAGCCAGAACTAATGTGATTTACGCTTGTCACAAAATCTTGTAACCAGTAAGGAGGCTGTCTTTATTTATGAGACCTTTGAAATTGTGTGTCAATAGGTGTAGATAGTGATTGACTTAGAGGATTATTTGTAGGAGAAGAAGAACTATTAGACGGAGCTGCAACATCATGATCAGTAAATGACTAGTTAGAAGAAGGCGGACTAACTGGTGGAAAAGACTCAAACAAAACATGATTTTTGGATACAGACACAGAAGGATTAGAATTAAACAAATGAGTAGACTTACGGAAAGGAAAAACATGTTTGAAGAATTTAATATCTTGAGACACTTAGATTTTTTCAGTTTTCAAGTTGTACACCTTATATCCTTTTTGTTGTGATGGATATCCTAAGAAAACACATTGTTCTCCTCTCGAGTCAAATTTTTCCTTAGACCATGGCTGAATGCTAATAAAACACAAGTAACCCACAACTCTTAAACGATTGTAATTAAATGGTGATCCAAATAGTAGTTCATAAGGGGACTTCCATCCATGGCTTTGAATAGGCATTTTGTTTATTAAGTAAGTAGCAGTAAGAACACACTCTCCCCAAAAGGTCTTTGGTAAATTGGCAGTGATGCGTAAGGCTTTGGCTGTATCAAGAAGATGGCGATGTTTTCTCTCCACCACTCCGTTCTATTAGGTTGTATAAGAAACTATTTTATGGTGAATAATGCTAGGTGAAGAAAACAAAGACTCACACATATTGGATATGAACTCCCCTCCATTATCAGTTCTAATGACATTTGGTACAACTTGAAATTGATTTTTGACATAACAAAAGAAATGTTTCAACAATTGTAAAGACTGATGTTTATTATGCATCAAATAAGTCCATGTAGACTCAGTGAAATCATCAACTATTGATAAGAAATATCTAGTACGTGAACTTGAGGAAACAACATACAGTCTCTATAAGCTCCCAAAATTGAGTTTATGACAACCGAGCTTAGATTTAGCACTTTTAAGGAAATTTATCCAATTGAGCCCAAACTTTACGACTAGAATAAAAAAGTTAGTTGAGATATTATAGTGAAGTTAGATTTTAGTAATAATGACCCAAAATCCTAATTTTGCCCTTAAAAGTTGGAATATTTAATATAGCACTAAAATATTCAGAACTCCTAAAATCGAACTTAGATTGTAATGAGAATTTAGATATAAGTTAATTGAGCTATAAAATGAGATAATATAATATAATTTACTATATAAAAATACACATAATTTTATAAGTATACCTAGTATAAATAATAATTATACTCGTAAATTAANGAACTTAGAGATAAGTTAATTGAGCTATAAAATGAGATAATATAGTATAATTTACTATATAAAAATACACATAATTTTATGAGTATACCCGGTATAAATAATAATCATACTCGTAAATTAACCCTAAATTATGTAATTATATATATATATATATTGTATTGAATTCATGAAATTTACTTTAGAACATATCCTAAAAATAAAAGATATGTTAGAAACTTAATTATATGAGTATAGTTATATATTACGCGTGATATTCACAAGGGATAAATACTTGTATATTGAGTAAATAATTAAGTATTAATAAAATATACTCAAAATACCTAAATAATTGCAAAATATTATTCAAAAGCCTTCCAATTGTTGATTCAAGTTTGGAAACTGCTGAAAATCATCAAAGCTGGATAATTGTTGAATCAAAAGGTGAATTTACAAGCAAATGACACCTCCTACTTGTAATTAATGGAGGAAAAAGAAAGAAAAAAATAAATAAAGAAAAAAGGAAACCAACCTAAACCACTATAAATCTGTTGAATAACATCATTTTACATCTTTGAAACCAGAAACAATAGAAAGAAAAATTAGAAAAAAAATCGTAGAAAATAAAAAGAAATTTAAAAAAAATAGGGGAAAATTCGTGATGGTGTGAAAACCCTAACCTAGAGTAGTTCTGCTGTGAAACCCAGACAACCCCATACGGTCCACCCATCGCGCAAGCCTCGACAACCACCCAACCGCCGCTGCTCACCAGAGTATTCAAGAACATCAAGGTCAATTTCCTACCCTGTTTTTCAATAATTTTTTTAAATTAGAAAATCCACCTAGAAAATTATTAAAAAAATTGTACTTAAGTTATTTTAAACATGATTTCATGTGATATTTTTATTTTTGAAAAATTCCTAATATTTAATATACTTTATTAAGAAATCTACTATTCACCCGAATTTATATTTATAAAATAAATGTACTAAATGATGTTGTTTTTAGCTGAAAATTTTTGTGTAGGATGTGTATGATATATAGATAATTGCTATGTAGCCCAAATTTTGATTTGAATATTTTTAATATTTATTGCATTTTTAAGCCTGAAAATAGCTTGAAAATAAGCTGAAATTATGAATTTAATAGAAAATTATGAAATTAATTGATGAAATGGACAAGTACTGATCTATAATAAATAATAAAAATATTGAGTCAGATTGAAATTAATTTGGTGCTAAAAGAATCATAATTGGGTAATTTATGATAATTTAAAGGTAAAATCGTCAATACAAATATATAGGCAATAGGTCGGAAACTTGAAACCGAGTGACAACTGAATCCCCTACATTTTTAGGCGTCTATAGAAATTTTCGGGGAACTATTTGGTAACCCAAATTATTTATTACGAATTTACTAAGTAAAATAGCTTAATTTACAAATCGGGGTGTATTTGTAATATTAATAAGCTAAAATGAATTAAATAGTTAAATAAAAACTATATATAGGATTGTTGATCAGATTGGATTAAATGGATATTTTTATTATATTTATTAATATTTTATGATCGAGATACACTTTAGGTATATTAAAATTGGATAATACTTATATTGTAACAATATATAGAAAAATTAGATAAAATACAATTTAATAACGTAAATTACATATAATACGATCATATTTATATAATTATGTACAATTGTATTAAAAACTCAAACTACCTGTTAAAAGTCTTCTCTAGAAACAGGATTGGTAAAACATATCGTTGGGTCTATACAAATCTAATGACACTAATTTTATTAAAATCGGATAACCTCAAGTAATTTAACGTATAACTTTATCATATTCAAGAATGTACATATTTTGGTAACCTTACTGGAATTAAAATGTGAATTAATAAATTAAAAACACGTTTCGATGCAATCGAAATGATATATAATACGTAATAGTATATATGATATACAGTATCAATAATTAATAACTTAATTCAATATATAGTGATAACATGACTGTATATTATAGAAATAATATATATATATGTATATATATATATATAACCATTAGAGATTAAACCTTAATATTTTCGTAATTATTACGAAAATTGAATTTGGGTCTTTTGTGTAATTAGAACCTTCTAATACAAAGACGGTTGACGATTTGAGTCAGCAATAGCGAACATCTAAACATGTAAGTTGGGATTGTGGCTTCACCGCTTGTTTGGATACTAATTAAAGTATCCGAAGACCCAAAAGTACTTCTAGTTGTGTTTGTAGTTAGATGATTATGCGCATGCTATGTGTGTGAATGATACTCGGTTGTGACAGGAGTTCAACTCTTTGGTGTATTGTTTTGCATATTTTCATAGATTCTGTATTATGTGAACTTATTGGTCACCCTTGATTAAAACTAACGGTTATTCGAATAAAATGAAATTGGACATGCATAACACCCGTTAGGATAAACGATTAAGAGTGTTATGTCAAATATCGACTTCCTTCAATAAGAATAGCTGAAATGGTCATTTCCCCATCTTTAGTCGAATTAAGTGATAGGCGAAGAGGTCGTGGCAAGGTTGGGGGCCGTGGTTTGAAGGCGGTCATGGGAGGATGGTGTTCTCCATTGCACAAGCCCAAGTTTAATTTGACTTGAGTCGCAATGAAACTCCTTAATTCGGGTTAAAGCGGATTTAACTTCTCTAACCTCACGGTAGACCGGATAACACTGTGCAATGTTTCATTTGAGTGATTGCATTGCATTTCATCATAATTATTAACCTTATTTGTGATTGTGTAGTATTCTTCTGACTCTGACCCACTTATTGAGCTAGTTGTGCTCACATCCCTATAGACTCTTTTGCAGGTGTTGAGTAAAGAGAGGATGTTCAGGTACCACTGTTCCTAGGTTAGTATGCTGCTGTTTGGGAAAGTGAGGATCGAGGAATCAATAGGACCTGAGCTTTTAACTTTGTCTTTGAGTTTTAAGGAAAACTAATTGGGAATTCCTTAGAAGCCCACTAGTTTCCTAACTTATTGTATATAGACTGCAAAACCTGTGATTTTTAATAAACTCTTATTGTAAACTTTATCTTTGGACGTAAAACGTTTTTATAAATACCGATGTGGTACCTAACAGCAAATTGTATAGAACAGGTATTTTCTAAAAGCTCTACCACAAATTTGGTTATTAACAGGTGTCAGAACAAACGTTTTAAGCTGGTGGAGTTGTGCACCTTGTGTGAATTGTATCTACGATAGCAACTATGAGGTCAGCTTCTATCTTAGATTAGCTTACACGGCGGGACTATCACGACTCTTCCTAGTCGAGGCATGACAATTCTAAGTTGGCATCAAAGCATGGTTCTAAAAGAACCAAGCTTTGAAGTATCTAATTAAAACGAGTAGACAATAAGATCACTGAAAGTGGGTTTGATAATGAACTTAAAAGACTTAGATTATAAGATATATGTATAACATATATATATGTAAACGAGGTTATGAACTAACTTTAACTTGTTATTTCATATTCAAAAAACTAGTTTGTTAAATGCATGGTGGAATTTTGAATGGGAAGGGGATAAAACTCCTATTGAATATAGGATTCGGATGCAGAATCTATTATTAGATTTGGCTAACTGGAAGTTGTTTTATACTGTTGATGAAATTCTTGAAAATTATAAGTGTGGAATGTCCTACAGCATGTAAGATGATTGGAGGATAATGAGGGATGAGTTAAGGCCTACGTATAATGAGTATACTATTATTACTGCTTATGAGAAGAAATATTTTCGAGAAAATGGAGTTTTATCTGTAAGAATTCCTATACTGTATTTTCCAACTCTAGTAGAGGCAGGTAGGGACTATCCCCTAAGTTTTGACCAGATACCCCCAGGTGTTCCACATATTCCTAGAAACTATCCTCCCGGTATAGTCAATTGGTTTCCCAGATACCCCCTAGATAGAACAGAGGATATAGAAGTACTGCTGCAACCTCATGAGCCTGAACCCCCTATGATGCCACCTGAAAATCCACCTCAAGAAGCTCACCCAAATATAAGAGTGAATAATGATAATGATGATGATCTTGAGGAAGATCTAGAAGAAGAAAAAGCATTGGATAGTAGTAATGAGGTGCACGAGATAGTAGTCATACTAGATACTCCTGTAATGGTAGAGGTTAGTTCAGGATCTGATGAAACTGGCATGGAAGATTAGTTTTCCCTAGAAGATGTAGCAACTTCAAACAGTGGAAGTAACTGAAAGATAAGATGTTGATAGGTAGATAAGTCTAGGGCTTTTGATATCACCTGACCTAGTAGTTTAATGTATCCAGATTCCCCTAGCAATTTTGTTGTGTTTTTTACTTTTTGAATGTAACTAATGTATTTCCGGATGTTACGACTACTAGATATGTAAATGATGTATATGGATAATCAAATCTGTAATCTAATGTTGTAAGTAAAGTAATGTGATCTTTTGAATATAAAGTGTTGATTATCTTATGATTATTGTAAAAATGCATGGCTTTATTAATTTGTATCTGTATGAGACATTACTATGAGAATGATATAATGCTACATCTAAAGCGTGATGAGCTTTATATACAAATGTAGGTGTGATATATAAATGTATTGTTACTTATACAGGAATGGAATACACAGGTCTTTTGTTGATTAAGATCTTTAATAAGGAAACCTGTAGTTGAATATTGTTAATGCAGAGAGTAATTAATTTATATGTAAATATGAACTGTCTAGGCCAAACATGGACCTCAGGTACACATATTGTGAGTGCAAGATTGATAATTAGTAGACTATGAATCTAAATATGGCAGAGGAATCAAATAGAAAGGGAAATGGGAATAATCGACCTGCAATAGAAGTACCATCTCCTAACCCTCCTAATCCACCAGAACTACCTAGAAATGACATATCACCTACTCTGAACATGATGGACCCAACTCAGTTTAGACAAATGTTGGCTAATATGAACACTATGATCCAACATTTGATCATAAGAGGAAATATGATGAACCAAAGGCCAGTAGAAGCTAAACCTAGAGTAATTTGACCTTAAGATACAAGTCGACTTCCCGAATTTATAAAATCAAATTGGTATTTCGAAGGTGAAATAGGCAAGCCTGTTATAGCTGATGATTGGTTAACTCAGATTGAGCGTAGTTTTGAGGCATATAGGATTCTTGAAAATCAAAGTCTCTTATGGTACTTTCTTGCTAAAGATGGGAGCACGAGTTTGGTGGAACTCGACAGCAAGAACAATGCTAAGCCCCATTACGTGGCAAGCATTTCGGGAAGCATTCAAGAGTCAATATTTCCCTGTTAGTGTACAAAATCAAATGACTCGACAGTTAATAGAAATAAAGAAAGGGCCTATGAGTGTAGCACAATATGAGAATGAGTTTAACAGACTGTTGCAATATGTACCTGAGTCGTACAGGGATAATCAGGTACTAAAGAAGGATCTTTTTCTTAATGGATTTGATGTTATGATGCGATGCAAGTTGATGGATTATGGATTCACCACTTATCATTAGATTGTGGATAAGGCACGTGAACTGGAGAATAATCGACTGGTCATGCAAGGTGAATGGAGTAAGAAACTGAGAAGGGTTAATCAATACAAGCCTATTTTTAAGAGAACATTTCCAAGTGCAAATAATAACTCAAACCGGAGAGGGAAGAAGTTAGCTACTGTAACTAGTGGCCCTGCTTCAAATAGGACTGGATTTAGTTTTTATGATGAATCTGGGAACATGAAATGTTGGAAATGTAGAGCTCAACATTTCCCCAGGCAACGTGCTCAGCTAAAAGGAAAGTGTTATCTATGTGGTGATCCAAATCATATATTAAGGGAGTGTCCAAAGATGAAAGCGGTAAAATGCTTTAAGTGTGAAATGAAAGGACATTTCTCTAGATATTGTGGTCAAACTGAACAAAAGAAATCCGAAGGAGTAGAGACAACTGCTATTCCAGTATAGGTGTTTGCAATTTAGGGGACAGAAGAAGATATCGAGGACTTTGATGAATGGATGGAAGAGTACTTTCATGATGGTTCGGATGATGAAATGGAGATTAATGGTACTGACCAAGGTTTAGTAACAGGTACGTAAAACTAACTTGTAATTTCTATTTATTTATGATTTAATTGTGTTTATATTTGTGGATCGTATCAAAAAATATGGAAAGATATGATTTGAGTATAGTACTTAAGAGATAGATAATTATAACACTAATAATTATTTCAGAAAATATACTTATAAATGGACAAACTGCATGTGTTGTTTGACACTGGAGCATCACATTCATTTAGTAGTCAGGAGTTTGTATTGAGAAATGGAATTAAGACAAGTGAAGTTAGATCCACATATAGGATAAGAACACCTACGGGAGAACAAGCGTTAACACGAGAAATAATAGATAATGGACAATTGCAAATCTAAGGACAAGAATTTCCAATAAAACTCATAGTATTACCAATTAAGGGATATGATATCATTGTGGGAATAGATTAGTTGTTCAAGCAGAGAGCGAAAGTAGATTATCAAAATAAAAACATAATCTTAGATGAAGGTAAGATCATATTTTAAGGAAAAACAGGTGAACGAGGTCTAAGATTATCGGTGATAGAAGTGAAGTTACTGAGGAATGGCAATTTTGCTGGATATTTGCCATTGAAGGAGAAAAGGAAAATCCAAAGATATAGAAAATACCAGTAGTAAATGAGTTTTCTGAAAGAATTACCTGGATTAGTACCATAATGAGAGTTAGATTTTTCTATAGAATTAGTGCTAGGAATTGAACCAATATCAAAAGCTCCATATCGAATCTCACTGATAGAACTTCAAGAATTGAAGAAGCAACTTCAAGAGCTATTGGACAAAGGATTTGTATAACCCAATGTATCTCCTTAGGGAGCGCCAGTGTTGTTCATGAAAAAGAAAGACGGAACCATGAGGTTATATATTGATTATTAGGAAATAAATAAGGTGACTGTTAAGAATAAATATCCATTACCTAGGATTGATGACTTATTTGATCAACTGCATGGTGCCACTGTATTTTCATGAATTGATTTAAGATCTGGATACCATTAATTACGAATTAAGTTGGAGGATATATCAAAAACAGCTTTCAGAACTAGATATGGGTACTATGAGTTTTTAGTAATGCCTTTTGGTTTAACAAATGCACCAGCTGTATTTATAGATTTGATGAATCGGATCTATCAACCTTACTTGGATAAGTTTGTTGTGGTATTCATTGATGATATTTTGATTTATTCTAAGACTAAGGAGGATTGTGCAGATCATCTACGTTTAGCCTTGCAAAAGTTGAGGAACAATCAAATGTACGCTAAATTGGATAAATGTGAATTTTGGCTAGATAAGATATCATTTTTAAGACACATTGTGTCAGGTGAAGGAATTTCAGTTGATCCCGAAAAAGTCAAAGTAGTAGCTGAATGGAAACGGCCAACTATTATAACGGAAATAAGGAGTTTTCTCGGAATGGCAGGATATTATAGGTGATTTATAAAAGATTTTTCTAAAATTGCTAAGCCTATGACTCGATTGACACAAAAAGATGTTAAATTTGAGTGGAATGATGAAAGTGAACAAAGTTTCCAGGAATTGAAACATCGATTGATTTCTACACCAATGCTTATTCTACCAGATCCGAGTAAATCTTATTGTGTATATAGTGATGCCTCCAAAAGTGGACTAGGATGTATATTGATGTAGGATAGAAAAGTGCTCGCTTATGCATCCAGACAGTTGAGGCCTCATGAGAAGAACTATCTGACTCATGATTTAGAATTAGCGGCTATAGTATTTGCTCTGAAGATCTGGAGACATTATTTATTCGAACAATATTATGAGATATACACAGATCATAAAAATTTGAAATATTTCTTCACTCAGAAAGAGCTGAACATAAGACAAAGGCATTGGTTGGAATTAATCAAGGATTATGATTTGACCATCAACTATCACCCTGACAAAGCCAATGTTGTAGCAGATGCATTGAGTTGCAAGAACTATAAACAAGTGGCCTCACTACTCACTACTTAATGGGAATTGATCAACGAATTTGAAAGGATGGAAATTGAGTTCAGATAGCATGAAACTGAAGCACAATTGATGAATTTAGTAGTACAGCCAACCTTGATCAAAACAATTAAGTTGCAACAAGGTGAGGACCAAAAGTTGAAAGAAATCAAAGAAAAGTTGAATACAAGCGATGTACTTGACTTTAAAATCAATGTTAAGGATGCATTAAGATATAAGGATAGAATTCGTATGCCTAGTGATTCAAAATTGAAGAATGAAATAATGACTGAGGCACATGATATAGGTTATACATTACATCTTGGTGGAAATAAGATGTATCGTGATTTGAAATCATTGTTTTGGTAGAAAGGCATGAAAAAGGATATAGCACAATATATGGTTAGATGTAATACATGCCATCAAGTGAAAGCAGAACATCAGAGACCCAATGATTTACTGCAACCATTAAAAATACCTCAATGGAAATGGGATCATATTACAATGGATTTTGTAATTGGACTCCTGAAGACTAGATCAGGTCACGATTCAATTTGGGTTGTTGTGGATAAGTTAGCGAAGTGTACTCACTTCTTACCTTATTGAATTAGTGATTCGATGGAAAAGTTGGCATGACTATATATTAGAGAGATCGTTAGATTGCATGGTGTGCCAATAAGCATTGTGTCGGATAGAGATAGTTGATTTGTATTGAAGTTTTGGGAAAGTTTACACCAATCTTTAGGAACTAAACTATAGTTTAGTACAGCTAATCACCCACAAATCGATGGACAGTCAGAAAGAGTTATTCAAATACTTGAAGATATGTTAAGAGGTTGTATTTTGGATTTCAGAGGCGATTGGGATCAGTATTTGCCATTAGTGGAATTTGCTTATAACAATAGTTATCAAGCAATGATTCAAATGGCATTGTATGAAGCTTTATATGAAAGAAAACGTGGATCATCGCTGTATTAGGAAAATGATGAATATGCAATGATAGGACCTGATATAATTGGTTAGATGAATGATAAAGTTAAGATAATACAACAAAGGATGAAAGCAGCGCAAGATCAATACAAAAGCTGGGCTGATCTGAAGAGAAAATCTATAGAATTTACTCTAGGAGATCATGTGTATATAAAGATAAGTCCATTTAAGGGATTTAAGTGTTTTGATATGATAGGAAAGTTAAGCCCTCGATATATCAGACCTTTTGAAATTTTGGAAAGAATTGGAAATGTTGCGTACCGAATTGCTTTACCCCTAAGTTTAGCTGGATATCATGACGTATTCCATGTGTTAATGTTACAAAAATTCGTGAAGAATCCAGATGCTGTCGTGGAATTAAAACCAATGGACTTACAAGAAGACTATACCGTTGAGGAAAAACTGATCAAAATCTTGAAAAATTGAATTCAAAAGTTAAGAAATCAAGAAGTAGAGTATATGAAAGTTCAATAAGGTAGCAGTCTAACAGTAGAGCTAACTTGGGAACCGAAGTCAGCAATGCAAAATCGTTACCCAACACTCTTCAAAGAGCGAAGTAAGTCATAAAGTTTTTATTAGCAAATAAGTAGTTATTATATTTAGATTTAAAGTTTTGAGGACAAAACTTTCTTAAGGGAGGTGGAAATGTAAGCTCCCAAAATAGAGTTTAAGATAACCGAGCTTAGATTTATAACTTTTAAGGAAATTTATCCAATTGAGCCTAAACTTTACGATTAGAATAAAAAAGTTAGTCGAGATATTACAGTAAAGTTAGATTTTAGTATAGATTTTAGTAATAATGACCTAAAATTCCAATTTTGCCCTTAAAAGTTGGAATATTTAATATAGTACTAAAATGTTCGAAACTCCTAAAATCGAACTTAGATTGCAATGAGAACTTAGAGATAAGTTAATTGAGCTATAAAATGAGATAATATAGTATAATTTACTATATAAAAATACACATAATTTTATGAGTATACCCGGTATAAATAATAATCATACTCGTAAATTAACCCTAAATTATGTAATTATATATATATATATATTGTATTGAATTCATGAAATTTACTTTAGAACATATCCTAAAAATAAAAGATATGTTAGAAACTTAATTATATGAGTATAGTTATATATTACGCATGATATTCACAAGGGATATATACTCGTATATTGAGTAAATAATTAAGTATTAATAAAATATACTCAAAATACCTAAATAATTGCAAAATATTATTCAAAAGCCTTCCAATTGCTAATTCAAGTTTGGAAACTGCTGAAAATCATCAAAGCTGGACAATTACTGAATCAAAAGGTGGATTTACAAGCAAATGACACCTCCTACTTGCAATTAATGGAGGAAAAAGAAAGAAAAAAATAAATAAAGAAAAAAGGAAAGCGACCTAAACCACTATGAATCTATTGAACAACATCATTTTACATCTTTGAAACCAGAAACAATAGAAAGAAAAATTAGAAAAAAAAAATCATAGAACCCTAACCTAGAGTGGTTCTGCTGTGAAACTCAGCTAACCCCATATGGTCCACCCACTGCGCAGGCCATTCGACAACCACCCAACCGCCGCTGCCCAACGGAGCATCCAAGAACATCAAAGTCAATTTCCTACCCTATTTTTCAATAATTTTTTAAAATTAGTAAATCCACCCAGAAAATTATAAAAAAAATTGCACTTAGGTTATTTTAAACATGATTTCATGTGATATTTTTATTTTTGAAAAATTCGTAATATTTAATATACTTTATTAAGAAATATAATGTTCACCCGAATTTATATTTATAAAATAAATGTACTAAATGATGTTGTTTCTAGTTGAAAATTTTTGTGTAGGATGTGTATGATATATAGATAATTGCTATGTAGCCCGAGTTTTGATTTGAATATTTTTAATATTTATTGTATTTTCAGGCCTGAAAATAGCTTGAAAATAAGCTGAAATTATGAATTTAATAGAAAATTATGAAATTAATTGATGAAATGGACATGTACTGATCTATAATAAATAATAACAATATTGAGTCAGATTGAAATTAATTTGGTGCTAAAAGAATCATAATTGGGTAATTTATGATAATTTAAGGGTAAAATCGTCAATACGAATATATAGGCAATAAGTCAGAAACTTGAAACTGAGTGATAACTGAATCCCCTACATTTTTAGGAGTCTATAGAAATTTTCAGGGAACTATTTGGTAACCCAAATTATTTATTACGAATTTACTAAATAAAATAGCTTAATTTACAAGTCGGGGTGTATTTGTAATATTAATAAGCTAAAATGAATTAAATAATTAAATAAAAAATATATATAGGATTATTGATCAGATTGGATTAAATGGATATTTTTATTTTATTTATTAATATTTTATGATCGAGATACACTTTAGGTATATTAGAATTAGATAATACTTATATTGTAACAATATATAGAAAAATTAGATAAAATACAATTTAATAACGTAAATTACGTATAATACTATCATATTTATATAATTATGTACAATTGTATTAAAAACTCAAACTACCCGTTAAAAGCCTTCTCAAGAAACAGGACTGGTAAAACGTATCGTTGGGTCTATACAAATCCAATGACACTAATTTTATTAAAATCAGATAACCTTAAGTAATTTAACCTATAACTTTATCATATTCAAGAATGTACATATTTCGGTAAACTTACTGGAATTAAAACGTGAATTAATAAATTAAAAATACGTTTCGATACAATTGAAACAATATATAATATGTAATAATATATATGATATACAGTATCAACAATTAATAACTTAATTCGATATATAGTGATAACATGACTATATATTATAAAAATAATATATATATATAACTATTAGAGATTAAACCTTAATATTTTCGTAATTATTACGAAAATTGAATTTGGGTCTTTTGTGTAATTAGGACCTTCCAATACAAAAACGGTTAACGATTCGAGTCAGCAATAGCGAACATCTAAACATGTAAGTCGGGATTGTGGCTTCACCGCTTGTTTGGATACTAATTAAAGTATTCAGAGACCCAAGAGTACTTCTAGTTGTGTTTGTAGTTAAATAATTATGCGCATGCTATGTGTGTAGATGATACTCGGTTGTGACAGGAGTTCAACTCTTTGGTGTGTTGTTTTGCATATTTGCATGGATTCTGTATTGTGTGAACTTATTGGTCACCCTTAATTAAAACTAACGGTTATTCGAATAAAATGAAATTGGACATGCATAACACCCGTTAGGAGAAACGATTAAGAGTGTTATGTCAAATATCGACTTCCTTCGATAAGGATAGCTAAAATGATCATTTCCCTATCCTTAGTCGAATTAAGTGATAGGCGAGGAAGTTGTGGCAAGGTTAGGGCTTGTGGTTCGAAGGCGGTCATGGGAGGATGGTGTTCTCTATTGCACAAGCCCAGGTATGGTCTGACTTGAGTCGCAATGAAACTCCTCAATCCGAGTTGAAGCGGAATTAACTTCTCCAACCTCACAGTAGACCGGATAACACTGTGCAATGTTTCATTTGAGTGATTGCATTGCATTTCGTCATAATTATTAACCTTATTTGTGATTATGTAGTATTCTTCTGACTCCAACCCACTTATTGAGCTAGTTGTGCTCAAATCCCTATTGACTCTTTTGCAGGTGTTGAGTAAAGACAAGATGTTCAGGTACCACCGTTCCTAGGTTAATGTGCTGCTGTTTGGGAAAGTGAGGATCGAGGAATCAATAGGACCTGAGCTTTTAACTTTGTCTTTGAGTTTTGAGGAAAACTAATTGGGAATTCCTTAGAAGCCCACTAGTTTCCTAACTTATTGTATATAGACTGCAATACCTGTAGTTTTTAATAAACTCTTATTGTAAACTTTACCTTTGGACGTAAAACATTTTTATAAATACCGATGTGGTACCTAACAGTAGATTGTATAGAACAGGTATTTTCTAAAAGCTCTACTATAGGTTTGGTTATTAACAAGTATTAGAACAGACGTTTCAAGCTAGTGGAGTTGTGCACCTTGTGTGAACTGTATCTACGATAGCAACTGTGAGGTCAACTTTTATCTTAGATTAGTTTACACGGTGGGACTATCACAACTCTTCCTATTTGGGGCATGACAATCCCCATACATCAACATGTAAAATCTAAAACGGAGAAGTAACATGATGTTCATTGTCAGGAAAGGGCAACCAATGAAACTTTCCTAATTGACATGCATTATAAATAAAAGAGTGAACATCAAGACTCTTACTACTAGATAAATGTTTCGATGTAGCTATAGCAGGATGTCCCATATGAGCTTGAAATAGGTATAACAATGTATTATTGACATGTGAACAAAAAACATTATAGATTGAAGTAGTATTACTAATGGACGATGAAAGCATGTTTTACTCAGCTTGGAGCATATAAAGTCCATCAACCATCGCTACCCTTGCTAACACTATACCTCTATTCAAGTCTTGAAATGTGCAACTTTGTTTGTCAAACATAGTAGATATGTTCAACTGTTGTAAAAGTTTAGGTATTGACAAAAGGTTATGAGAAAGATGAGGTACAAGTAGAACATGATTGATGGAAAGTAAGTCATTAATGCGTACAGTTCCATGATGAGTAACTATAAGAAAACGTTCGTCAGATAGTCTAACATGTTTTGGTGTGTGAAGTGGTTGCAAATCAAGGAAAAGGTTTGAATGATGGCTCATATGATCAGTTGCTCCACTATCTAAGACCCAAGAACACATATTCTTGCTTATAGTGCTAAAATAAGAAGAATGAATTGAAGTCATACCTGCAAACTCCACATGATTTGCAATAGCTTTAGCAACAATAGAAAATTCCTCTTTGCTACGCATCAACTTGATCACCTCATTATACACAGTGTGTATAAGATCCGAATATGCTTGTTTCATATCTCTTGTGCTACAATCAATCGGAGTTTCATTGTTAGTATTACAAAAGGATACTATCGCATGATTCTTACCAAAACCACCTCTTGTATTTTTGTTTACTTTCCTCCCTTTATACCAATCAAGATAACTACCCAGTTGAAAGCATGTGTCTATAGTGTGTCCTTCTCCCTTACAATGCTTGCAAACTACCTTACTAGACTAAGGCTTAACCCGTTGTCGACTAACAGGATTCTTAATAGTCTCTGTCTTATTCATCAAATACACAAACACATCCATATAAGAGGAGACTACAAAAATGACTTCCCTTTATTTTTCTACTTGTTGCAGTAAGTAAAAAGCTTTGTTCACATTCAAAATCAGATCCATTAAAAGAATTTGATTGCGTACACTATCATAACACTCATTAATTCCCATAAGAAACTAAATCAGCTTAGTATAAGACTTATGTTCTAAAATTCTATCTCTAAGCTTGCAAGTACAATTAGATACACTATCGCATTTGCAACAAGGATAAGAATGGATTGTCTAAAGTTTATCCTAATATCTTTTTAGTTTGTTGTAGTAAGCATTAATTGAGAGATTACCTTGTTTCAAATTCATGATCTCATACTAAATTTGAAAAATAAGAGGACTATTGGCTATACCATATCTCTCAGCTATCTCATTCCATAGAGCATAAGCAGAATGTACATATAGAAAACCTTGCAACAAATCAATAGTCATGGAATTAAGTAACCAGCAATGCACCATAAAATTGCACCTAATCCATTTCAATAAATCTTGCGATTTTGTGTCATCCGATTGTACTAAACTTCCATCAACAAAGCCTAATTTCAACTTTGTGCCTAATGCCATTTTTACTGCCTTACTCCATGCAATGTAGTTAGATCCATCAAAAATTATATTGCCTATGGACATCGAAGGATTATCCAATCTACTCAAATACATAGCATCCATAAAACTAAGATTAGGATTTGAGGTCATATTGAATCTTGGCAACAAACTATCTAGTACTGAATAAATGATGAAGACAACACCTTGTTAGATAAGCTCTAATACCATGTCGCAAATACTAATGTTCAATAGAAGCCACTGCACGTGCTTCAGCCTTCGAATTGTTCTACACAGTACCAAGTGCTCAGGAGGAAGAAGAAATAGGAGAAAATGAGTGAAAGAAAAATGTATGTGTAATTGTGACTATCCAACTTCAAATCTGTTACAAGACAATATTCATACTATAGTTCTAACTAACCAACAACCTCTAACTAATTAGGAAAATATTTAATCCTATACTCACAAGCTCACCATAAAAATGTGGAAAACATCTACTTTACAATATAGAAAATATCTGCTATACAATGTACAAGTTGGAGACTCAACACCATCAATGTATCCATCACTCATTTCAAATTTCTTGTTGCAATTGCACTATCCTCAATATTGAGGACTCTACCATTCTTGGTTGTAGATTGGCTAGTCTTATGATTATACTCAATTTGATTATCATTTTCTTGATGTTTTTCTGCAACTTGCAATGTAAGCATGCATTGTGCAAGAAGCAACACCAACAATCATCATTATGATTATATAAGCTACTTTCTCGTAAGATCTTGTCAGCTTCTAAAATCCAGTTATGTATCTTGTCCGAACAACTCATGGCCTTAATTTGTTGAAAAATGATGGAGGTTAGTAATAGGGCGATATGTCGTCATTAGTGGTACCTTCCAAAACTTGTGTTTACTATTAACACTTATTGAACCATGAAGGTTTGTTCATTCCTTTTTTTCTTAATTATTTTCTTCTCTGTTCTTATGTTGATCTTTGGTTAACTTAAGTTTTTTTTTATTAAGATACATTAGTAATTAATATACGTAATGAAATTAACTTCCAAAGCATTGAATTACTGTTTTGGTAAGATGTTTATAGCTTAATTAAATCTTTTTGTTTGTTGCAATATCCAAATTGGATAAAGGCTATAGTATATAAATTAGCTAAGCTATTAGTTTTAGATGTAATGCAGATTTTTGTGCTCATCTTTCTTGGTGTATTTAAGTAAATCTTTCATTCAATAAAAACTAGAGTTTCTCTCTCTTTTTCTCTCTCTAATATCTTATGTGGTAAATAATCATTGGTCAAAAAGTACGCATTTAGGTAAATTGAAATTTTTCATAAACAAAATTTGATTAAGTATGATGCTAACAATTTCAAATTGTAGTCATAAAATTGTAAATTTACTTGAATTTCAAATATTTGAATTGACATTGTTGGTATATTATTATGATAGTCAGTGGGTCCGAATCAGATAATAATATGTCCTAATGCCTAATGAAGCTTTATTCTATTTTTGTTCTCTTATAGCCGTGATTCCAGTTAAGCCATTGAAATAATCAGGCCTTTCCTTTTTCTCATCTTTTTACTTATTGCTTAAACATGTTTTATGTACTTTACATGACCCAATCAACTTGTTCCTACTTGTCTTGTTTGTAATCTCTAAGGGATTTCTTAGGAAATTATTCTATAGTTGTTAGGTATAGAATATTAATTTTGATGTTTGTCTACTTTAGGATAGAGCAATTCTATGCTATCTATCAATTAGAGAAATAAGGGATAAAAATTTTACTTATCTTGGTAGTCATTACTACCATGAGTTAGGACATATGTTTAGAACCATATATCATTTACATGTACTTACAATTGAGCTTTCAATACAATACTTACATTGGTAGTAGATTTAAACATATCCTCTTTCAACAGACAATGATATGTTGTTCATTATCATAGAGAACTCTATATTAGAGCATCTATACTTTGTTAATTCTATATGCTAGTGCACTTTTGGCATAAGCAAAGGATGATTCTTATAGCATATCTTAAGAAAAAAATCAAACACAAAAGAGAAAATTACATGGAACCAACATTGGTTGAAAATAAGATTTTAACATTCCTAATATATTACTAAGGTTATTTCAACAAAGACAAGGTGTTGTCTTTCAATCCCAAATCATAAAAGCATTTTTCAAAACCAATAAGTGTTTCTTTATAATAGAAATCATAAAAGCTGTCAACATTTTATTAGAAAACTAGGAAGCCTGATCTGTCTTACTCAAATGCGTCTTCATATAATACATAGAGAATACATAACCCAATTGATTTGTCCTTATGATTCTTGTTCCAAACTTGACTAATTTTATCACTATCTAGTATGTTAAAAAAAACGGAGGGTAAGAGTTATTAAACGTTGGATTTCAACATCAATTCTAATGGATATTTTAATAGTGAGATAATGGACAAAAATTCTCATATTATAAGTAAATCCATATAAATTAATTAATATAATGAAGATTTCAATAGTAAGATGATAGACAAAAGGAAACTTATTGATGAGACAACTTAATAATTCATATATTATAGGGCTTCATACTAAAAGATTCAAAAGATGTAATCTCATATTCAAAGTAATTTGTGTATTGTAGGGGTTGTGAGACCAAAGACGCCAATAATGATATGGGTATATATATACATATGCATGCATACATATATATATGTTCCATATAACTGAAGTATCACATAGATTGTGCTAATTAGGAACTTTTAAAGCAAGTGGTTTAAAAGGTTTATTAGTCATAATTTGCTTATCTATTGACTACTTTTTGTGCTTTTAAAATAACTTATAGTTCGAGGTAGTAGGGATGAATCAGAAGGATGGAAGAAGTGGAATTAGCCATGACACAAGCTATGTTAAGTTGATGCCTAAGCACTTTACCTTATTTGGAAGTGGAGAAGAATGATGGGCATTAATTTTAAAGAAAAATTAAATCCATTAGCCCCCATACATCTCAATGACTAATAACATTCTATTTCCATAATTGTTGATGTGTACTTCAAAAATAAAATGGGCATGTATACATAAATAAATCATAAGTTGAAGTCCTATGATTTTCAATGTTTAAGTGAAATTTGGACATGCATTATGCTATGAGATAGCTTTGCTTATGAATGGATATAGTCATGCAGGGGAAAAATTCTTGGAAGCGAACTAAGTAATTTACCTACATATTTGAAGAATTAAGAGGATGTGACGATTGTGCTGCAATGTTGCATATTTAGATGTGAGACTCAAGAAATAAATAATGCAAATAAGAATAAGAATCAACTTAAGCAGGCAAGTTTTTCTTCAAGCTATAATCTCCTTTTCATAGTACAGTTTCAACCAGGGTGATTAAATGCTAAAATAACAATTAACATGGCACCTATTAATGTCATAATTAGAGCATAGGTTCGCCTAAAACAAAACAACATCATCATGACTAAAACATAACCTTTTGCACCCTTAATCCATAAGATAACACTAATAAGGGCCACTAATATTAACCTTGGTATCAAAATCTATTTATCAAGTTATAGAAGCAACAACAAAAAATTTTTTTCAGGGAAGGAAGGTGCAACCATGAATTTCTAAATTGCATATGATGATACAAATCCTAATTAGATATAAAAGAATTGCATGGAAGGTCTTTTTTATGTTATTTGACACAAATTAGAAAATCATTGTTACATTTTCTTGAGAACAGGGATCAATATCAAATTTATTATTTACTGAACCAAGCAAAAAGATCTTAAACAATCTAAAACCCAAGTTTATAGGTATAAAACCAACCCAACAACAAAAAATGTAACAGCTAAGATAAAATATCTCCTATACAAAGCTCACATATACTACACTTTTATATGCAAGATAGAGAACATATTAAAGCCATTCCAGCAAACATTTGCCCTTTGTTGTTTTGCTATCTAACTCGAAAAGATCTCATGAAAGGGTTAAATGGGTTCAAACCATTCCATAATGTGCCATAATCTTTCTATACGGAACATATAAACCATTTCGAATCATACCATTAATTGATGATATGTATGTCTTTATCTAGACAACACACCTACAATTTCAGAGCAACCAACAATTAGAATCAACAAGTAAACTAAGTTTTGTTTCAAGCTATGACATCTTCATAGTAGCAAGTTTCAACTAACTGAATTGAGATACGTAACAAGTGCTAGATGGCAACCTTGAAATTATTGCAATTGCTAATAACAAAAGCCTTGAGCAACAAACAAAATTCAGTAGAGAAGAACATCTTTGATATGATCCCAATAGAAATTAGACAATACCATTATCCTTTTGCTGAAATTCAGTTAGTATTATTGTATTCATATTTTTAATAAAGTGAGTAATGAGATCAAGAACAATGTATATAATAAGCATAATTTTGCAAGGACAAAACAAACAAAGTGGTAAAATATTTCCAACACAAGTTCTAGATTTCCATTATTGAACCCTATTCTGATTTCCTTAGTTTAACTTATATCAAGTACAACCTACTTAATATAAATTACTCGACATTAAACTTAAGGAAATACTTTTCTTAAAAATTATAAAAAAAAAAAATTGAAGTCGCCAATAGATTCAACTGGTAAAATAAAATTAGGGTTTTCAGTTAGGAAAAACACTAATTTGACCACTAGTTTGAAAATATTCTAAAAAATTTTATTTTTAGAAAATTAAACCAGAAAAACCGGGTTCGGGAGCTAACCTATTAAGATTAAGTCACCATGTGAAAATTAAAAGAAATTGATGGGCTTTTTTGTAATATTTTCTAAAAAAATATTGAAAACGTTTGAATGACCAAGAAATGATTAAATTGAATTTTTTTATTATTTTTTATTACGAATTTCTAGGAAAAAGGAAAAAGTTTTTTTGTTTATTTTTATGCAATTACCTTGAAGGTGTCTACGTATTCGTTAGTCAGAATCAAATCGATCGTAGTTCTCTTTTTTATAAAATTTTAGTGGGTGGATTATTTTTATTTTTGAAAATCGAACCAGATTTACGTTTTTTATCAATTTATTATTTTGAAAAAAAAATAATAATCTAATTTTCCTAAATTAGAAAAAAAAAACCGTAACTAACTTTTCTTTTTAGAAAAAAAAAACTCAATTAAAATTTTTTTACTTTTCCAGAAAACGCTAAGTGTAAAAAAAAAACATATTTTTTTATAAAAAAATGATTTTTCAAGAAAAAACCCTAATTTATCTAAAATTTTGCAAAAAGAAAAAAATAATAATTAAAAGAAAAACATGCTCTTAAACAAAAAAATTAATTAATAAGGAAAAATAATAAAATAAATAAATAACATAACTAATTAATAAATAAAGAAAATAAAATAAAATAAAAACTTAAAAAATTACTTGGGTCAAGTCGGTCAGTGTTGGGCGAGCATGGGCGACAGTTGGGCGACGATGGGCATGCTTGGGCGAATATGGGTGTACGTTGGCCGATAGCAAGCATGTGCTAGGCAAGACATGGGTGAGCATAAGCGATAGCAAAGGCGAGTGAAAGTGACACAGGCAAGTGACTGGCGAGGCATAAGTGAGCGAGGGCAAGCAAAAGCAACATGGATGAGCAACTGGCGAGGTGTGGGTGAGCGAGCGCAATGCGAACATTGATTTGGGTGACGTAGGTGACAATTTGGGCAAAAGTTGGTGGTGGCCTAGACAAACAATGGGCGAGAGCAGCAACGATATAGGGCAACTGTAGCAGTGGTACAAGACGACTGTAGTGATGGCACGGGTGCAGTGGCAAAGCGTGTGGTGGTTGTAGGGTGTATGAGGTAGTAATGCGTACTTGGTGTGACGGTATGGGTGGTGGCATGTGAGGGAGTTTACTGGCACGTGTAGTGGTGTTTTTTGGTACGTGTGGTTTCATAAAAAAGAATTAACCCCGAATCTTTGACCCACGTATTATTTATAAGCTCTAAATCAAATATTCTGTATCTAAGATACAAAAGATTTGTTTGCAATTTAACCTATATTCACCTTAACTTCTAAAAACCTTGGCTAGTTTGGGCTTCTCTTTCAAGGCTCGACCCGATCCAATTAAGCTTAAATCCTGATTTTAAGCCCCTAAATTGGTCTAGCCCATCTCACTACCTAATCCAACTTCCAACTTGACATGACTTGACTCTAAACTTAATCTAACCTAAATTTCTTTTTCTTCTTTTTCTTTTTTTTTTCATTTTTTCTTTGAATTTTCGTTTTTTTTTATTTTTGTTATTTTTCTATTTATTTACTAACCTAGCTCAATTAACAAAAACAAAAATAAAAATTAGCAAAAATGAGGTGTCTACAGCTGCTCCTCTTTGTAGTAAAGTTCGATTAGAACTTTAATATAAAAACAAAAAAGATATCCATTTTTGCTAAGCCCACCTTTCGAATTGATCAACTAAGCTGTCTTTTATTTCGATGAAGGACATCAACTTGAAAGGTCGATATAAAGAATAAATTGCTTATCTTGAAAGGACAGGGCAAATGAATACTCGTCTCGAAAAATTAGAGCAAAAGGTTAAGGAGCCTATATTAAAGGGATAGGTCTTAACGTTGTCTATCTTGAAAGGATAGAGCAAAAATTTCAAGTGGGCCTATCTTGAAAGGATAGGGCTTAATGTTGTCTATCTTGAAAGGAAAGGGCAAAATGGAGTCTATCTTAGAAGGATAGAGCAAAAATTTGGGTTGGTGGGAGGTGGGGTATATCTTAAAAAGATAAAGCTTAAGGGTATCTATCTTGAAAAGATAAAACAAAAAGTTAAGGAGCCTATTTCGAAAGGATAAGGCAAAAATTTTATTGAAAATAACTTGTTTTGGTTTGACAGATAATTCAAAGAAGATAGATCTCTTCAAGATTTCAAAAGCTTATATTGGTTTGGTGGACGATTCGAAGAGGATAGATCTCTTTGAGATTCCTTTTCAGTTTGTGATCTGAAGAGGATATACCTCTTCGAGATTTGTTTTAGTTCATCTGAAAAGGATAGATCTCGTCGAGATTTGTTTTTTTCAAAAGCTAACTTAATTCCTCTAAAGATTTCTTTTCAAGGACTTTTAAGATCATTTTTCTTGGGATTGAAGGCTTTCTCAGATAGAAACCGATTGGCATGCTTACTTTGACTCCTGATATTCGCTCCTTCAATTATCAAAATTTCACCAAGGAACTTTGCTTACTCCTTTCTCTCTCCTTTCTTTCCTTTTTTGTTTTCTTTTTCTTTCTTTTCTCTTGTAACCAAACCATGCTCACGCCTCAAATTCACTTAGTTTAGTTTCAAATTTCAATCTTTATTCTTCAGTACTTCTAAATGACAAATATCTTTTCGAAAGACCCAAAATCAAGTTATTAAGAACATTTGATTTCAATATGTCTAGTAATTCAGGCTAATTAGTAAGTGTTTGGTGTTTTAAGTGTATGAGGCTAAGAAACAGGGTTTGTTGGTCAATGACCATCCAAATTCGAAAACATTCACATATATCAACTTTACTTGCAACGATGAAAGATTAACTACAAACTGTTTGAAGTCTTTATTGAATCTTAGTTCTCATGGATAATACAACTTAACTACATCTGAATTAACTGGTCTTCTTAATTCCGGGCCATCCATCTCTGTTAACACTAGTGCACCTCTTAATAATATCCTTTTCACCACATAAGGGCCTTTGTAATTCAAGCAAACTTACCCCTTGGGTCTTTTGTGTTTGGTAGTATCTTTTTCAATACCAAATCTCCTTTTTTAAAGTACCTCGAATGTACTTTTTTGTTAAAAGGTCGGATCATTCACTATTGGTAACATTGACCATGACATATCATTGCAAGCCTTCGCTCATCTAAGAGATTCAAATACCCCATCCACTTCTTCACCCACTCTGCTTCATCGAGCTCAGTTTCTACCAATATTTGGAGCAACAATATCTCTACTTCTATTGGTAATACTACTTCAGTTCCATATACCAATGAATATGGGGTTGTGCCAGTAGAAGTTCTGACTGAGGTTTTATAAGCCATGAGAGCAAAAGGAAGCATCTTATGCCAATCCTTATATGTGATCACCATCTTCTCAATAATTCTTTTGATGTTCTTATTGGCAACTTCAATTGCTCCATTCATCTAAGGTCGATATGGAGTTGAGTTCTTGTGATTAATCTTAAATTGGTTGTACACTTCATCCATAACTTATTATTTAAATTCATCTCGTTGTCCATGATAATGGACTCAGGAGCACTATACCTTGCAATAATATCTCTTTTTAGGAATCTAATCACTACTCCTTTGGTCACAGTGGTATATGACATCGCTTCTACCCACTTGGTAAAATAGTTGATCGCAACTAGAATGAACCTATGCTCGTTTGAAGCTGTTGGCGAAATTAGTCCAATCATGTCAATTCCCAACTTCGAGAATGGCCAAGGAGCTGATAACACATGCAATTCTTGGGGAAGAGTGTTGATTTTGTTAGTATACACCTAGCACAGGTGACAATGCCTCACATGCTTGATGCAATCTGATTCTATTATCATCTAGAAAAACCCCATTCTCATAATCTTTCTAGCTAGCATATACCCGTTCATGTGAGGACCACAAAGTCCCTCATGCACCTCTTTCATTAATTTCTCGACTTCCTCTTCATCCATGCACCTCAACAGTGTTGCATCTGGTGATCTCTTGTACAATATGGCTCCACTCAACAACAAATGAATAGCTAACCTTCTTAAAGTATTTTTGTCTTTTCTATCAGCATCTTCAGGAAATTTCCCCTTTTGAAGTAACCTCTTAATGTCATGATACTAAGGTTCTTTTGATTCCTTTCCTTCAATTGCAAGGCAAAAAGCTGGTTTTCCTTCCACTTCAATCTTCAAGGGCTAAAATTCTATCCTATCCGTAGCTTTCACCATTGAAGCTAATGTGACCAAAGCGTCGACAAACTGATTCTAGATCCTTAAAATGTAGGTAAATGAAATCTCTTAAAACTTCTCGACTAACTTTCCTAATTGCCCGTGGTAGGGTATCAATTTCTCGTCCCTCATCTTATATTCCCTTAAAATCTAGAGAATTATAAGAGAAGAGTCTTCGTACACCTCCAGTTCTTGTATTCTCATATCTAATGCCATTTTGAGCCCCAAAATGCAGGCTTCATATTCTACTATGTTATTAGTATACGAGAATGTTAATCTTGTTGCTACAGGAAAATGATTGCCATCAGGTGATACCAATATTGCTTCTATTCCACATCCAAACATGTTGGCTACTCCATTGAAATACATTTTCCATCCTAACTTCTCATTATTCAGTTCATTTGCCATCATCACACTTTCATCAGGGAATTGTGTTTCCGTACCCTCACCTTCATTTTCTAATGAGTATTCTACTAACTGATTCACCATTGCCTACCTCTTGACCGAACTTTAACTTACATACTTGATATCAAACTTAGAGAATAGCATCTGCCACTTTAATATCCTCCCAATCAATGCTGGCTTGTCTACTAAATACCTCGAAGGGTTATGTTTTGTTAACAACTCTATTGAGTAATAGAGAGTGTATTGCCTGAGCCTATGCATCACCCATACTAAAGTGCAACATGTCCTTTCCACTTCTAAGTATTTTTTTTTTTTGCCTTCAATGAACTTTTTGCTCAAATAGTATATAGGATGCTCCTTCCTTCCCATTTCATCTTTTTACCCTAGTACGCATCCTATTGATTCAGGGAGAATTGTTAAATAAAGGATCAAGGGTCGTCCCAGTATGGGAGTGACTAGTACGGGAGGGTTCATGAGATACTCTTTGATCTCGACAAATGCATGCTCACATTCTTCATCCCATTCAATCACAGCATTTTTCCTCAATAGTTTGAACAACAACTTGCATCTATCCATTAGCTATGATACAAACTGGGTGATGTAATTCAATCTTCCCAACAGTCCCCGAACTTCTTTGACAGTCTTAAGGGTAGGCATGTTCACAATTGCCTTAACTTTATCTAGGTCAACTTTGATTCCTTTTCTACTGATTACAAAACCTAACAACTTGCCTGAAGTTACTCTAAAAGTGCCTTTTTCAAGGTTTAATTTCAATTGGAACTTCCTCAATTGCTTAAATAGTTTACATAAAGTATCCACATGACTTTCATTTTTCTTGGATTTGATGATCATATCATCCATGTAAACTTCAATTTCTTGATGCATCATGTCATGAAATAAAGCAACCATAGCACACTAGTAGGTTACCTCAGTGTTTTTCAACCCAAACAGCATCACGCAATAACAAAACATTCCCCAGGTGGTAACGAACATCGTTTTGATTTTATCTTCTTCCGCCATCTTAATTTGATTATACCTCGAAAAACCATCCATAAATGAGAAAAGGTGATTCCCAATCGTATTATCCACCAATACATTGATGTGCGGTAAAGAAAAGTTATCCTTTAGTGCCGCTTGGTTCAAATAGCGGAAATCTATGCAAACTCTAACTTTCTCATTCTTCTTCAACACTAGCACTACATTGGCTAACCATTCGAGGTAATCCGATACTTCTATGAACCTGACTTCTAATAATTTCTTGACTTCTTCTTTTATTTTAAAGAGTAGATCGAGCCTGAATCGCCTAAGCTTTTGTCTTTTCGGTTTAATTTCCTCCTTGGTTAGCAACTTATGAACAACAATAGATGAGTCTAATCCGGGTATATCTCCATAAGACCAAGCAAAGATGTCTAAGTATTTTGATAACAATCATAACAATTCCTGTTTCTAATCGTTCATTAAATTACAACCGACCTTCAAATTTCGTGGTTTTTTCTCTATTCCCAAATTAATCATATCCATTGGTTCATCAATAACTACTCTACCCTGTTCATGTTGATACCAACTTTCTTGAATTTTGTTTGGAGTCTCAATATCATCTCCGATGCCTAACTCAACAAGGCTGAAGGTGATATCGGTACTTTCATCGTTTACATGCGCAAGATATATGTTATGTTCATTGTTTTTATCGAATCTAGAGAATAAAAGAAAAGGAAAAGAGCAACGAATAAATAATAAGAAAAAAAACTGATAAAAAGAAATGAATTTTACTGAATGAGTGGATTCAAATTGTGTGAACAACAGGTCTAACTAATCGGAGTAATTATCAAAATTGAATATGCCTAGTTAATCTGATTTTGCATTTCTAAAGAGACTTATTCATGGGAACGAAAAACCAGTTGCACAGAGAAACTAGTATGCTAATATCACTCTTCTCATCTGGGTCGATATCGCATCGCTAAGCTAAGGCGTCAAATAGACCGGTTACTTTAGGTTCTTGAACATTGGTTGATACTAGGAACGTCTGGTGGATGTTTGGGAAGTCCATGTGAGCATGGTATAGCTTATCCCCTCTCTTGCCCCTGGTTTTAGCCTTCATTTCTTGAATCTCCTCTTCAGTAGGCTCATATCCAAGCCCAAATGTTCCAATCTATTGCTTAAGCTATTTCAAACGCCCCTTGCCCCCTACCTTGCTTCTTCGATCACACTAACTTCATCGAAAAGTCGCAACCCTAGCTCTTCCAATTCTTCATCCCTAACATAAGGAATGGTTATTTCTTTATAAATCTCGTAATCCTGTTCCTCGGGAATAGTAACCAATTGTCCATTAACTATGAACTTCACTTTTTGATGTAGTCTGGATGGGATTGCCCTCGCTAAATGAATCTACGGTCTTCCTAACAAAAGATTGAAAGCTCGTAGGATGTCTAGAACTTGGAAAGGGATAGTAAACACTTGTAGGCTGATTTCGACTTGCAACCCAATTTCTCTAATTATCTCCCTTTTCGATCCGTCAAAAGCCCTTACTAAAATCAAGCTAGGCTTTATCTTTGTCGTATCTATACCAAGTAAATTTAGTATCGCCAATGGGCATACGTTCAAGGATGACCTGTTATCTATCAGAACTCAGGCAACCACTTTCTCCGAGCACTTAACTACTATGAAGAGGGGCTTCGTATGCTGGTCTCCTTCTTTACCTAGCTTATCTGGCCAAAATGAGATCTAATCTACTACAAAAATCGAGTTTACCACCAACCCCAGTTTTTCTATAGAAATCCCTTCAGGTACTTTGACTTCCTTCAGAATTTTGATTAATGTCTCACGATAAGCATTTGATGACAACAACAAAACCATCAAAGAAATTTAGGCTAATACCTTGGCTAGCTAATCCATTATCTTGTACTCATTTGGCTTTCATTATTTGCTTAGCAACATTTTGATCTTTGTCCTTCATGTCTTCAAAGATCTTTCAAGAAGCTTCTTCTACCATAGACTTCCTCTTAGTTTCCTTGTTCTAGTCATAAACCCTTCTGAAGCGGGTCAGCCCATCAACCATAGGTAACGAGGCCTTAGTTGCTTAATTTACTGTCTAATAATCCAAAGGTACTGTTTTGTAATTTTCCGAGGCTATTGGGACATTGAAAGCGATCTACTTAGGCTTTCCCAACTCCTCAACTTTCTTAATCTTTCCATCATATTCGAAAACCAATGGCTTAAGCTCATCTCCAATCATTCCAACCATCCTAGCTTCCTTCTTAGCTTATATAATAAGTTTATCTTCTTCCTTAAATTTTGGACCCTATCTGGTGGGTGAGGCGTCAATATATATGGTTGGTGAACTAGCATAATCCACCAGATACTCAAACTTCCCTATCGGTTCTCCTAGGGTGTCAACCATTGGGTCCCCGGCTTCATACCTCTTTCTAAGCTCCCTCTGAGTACTTCTCTTTCGTGGTTTTGGAATTATCATAGCCATGATATCAACTTTCTTAATCTTTCCTTCCTTAAGCAATTGATATATTGCAGATCTAGTTCCGGTTTGGGTCCTATCCCAAAGATTCATATTTTGCAAGTACCTGGCCTTCCTTAAATTCCATGCTATCTCTTCAATAGTGATGGGGAGATAATCTAGATCGATCTCTGGTTCCGGAACCTCAGTAGTGATCATATTGATCGAATTCCCATGATTCGGTAAAGGATTGCTACCCATATTAGGAGTGAGAGTCTAGATGAAATCTAATTGAACCAATTTAGCATCAATAAGATCTTGGATCTTATGTCTAAGCCTCTAACACTGACCCGTAGAGTGCTTTGCTTACCCTAGATGGTAATCACATCAAGCTCTAGGTTATAATCCTTCGATCTTAGTCCTTCTCTCGGTATTTCAAAAGTCAAGAGATTCTCCTTCCTCAGTCATGTGAGAACCTTAGTTAGAGGAATGGGAATATGTGTGAATTGTCTTTTTGGTGGGTGGTTATTTTGATTCTGACTTGGCGAAGGACTAGACCCTCCAACCATGGCTACCAATACTATAGGTCTGACAAGATTGCTAGAATTAACCAAGCTTACAATGGTTTCCTTGGCTTTGTTGGAGAATCTTGGAGGAGGTGTCTTCTTTTTCGATGCGTTAAGATTAAGAAGCCTCCCATAGTAATAGCTTTCTCAATTCGGCATCTTGAGGCTATAATTTCCACAAAGTTGGAGGCAGGATGCCCAACCAAATGTTGATAATAGGGCTTCCGAGAGTATTGATGAAAGCGAAGGTTAGATCCTTCTTTGTTAAGGGCAGAGTTACCCTAGTTGCCATACCCCTCCATCTCTGGGCATATTCTTTAAAGTTTTTGTTGGTCTTCTTTCATAGATTATTCAAATCCTACATGAACGGGGCTGCTTCGATATTGAATTTATACTAGTTGTAGAAAGCTCGCGCTAACTTGTTCTAGGTATCAATTTCATTCAGGCCCAACTGGGCATACCAAGTTAAAGCGAGCTCAGTTAAGATGTCTTGGAAAGTCTGGGTCATCACCTTGTCATATTTCCTATATTTTCCCATTTTCCTGATGTACAACCTAGTGTAAAGCTTTGGGCAACCAGTCCTATCATATTTCTCGAATTCGGGCACTTTAAATCTTTCTGAGAAGTCGCAATCTTCATAGGTCGGTAAACTAATCATTCCCATCTACTCGAATCCGTTCACCATTTCTATGGTTTTCATCTTCTTAGTTAACTTTTGCATGACCTTTCTCTCCATTTCGCAATGTTTCTCCTCAATCTCTTTCCTCCATACCTCAGCATTAGGGACTAATTCTTCATCTTCCAATTCAGGGGGAAGGATTGTTTTTGCATTCTAGTTTGGGTTAGCTTGAGATCCTTGTCTGTCGTAAAGAATCCTAATAGCTTGAGTAAGGGCTTGAATCTATTTAGCCATTTTGTTCGGCCATCTTATTCATGCTTTCTTCTGGAGTTACTACTCTTAGGTCGAGCTTAGTTTAACTGATATTCCCAATACTTTAAGTTGATATCCTAGCCTTAGAAGGAGTGAATAACGAGGTTCTAGTTAAGCTTGCTCGCTTAAATGCTATCTTCAAAATCCTACGCGAAAACCCAAGTTTTAGACCTTTTAGTGAATTAAAGATTTTTCCCCTTTTTTTGTGATTATTTTCTTTTTTATTTTTTTTTCCAATTTTTTCTTTCTTTTTTTTTGGAAATTAAATAAACGGATAAATAACAATGAGCAAGAGACTGCACAATTAATGAAAATTTTATTTACTAAAGTTGCAAATTTATTAATCATAGGACCTACTTGCACAACGGTTAAAAAAAAAAGAGAGAAGATAAATTCCTCACTAATTTTCCTAAAAACTCAAATTCTATATTTACAAGAGCTGTCGAATCTAACTGGGGCAAGCTTCATCAACTTCCCTCATAAGTATTCATACTGTAACATCCCTTTCCTGCATCTTGCTCCTTAAGAATTGGTTCTCTTCCAGCAGTCTATCATTTTCCAATTTCAACTTCTCAATGATTCCCTTACTTTCTTGGAACTGGGCTTCGACTCTAGCCCATATGGTGTCCCGATAAGCTTGCTCAGCGGGTGAAAGATTTGCTGGTTCTGGCTCATGTATGAATACGTCCAGCACTTTATATCATATCTTTCCGGTCTTCTTCAACTGGTTGTAGATGAACTGCTTAGTAGCTTAGTATTCCCCAATTTTGCCCCTCAATGTTCCCACGTGGACTATCTTCTTGACTTGTCTTCATTCCCACATCTTTACAAGTTTTACTAATCGTTGGATCAAAATAACTATGGGTAGACAAAGATCTTGATAGTTTATTGTGATGACATCTAAAGAATCTCTGTAGGCTATCTCTTGAAGTGGGCCTAGCTACTTAGTGATGCAAGCTAGAAAGTATCCGGTACAGCCTGTTATACTAATAAGGGGCACTCCTGCGTAATCAATGCATCCTAAGACTACTCAAGTACAGTGGCTCCATCTAGGTATCCACATAAAGTCTACTAGCTGCATTTTGCTAATAATCGACACCCATCCACTAAACCGAGCTTCATCTGATACCTTGAGGTGATGGGCTTTTCTTTTAAGGCCTGTCAAGGATTCTTTGAGAAAATTCCCTCCATACCCTTATGTGTGGCTAAGAAACCACACGGCAAGGATTGTAGGGTTAGTTGTGAACTAACTATGCCCCTATTTCTTCAGATGGGTGAAGGTCTTGAATTGCTCTGCCAATAGTACCAGTATGTAGGATTTACCAGCTAGGAATTAAGTTACTAGCTCAGCAACCCTATAGTGGACTTGACCATATTTGAAGGGAAATAACACTGTTCTTAACACCGCTACAATAAAAGCGTTGACTCTCTTTTTAGCCTACGATTCATACCGTCCATAGAAGATCTAGTGATGTTTCTAGTATGCATTTGAGCTTGAAAACCATTCCACCAATCTTAGGATGCTAAGGCATTTCTAGCCTTCTGAAGATAAGAATGGGGCCAAAGCTGACTTCTTGACTCCTAAGAGTGTCATGAAAACTTTCTTGGGCTAGACTTTAAGATCAAGGATAACTATGCCAGCTTCGAGGGGCAGGGTGCTAAATAGCTGTGAGTATTCTTCCATGGTGGGTGTCGATACGTATGGGCCAAAGTTGAAAGCTGTAGACTCTAGATCCCAGCAATAGATAAGAGCCTGGATTAGAGGCCAGTGAAGCTGGACTCGCATGAAGGATATAACTGACCCAATCTTCTTGTGAATGTGGTCTTGCTTAGCAAGCGGAAACTGGTTCAACCAGTTTTTTCAAGATGGCCTCAGGGAAGAAGTACTTATCTAACTGGATTTCGTAGGCGAGTTCTGGACTGATGCTACCTTGACTTTCCAGTGAACCAGAAAAACCAAGTTCAGAAACTAACCTATTAAAACTAAGTTATTATGTGAAAATTAAAAGAAATTTATGGGCTTTTTTTGTAATATTTTCTAAAAAATATTAAAAATGCCTAAATGAGCAAGAGATGATTAAATTGAATTTTTTATTATGAATTTCTAAGAAAAAAGAGAAATTTTTTTTTTTAAATTTTTATGCAGTTACCCTGAAGGTATCTACGTTCCTGCTAGTTGGAATCAAACTAGTCATAGTTCTCTTTTTTATAAAATTTTAGTGGGTGGATTATTTTTATTTTTGAAAACCAAGCTAAGTTTACATTTTTTATCAACTTATTATTTTGAAAAAAATAATAATAATCTAATTTTCCTAAATTAGACAAAAAAAACCTTAACTAACTTTTCTTTTAAAAAAAAAACTCAATTAATTTTTTTTTACTTTTCCAAAAAACCTTATGTGTCAAAAAAAACATATTTTTTATTAAAAAATGATTTTTCAAGAAAAAACCCTAATTTATCTAAAATTTTGCAAAAAGAAAAAAATAATAATTAAAAGAAAAACCTACACTTAAACCAAAAAAATTAATTAATTAATAAGGAAAAATAATAAAATAAATAACATAACTAATTAATAAATAAATAAATAAATAATAATAAAATAAACTTTAAAAAATTACCTGGGTCGGGTCGAGTTGGTGATGAGCGAGTACAAGCGATAGTTGGGCAACGACGGGCATACATAGGCGTATGCTAGGCAACAGTAGGCATGCGTTGGGTAAGACACAGGCGAGCGTAAGCAACGGCAAGAGCAAGTGAGAGTGACATAGGCAAGCAACTGGCGAGGTATGGGTGAGCAAAGGCAACACGAACGTAAATTTAGGCGACGTGGGCAACAATCTAAGTGAAAGCTAGTAGTAGTCTAGGCCAACAATGGGTAAGAGCAATGGTGGTGTGGGGCAACTATGGTGGTGGTGCGGGTGCAGTAGCGAAGCGTGTGGTAGTTGTGGGGGTATATGCGGTGGTGGCGCATATGTGGTATGATGATGTAGGTGGTGGCGCATGAGGGAGTTTGGTGGCACATGTGGGAGTTTAATGGACCGTATGGTGGTGTTTTTAGGTGCGTATGGTGTTTTGAGTGTGTGTGGTTTCAAAAAAAAGAACTGTCCCTGAATCATTGACCTACGTATTATTTATAAGCTTCAAATTGAATCTTTCATATCTAAGATAAGAAAGATTTGTTTACGATTTAATCTAGATTTACCCTAGCTTCTAAAAACCTTAGCTAGTTCGGGCTTTTCTTTCAAGGGCTAACCCGATCCAATTTAACTCAAATGCTGATTTTGAGCCCTTAAATTAGTTTGGCTCATCTCACTACTTAATCTAACTTCTAACTTGATACGACTTGACTCTGGACTCAACTTAACCTAAATTTCTTTTTCTTCTTTTTTTTTTATTTTTTCTTTGAATTTTCGTTTTTTTTTTTTGTTATTTTTATTTTTTGTAAATTTTCTATTTATTTACTAACCTAGCTTAATTAACAAAAACAAAAATAAAAATTGATAAAAATGAAATATCTACATCCATCTTTGTGTAGAGGCAGTTAAAATGGAGAATACATCAAAACTCTTCCAACAAAACTATCATGACCCTCGGTAATTCAACTTTACAACCCCATTCTGATTTTCAAGCTTTGATTTTTTTTTTCTTTTTATTTTATTATAAACGTGATATTAAGATAAGAATAGTGAAACCCTTTTTTTTTTTTTCAACTAAAGGGAAGTGATAATTGAAGAGTGAAAATTCATATATTTTTTTGGAGAAAATGTTTAAAATATACATATCTTATTCATAGAAAAAAGAAAACCTTATTCAATTCTAAAATTAAATAAAGTAAATGTATTATTCATCAAAAGGGATCTGCTACGTATTGAATTTTGTAATATATACATCTATATAAATGTATATAATACTTTTATCTTACTAAAAAAAGTGACAAATAAAAAGAGGGACATTACAAGTGAAGAAAACAATAAAAACATTATTGTATCCACATCGATGGAATGACTCAGAAAATAATATATAATTATATTAAGGAAAAAAAGACATCGAACTTGGGTTTTGTCCCGTATATCGCTTGCACGTGCATGTGCCCCTGAGGGTTGAACCATCATTGGACTTCAGTGTTATCCTCACATTAAAAAAGACGCTGAGAAAATTATAGTTGACAAACCTCATTAATCTAACATGGCTTGAATAATTGAGTCATGTGTGATTTGGTGTCTTGGCTATCCCACTCTAGCTCGTTCCACCATTCTTCTCTTCCTTTCATCTCTTTTATGAAAGTCAAGTGAGGCAACTTCTTCAGGTTAGGGCATCCCCACACTTCCAGGACTTCTAGAGATTGCAACTGATCACTTGACTCGCAACTGCAGAGTCTTTGCAAGCTCTTCATGCTGCGAAGAACAAGACGCTTCAATTTGGGAACAACTGTGTAGGCTTTTGTTGGACCACAATGGACCACCTCCGTCATTTTATGACAATATTGTAAAGTGATCTCTTCTAGGTTGGGCAATTCCATGTGTGAATCGTTCGAAGAGAAGAGATATTTCACTTCTTTTTCTCGTCGATAGAGTGTACTTACCTCAAGCCATCTTAATTTAGGGAATGTTGTTGTTCCAAGGGCACTAGCTATTTGAGAAAAGCTCCCATCTAGCCTCGAAAAAGTGAGCCTCTCCAAGCTTGACAGGATGAGAGAGTTAGAGTTGGTAGCTGATCCAGTTAAGTGTTCAGTAGAGAATGAACATCGATGAATGAATAATTCCTTTAATTTGGAGGAGTTGGACCGATCGACCGAGTTAGAATTAGCAAACAACTTGTCCACATTTGAAACGTTAGACAGAGACAGCGATTCTGCATGGAAGATGAAAGAACCGTCCTCATTACCAGTATATTCAAAATCACAAATTTCAATTACTTTCCTTTGGTAGAAGAATTCAGCAGCAACACGACGACGACCATGATGATATATAAGTGTAAAATATTCCAACTTTTCCATCCAGTAACAGTCTTCATAACTGCAATCCATGTCAGCTAAATCAATATGCACCGACCTCAACTTCTCTAATCCCGAGAGGTCTTGCAGCGTTGCCTTTGCCTCTTCTGATGAGGAGTTGGATTTCCTCTTCCTCTTCGTTGGCCATTTGTAATCACTTCCTAACATATCTAGAACCTCCAAAACCTTTAAATTACTTATGACCTCCACGTCCATGCTGTCCATAGAGTAAATTCCATTCAACCTCATCACCTTTAAGTGAGTAAGTTGCATTACTCCTCTCCATATATTATCGATTTTACAATCTTGAAGGTCAAGTATCATAAGTTTAGGCACGCATGGAATTTCCTCAACATGATCGCAATACCTTAGAATAAGAGCACGGAGTTTGGGGAGAGAAAGAGAAGAACGTTGAAACGACTGAATATACAGCATATTCAGGACTGCAAGGGATTCAAATCCTTTCAAAAACTCATGGGGCACTTCTACCTTATTTTCCAAAGTTCCGTGAAGCAGTACGGACGTCACTTTAGGAAAATCTTGATGGTGTTGCGGTAGCTTTATTTGCTTATTGTCCACGAAAGAAATCCACTCCACGTTTTTTACTTCCTCTGGCAATGTAACCTCTGCAACCCTTGAAATTCCATGTCCTGAGAAAATCATAGATCTACCATGTGACTCTGCAAACCATCTAGCAAAATCACGGACCACATCGTGCATCCGTACATCCTCAGTACCATAACCAACTTTTTCTAATAAGCAAGAATCTACCAATTTCTTGATCAAATCCAATCCCTTATGAAGGGCATTCTCGTAGTATAGTTGCTCATCGATCACCTTATCAGCCAACCAGCAGTCAACAAGTTCTCTTGCTTCAATTACGTGACCTTCGGGATATAAAGAACAATACAAGAAGCAAGACCTGAGAATATCACTTTCTAGCCAGTCATGGCTGAACTGTAGTGTATTATAGACTCCTGATTCGACTCCACTGATGGGAACGGAAAGTCGCAGGTCATCCCTGGCACTATGCCATGAATCAGAGTCCACCTTTACCTTCATGGCTGATCCTACAACGACGAGAGCTAAGGGCAAACGACCGCACTCTCGGCAAATGTCTTTGGCTAGAGCTCTGATTTCTTCTCTTTCTACAACATTTCCAGCCTTTTCAACAAATAATTGCCAAGCTTCTTCATCTGTCAGGTATCCGATCTCAAATGGTTCGGCTTCCATCATCCTACACACATCTCGATGTCGTGTAGTAAATACAAACTTAGAATCTGCTTTGTTTTTAGGAACGCCTATGCTTGGTAAATCAACGAACCCCCAAACATTATCCACAATAAGGAGAAACTTCTCTCTCATAAGTCTATTGTGAATTTGCTCTGCAACATATCCAGTGTCCGTCCCTTCTTCTACCTTTAGATCCAACCTTTGAGCGATATCTTTCTGCATGTCTTTTACATCAACATCCTTGGTGATTGAGACAAATATGACCAAATCAAAGGGAGAAGTGCTATTTAACCTGTTGTTTAAGGCTTTTGCAAGGGTGGTCTTACCCACTCCTCCTGGTCCCCAAATGCCAATCCTCCTTACACTAACATCCTTCAACATGTCCATTACCTGTTCCAAATTTCTTGCTGCAGTTGTATCATCCTTCATACTGGGAACTTCACGGATTTGCTTGACTCCTTCTGGCTGCAATTTGGGACGCTTTACGATTGTGTTCCCTCGAACTATCAGTTTCTTGATCTTTTTCTGCAACTTGCATCGTGAACATGCATTGCCAGAGAAGCAGCAAGATCGCTGATCATCATTGGGATTGGACGCACTACTTTCCCGCAAGATCTTGTCGGCTTCCAAAATCCAATTGTTTATCTCATCCGAGCTGCTCATTGCCTTAATCTGGTTTGCCATATCGCGTAGGTCCTGTAAGTAATTATCAAGGGATTCAGGCTTATAGACAGCTTCCTCCCAGTTTTGTATCTCTTTACAACATGGAAGGCACAGAAGACGAGCTACTGGTTCCAAGAGAGAAGTAGCTAAGGAAATGAAGATATCCATGAGAAATACGATTTGAAAAGAGAAATTTCAAAAAGGAATAATATTGTCGTCGCTACTTGGGGCAGAGTTTCAGTGAGGAAAGTCTGTTTGAGTGCCAGGCATGTAAGCTTGGTGATTGATGAGCTTGATATAGATGCAAAGTCTTGCACAAGTCTTCCTTTAGCCAATATATCAAATGATGGTGACTTGGTGGTGGGGCAATATATGTCGCCATTAATAGGGCCTTCTATGTTTATTTTTTATTAACACTATGTTTGGATTAGAGGAAAGAACGGGAAAGAAAGGAATCATGAAAGAAAAAACCTCGTGTATTATTGTGCTAGTGGGTCCAAATAGCTCAATAATATTGTGCATACATATTGAATACTTACATATCTCACGCCTATGCATATATGTAGTAAGGGGTGTGGATACCGATGAAGGGATCAGTGTGTGAAAACGTACTACACATGATTAAGAAAATAACTTGGGTGATTTGTATAGAATGATAAAAAAAAATTATAGAAAGGAAAAATAGACGATTTCAATAAGATTTTAATATTTCAATAATAGATAGAGGTGCTCGAAGGTATCAAACTCTTTTGATAATAAAAAACAGGATAATATTTGTTAAGGTATTTAAGTGTTTTGATAAATCACGACACCAAGATTCAGGACCTTCAAAATCGTTGCATGAATCAGAGACAAAATGATGCGAATACAGAGCGGCAAGAAACCTCTTGTGCGGGCGGACATCATGACGAAAATTCTGCCATATCTTCTGACAGAACGGGTGCAGACAAACCCCGAGATGTCTCCATGACAGAAGCTGATATTTCAGATGAAGTAGAATCAGTCAAACAGCTATTTGTAGAGCGTACGCATGATTACGTTATCCCTCAGCTTCAAAGGCTTTATACTAAGATTATAAAGGGTGTGTTTGGAATCTAAACTAAAGTCAAGAATCATCTCAAGCAATCAATTTTGAGTGTTTTTTTTTTAGGAAATTTGCTGAGGACGAGGTAAATTTCTGATGTAACCCTTTTTTTTTTTTCCTCTTGTTATTTTAAAGGAAAGGAAATAAGAAAATTTTTCTTGTACGGTTGGGATTTTCTTTATTGCAAAACTATTTGAGTGAAGTGGGTCTCGATTCTCATCTCTCGCTCTCTCTGCCCAAGTGCACGTGCGTGATGGCGTTTTAGTATAATGTTTGCCTATAATAAATCTGAGACTGCCACTGCAAGCCTCGAGCATCTGTTTTTGACATCTTTCTTAATATTAGGGCATAGCTAATCGGCCCGAAACAACTTTTCTCTCTTCGGGATAAGTATGTCTAGAACGCGCTAAACCTAATGAAACTTTTGTAATGAATTATTTTATTGTCGAAGATGATTGACCCAAACCTTTGGACGGCAATTTCTTCTTTGTTTGTGTAAATCGCATCGAAAATGCTATAAATTGGACCTGGATTGGAATGGGCAGAGTCTTGGTTCCGACTATTAACCCTGGCTCAAGTGCGGCCTCATCAGTTTTGAGTGGGGCCGGTTTGTAGGTCCTTAAACTAGCTCACCCTCCATTTTTCTAAGTGTCATGTGAGCTTGGACTGACCAAATTTCGGCCATTATATGTGTCGACCTTCGTTTTCAAGCATTGATTTTCGATCCTTTAGCAGGTCGGCCTTAGAAGCTTGAAATGGCGTGCCATAAATGTCTGGGCAGCATGTTGTGTGCAATCATGTGTTAGTCTGCTTCTACAGGCGTTCAAATTATTATGATTATTGTTTATTTATTTATTTTTCTGTTTTTTTATATAAGGAGTCGCTTGGCCAAGCCCTCACTTATAAATCTATAATTGATTGGATAGACATAAGTCCGGGACCATGATGGCTCCTGGACTGGACTTATTAGTGCTGGTTTGGTATTTGAGATTACTTGTGTGCGTGTGCATACTTGTAAAATTGATTACATTTGTAGTATGTGTTTATTGTTGTAAAACTTCCCTATAAATTGATGAGTTCCTTAATAGAAAATGGTTATGAAAAACAAAAAATGTTATCAGTGTCAATAAGCAAGCAGAAAATTTTCAAGTACAACTCAGACGTAACAGAAAGAAATGATATGATTAATTTTGAGTTTTTAGGCTATCCTACTCTAGCTTGTTCCACCATTCTTCTCCTCCCTCTATCTCTTTTATGGAAGTCATATGAGACAACTTTTTCAGGTTAGGGCATTCACAGACATGGAAAATCTCTAGAGATCGTGACTACCGAATCAACTCGTAGTCGCAGTCTTTGCAAGCTCTGCCTGGCAGGTTAGCTCTGGTATCCTTAGGTTAGGAGCAATAGTTTAGTTTTTCGTTGGACCATAATGGAATACCTCTATCAAATCATCACAATTCTAGTTTGGGTAATTCCATGCATGGATCATTAGAAGAGAAGACATTTTTAAATTTCTCTTTCTCTAAAATGGAGAATAGTGATTCTGCATATCAATTTGTAGACGTCTTAATTTAGGGAAGTGTTGTTCCAAGGGCAGTAGCTATTCGAGAAAAGAGAATGTTGAAAAATGGAAAACCTCCAAGTTCTTCTAAGAGGCTCTACTAAGAGGATGTTCTTCTAGCATGCAATGATTTACCCATCAAATCCAAGCCCTCACTGTATGCAATGACATAGTATAATTGCTCATCAATCACCTTCTCAGCCAACCAGTATTGCACAAGTTCAGATACATCAAGAAGCAAAACCAAAGAGTATCATGTTCTAGCTAGCGTCTCTTAATTTCAGTGCATTGTGGACTCGGAATTTGACACCACTGATGGGAGTGGAACGCTGCAAGTTATTGATGGCACATCACCATACATAAACATCCATCTTTCCCTTCATGGCTGATCCCACAACAACAAGAGCTAGGGGCAAATTGCCACACTCCACACTCTTGACAAACGGCTTCGGCTAAAGTCTTAATCTATTTTTTACTCACAATATCTCTAACCTCTCAAACAAAATATTTGCCAAGCTTCTTCATCTGTTAAGTATCCAATTTCATACGACCCGGCTTCCATTACCCTACACACCTCTAAAAGTCATGTAGTCAGCACAATCTTAGAACATACTTAGCTTTTAAGGAATGCCTGTGCTTGGCAAATCAATGAATTCCCAAACATTGTCCAGAATTAGCAATAAGCAAAAAATTCTCTCTCTGAATTCTATTGCTAATTTATTCTGCAGTGGATTCAGTATCCATCCTTTCTTCTACCTTTTGATCTAGCCTTTGAGCAGTATCTTTCAGCATGCCTTTTACCTCAACATCCTTGATGATCAAGACAAATATGACCAAGCTAAAGAAATAAGTATTATTTAACTTGTTTAGTGAGCTTGCAAGGGTGGTCTTACCTACTCCTCGTGGTCCACCAAACGCGAATCCTCAATACGTCATCATTCATCAATATATCCGTCAATGCTTTCAAATTTCTTCCTGCAATTGTTCCATCCTCAATACTGGGGGCTTCACCATTCTTGGTTGCAGATTATCTGTCTCGTCCAAGCAGCTTTTGCCATATCGCTTAGCTGCTTTTAATCTGTCAAATGATGGAGGCTTGGTGGTAGGGCAGTATGTCATCATCAACGATGCCTTCCTAAACTTATGTTTACTAATAACACTTACTGAACTATGAAGGTTTGTTCATCCTTTTTTCTTATTTATTTTCTTCTCTGTTCTTTTTTTTTTTTTTTTTAAAGTGAATTCTCTGTTCTTATGTTGATTTAATTTATGTTTTTCCGTTAAGATACATTAGTGATGCACGTAATGAAATTAACTTCCAAAGCATTTAATTATTGTTTTGGCAATGTGTTTGGCTGCAATAGCTACATTAATCTTTTTGTTTGTTGCAATATCCAAATTGGATAAAGGCTGAAATATCTAAATTAGATAAGCCATTGGTTTTAGATTTAAAGTAGATTTTTGAACTCATCTTGGTGAATTTGAGCACTCTTTCATTCAATAAAAACCAGAGATTTGAGTTGCTTCTTCTTTTTAAATCTCCTATATAGTAAATAATCATTGGTCAAAAAGTATACATATAGGTAAAGTAATAAATTTGATAAACAAAATTTGATTCAAATTTTGGTCGTGTCTTGGCATATCATTATGATAGTAAGTCCAAATAAGATAATAATATGCCCTAATGCCTAATAAAATTTTATTCTATTTTCGTTCTCTTAAAGCCTTGATTCCTGCTAAGTGATTGAAATGATGGGGCCTTTCCTCTTTCTCATCTTTTTTGTTATTGCTTAAACATGGTTTAAGTACTTTACATAAAACCAGCATTGGTTGAAAATAAGATGTAAACATTCCTAATATATTACTAAGGTCATGTCAGCAAAGACAGGGTGTTCTCTCTCAATCCTAAATCATAAAAGCATTTTCCAAAAACCATTAAGCGTTTCTTCACCATAGCAATCATAAAAACTATCAACTTTTTTATTAGAAAACTAGTAAGACTCATTCGTCATCCTCAAACTCTTCCCTGTCTATCTTCTTCCAAGCTAGAGCAATTCTATTGCTATCTAGCAAGTAAGGACAAAAAAAATAAAATGAAAAAACGAAGGATAGGAATTATTAAATGTCAGATTTCAACATCAATTCCAATGGATGTTTTAATGTTGAGATAATGGAGTAAAATTCTTATATTATAAGTACACGCATATGAATTAACTAATACAGTGCAGATTTCGATATTAAAATAATAGACTAAGGGAAATCTATTGATGGGACCACTTAATAATTCATATATTATAGGACTTCTTAGTAGAATATTTCAAAGATGCAATCTCATATTCAAAGTCATTTGTATATTATAGGGGTTGTGAGTCCAAATAGACCAATAATGATGTGGGTATACATAAATGTATGCATGCATACACATACACACACATATATATACATATATTAAAATCCCATATAATTGAAGTACCTCATACATTGTGCTAACTAGGAACTTTTAAAGCAGGTGGTTTTAAAGGTCCATTAGTCATAATTTGCTTATATATTGACTACTTTGTGTATTTTTAAGATGACTTATAGTTCAAGGTAGTAGGAGTGAATTAGAAGGATGGAAGAATTGGAATTAACTGCAACATAAGCTGTATTAAGCTAATGCCAAAGCACTTTACCTTGTTTGGAAGTGGAGAAGAATGATGGGCATTAATTTTAAGGAAAAAAACTAAATCTAAGTCTCCATACATCTCAATGACTAATAACATTCTTGTTTTGATAATTGTTGATGTGTACTTCAAAAATAAAATCGGCATGTATCCCAAAATAAATCATAAGTTCGAGTCCTATGATTTTCAATGTTGAAGTGAAATATGGACAAGGATAAAAAAACATTATGCTACGAAATAGCTCTGCTTGTGAAAGGATTCAGCCATGCGAAAAAATTCTTGGAAGCAAACCAGTCAATCTACCTGCATAGTTGAAGAATTAAGAGGGCACGATTCCCGTGCAACAATGTTGCATATTCAGACATGAGGCTCATAGAAAAAAAATAATGCAAATAAGAATAAGAATCAACATGAGCAGGCAAGTCTTGCTTCAAGCTATGATCTCCTTTTAATAGTAAAGTCTTAGCCAAGGTGATTGAATGCTAAACAAGAGTTAACATGTCACTTATTAGTGTCATGATTAGAGCTTACATCCACCTGGAACAAAACAGCATCATCACAACTAAAGCATAACCTTTTGCAGCCTTAACCTATAAGATAACACTAATAAGGGCCGCCAATATTAAACTTGGCATCAAATCTATTTATCAGGTTACAGAAGCTAAGGGAAAGAATGTTTTCTAGGGAATAAAACTATAAACGTGAATTTGTAAATTGCATATGATGATACAAATCCTAGTTAAATAGAAAAAATTACATGAAAGGTCTTTCTTATGTTCTCTGGCAGAAAATAGAAAATCAATTGTTACATTTTTCTTAAGAACGGGCATAAATATCAAATTTATTATTTACTGAACCGAGCAAAAAGATATCAAACAACCCAAAACCCAAGTTTATGGGTATAAAACCAACCCAGAAACCAAAAATGTTATAGCCAAGATAAAACATCTCCTATAGAAAGCTCATAAATACTATACTTTCATATGCAAGACAAAGAACATATTCAAGCCATTTCAACAAACATTTACTCTTGCTGTTTTGCTATCTAACTTAAAAGATCTCGTGAAAGGACAAAATGGGTTCAAACCATTCCATAATGTGCCATAATCTTTCACTGTCCCATAATCTTTCTACATGGAACATACAAACCATTAATTGATGATATGGATGTTTTTATCTAGACAATTCACTTGTAACTAAGTACATAATAATAATAATAATAACAACTACAACACTCCCACAATTTCAAAGCAACTAACGATCAGAATCAATGAGCAGACTAAGTTTTGTTTCAAGCTGTGACATCCTCATAGTAGCAAGTTTTAACCAGATGAATTGAGATGCTTAACAAGATCTACATGGTAGCCTTGAAATTATTGCAATTGCTAGTAACAACAGCCTCGAGCAATAGACACTATATACACAAGAGAAGAACATCTTTGATATGATCCCTACAAAAATTAGACAATTACCATCATACTTTCACTGAAATACAACTGGTTATTGTATTTATATTTCTAATAAAGCAAGTAATGAGATTAAGAACAATGTATATAGTAAGCACAATTCACGAGGACAAAGTAAACAAAGCGGTGAAATATTTCCCACACAAGTTCTAGATTTCCATCTTTGTGTACAAGCAATTAAAATAGAGAATACATCAAAACTCTTCCAACAAACTATCATGACCCTCGCTAATTCACCTTTACAACTCTGTTCCAATTTTCAAACTTTGAATAGTTTTTTTTTTTCTTTTTATTTTACCAAAACCGTGACATTAAGATAAGAATAGTAGAACGACAGTTTTTTCCTTCTTCTTCTTCTCTCTCTCTCTCTCTCCTTTTTTTTTAAAGGGAATAGATAATTGAAGGGTGAAAAGTCATATATTGTTAGAGAAAACATTTAAAAATCTATACATCTTATTCATCAAAAAAAAAGAAAACCTTATTTAATTCTAAAACTAAATAAAGTAAATTTCTTACTGAAATTTGCTTTACATTGCATTTTGTAAAATATATATATATATATATATAAATACTTTTGTCTTACTAGAAAAAGTGACACAAGTAAAAAAAGGCCATTACAAGTGAAGAAAACAATAAAAACATTATCGTAGCCACATTGATAGAATTACTTAGAAAACAATATAAAATTATATTAGGAAAATTCTCCCCCACATCACTCGCACATATACACGCTCTTGAGGGTTGAACTATCACCGAACTTCAGCATTATCCTCTTATTGAAAAAGACACTTAAGAAAATTGTAGTTGACAAACCTATGGCTTGAAGAATTGGGTCATGTGCCCTTTGGTGTCTTGGTTATCCCACTCTATCTCGTTCCATCATTATTCTCTTCCTCTTTTCTCTTTTATGGAAGGCAACTTCTTCAGGTTAGGGCAATCCCACGCTTCCAGGACCTCTAAAGATTGCAACTGATCACTCGACTCGCAACTGCAGAGTCTTTACAAGCTCTTCATGCTGCGAAGAACAAGACGCTTCAATTTGGGAACAACAGCGTGGGCTTTTGTTGGACCACCATGGAACACCTCTGTCATTTCAACACAACATCGTAAACTGAGCTCTTCTAATTCGGGCAATTCCATGTGTGGATCATTAGAAGAGAAGAGATTTTTCATTCTGTTTTCTACAACGGAGAATGCTTCCTCTACCTCAAGCCATCTTAATTTAGGGAATGTTGTTGTTCCAAGGGCACTAGCTATTTGAGAAAAGCTCCTACGTAGATGAATAAGATGGAGCCTCTCCAAGCTTGACAAGATGAGAGAGTTGGAGTTGGGAGCTGGTTCAGTCAAGTGCTCGGTAGAGAATGAACATTCATGAATGATTAATTCCTTTAATTTGGAGGAGTTGAGCCGATCGATCCAGTTAGAATTAACAAATAACTTGTCCACATTTGAAACGTGAGACAGGGACAGCGATTCTGCATGGAAGACGAAAGAACCGTCCTCATTACCAGTATATTCGACGTCACAAATTTCAATTATTTTCCGTTTGTAGAATAATTCAACAAGATAGCGATGACCACGAGCAAGCCTGAGTGTAAAACATTTCAACCTTTCCATCCAGTAACAGTCTTCATAACTGCATTCCATGTCAGCTAAATCAATATGCACCGACCTCAACTTCTCTAATCCCGAGAGGTCTTGCAGCGTTGCCTTTGCCTCTTCTGATGAGTAGTTGGATTTCCTCGTCCTCTTCGTTGGCCATTCGTAACCACTCTTTCTCATGTCTAGAACCTCCAAAACCTTCAAATTACTTATGACCTCCACGTCCATGCTTTCCATAGTGTAAATTCCATTCAACCTCAGCACCTTTAAGTGAGTAAGTTGCCTTACTCCTCTCCATATATTATCGATTTTACAATCACTAAGGTGGAGTATCATAAGTTTAGGCAGGCATGGAATTTCCTCAACATGATTGCAGTTACTTAGGATAAGAGCACGAAGTTTGGGGAGGGAAAGAGAAGAACCTGGAAACGACTGAATGTACTGCATATTCAGGACTCCGAGGAATTCAAATCCTTTCAAAAACTCATGGGGCACTTCTACCCTTTTACCTCGGGCTCCGTGAAGCAGAACGGACGTCACTTTAGGAAAATCTTGACTGTGTTGCGGTTGCTTTATTTGCTCATTGTCCACGAAAGAAATCCACTCCACGTTTTTGACTTCCTCTGGCAATGTAATCTCTACAACCCTTGAAATTCCATGTCCTGAGAAAAACAGAGATCTAACAAGAGACTCTGCAATCCATCTCGCAAAATCGCGGACCACATCATGCATCCGTACATACTCACTTCTAGCATTAAATTCTGATAATACGCTAACATGAGCTTTTTCTAATAAGCAAGAATCTACCAATTTCTTGATCAAATCCAAGCCCTCACAAACTGCATCCTCATAGTATAGTTGCTCATCAATCACCTTCTCAGCCAACCAGCAATCAACAAGTTCTCTTGCTTCGATTTTGTAACCTTCGGGATATAAACAACAATAAAAGAAGCAAAACCTGAGAGTATCATTTTCTAACCACTCATAGCTCAATTTCAGTGCGTCATAGACTTGAGGTTCATTACGATCGATGGGAATAGAACTATGCATTTTATTGAGGGCACTCCGCCATGAAAAAATATCTGTCTTTCCTCTCATGGCTGATCCCACAGCAACAAGAGCTAGGGGCAAGTTACCACACTCTCGACAAATGGCTTCGGCATGAGGTCTGATTTCTTCTCTTTCTGCAACATCATCAGCCATTTCAACAAATAATTTCCAAGCTTCTTCATCCGTCAGGTATCTGATCTCAAATGGTTCGGCTTTCATTATCCTACACACCTCTAGATGTCGTGTAGTAAGTACAACCTTAGAATCTGCGTTGTTTTTAGGAACGCCTATGCTTGGTAAATCAACGAACTCCCAAACAAGATTGCTGATCGTCATTATGATTATATGAGCTACTTTCTCATAAAATCTTGTCAGCTTCTAAAATCCAATTGTGTACCTCGTCCGAGCAGCTCATGGAGTTAATCTGTTGAAAAATGATGTAGGCTTGGTGGTGGGGCAGTATGTCGTCATCAATGGTGCCGTCCTAAACTTGTGTTTTTCATTCCTTTTTTTCTTATTTGTTTTCTTCTCTGTTCTTATGTTGATCTTTGGTTAACTTATGTTTTTTTATTAGGATACATTAGTAATTAATACACGTAACGAAATTAACTTCGAAAGGATTAACTTACTGTTTTGGCAAAATGTTTGGTTGCTATAGCTTAATTAAATCTTTTTGCATGTTGCAATATCCAAATTGGATAAAAGCTGCAATATCTAAATTAGCTAAGCTATTAGTTTTGGATGTAATACAGATTTTTGTTCTCATCTATCTTGGTGTATTTGAGCAAATCTTTCGTTCAATAAAAACTAGAGATTTGCAACTACTTCTCCTTCTTCGTTTTCTTCCTCTCTCTCTCTCTCTCTCTCTCCTTTTTTTTTTTTTTAATCTCTTATGTGGTAAATAATCATTAGTCAAAAAGTACACATTTAGGTAAAGTGATAAATTTCATAAACAAAATTTGATTGAATACAATGCTAACAAGTTCAAATTTTGGTCGTAAAATTGTAAATTTACTCGAATTTCACATATTTGAATTAACATTATTGATATATCGTTGTGACAGTCAATAGATCCAAATCGGATAATAATATATCCTAATGCCTAATGAAGCTTTATTCTATTTTTGTTATCTTAAAGCCTTGATTCCGCTAAGCAATTGAAATCATCGAGCCTTTACTCTTTCTTGTCTTTTTACTTATTGCTTAAATATGTTTTATGTACTTTACATGACCTAATCGACTTGTTCCTACTTGTCTTGTCTTAAATTTCTAAGGGATTTCTTGGGAAATTGCTCCATAATTATTAAGTATAGAATATTAATTTTGATGTTTGTCTACTTCAAGCTAGAGCAATTTTGTGCTATCTGTCAGTTAAAGTGATGGAGGGTAAAAATTTTTCTTATCTTGTTAGACATTACTGCCATGAGTAAGGACATACCTTTAGAACCATATATCATTTACAGGTACTTACAAATGAGCTTTTAATACAATCCTTACATTGGTTGTAGATTTAGACATGTCCTCTTTCAACAAACAGTCATAAGTTGTTTACCATTATTGCGAACTCTATATTAAAGCATCTACACTTGATTAAATACTACATGCTAGTGCACTTTTGGCATAAGCGAAGGATGATTCTTAAGACATGTCCCAAGACAAAATCAACACAAAAGAGAAAATTACAAGGAACCAACATTGGTTGAAAATAAGATGTAAAAATTCCTAATATATTACTAAGGTCATTTCGGTAGAGACAAGGTGTCGTCTCTTAATCCCAAATCATAAAAGCATTTACCAAAAACCATTAAGCATTTCTTTATAATGAAAATCATAAAACTATCGACATTTTATTAGAAAACCAATAAGACTCATTTGTCCTGTTCAAACATGTCTTCATATGATATACAAACAATACATAACCCAATTGATTTGTCCTTGTCTATCTTCTTCTAAGCTAAAGTAATTCTATTGTTATGTAGCAAGTGAAAAAAAAAAAAAGAAGAAGAAGAAGAAAAATTGGAGGATAAGAATTATTAAACTTTAGATTTCAACATCAATTCTAATGAAAATTTTAATGGTGAGATAATGGATTAGAATTCTCATATTATAAGTACATCCATATAAATTAATTTATATAACAAAGATTTCAATGTTCTATTAATGGGATTGCTCAATAATTCATATATTATAGGGCTTATACTAGAAGATTCAAAAGATGCAATCTCATATTCAAAGTCATTTGTATATTATAGGGGTGGTGAGTCCAAATAGGCAAATAATAATATGGGTATATATATCAAAGTAAACACCTAAGAGGAACTAAGCTTTAATATAAGAGACTAAGCTTAATAGAGACTAATATAGTTTATAGTTATTGTCTAAAATATATATCTACTAAATAAAACCTATCTCCAAGTAGAGAATAGGCTCAAATTATATAAAATAAAAATTCTACTGCGTTTTCTAAATATTGATTATATTCAATGAGATCTTCTCCGTTATTATCTTTTGTATTTTGAGACATTAAATATTTAATTAATTATTATAATCTAAAATATTTTCTACTCTTCTAAGTAGCCAAAAATATAACATATGAAATCGTTCAAGAAATGTTATACAATCTTCTAAATAAGTATAGAACAATTATATATCCTGTTTGTTTTCACGAAAAAGATTATAATCTACGAACATAAATTTTACAAAATTGTTTTATTAATTATCAAGAATATTAATTACACTGAAAGCAAGCCAAAGATAATTTTTATAAAAATACTTTAGCCAAACTATAGCACTGAACAAATATTGTAAAGCTTCAGCTTCTTCTTCCTAGTTTTGTGGATTATATTGTTTAGATATCTACAAAACAAAACATATTATTAGTACTATTCACTATTAATTAAATTAGTATAATACCATTCAAGAAATTCTATTGCACTATCCAGATAATTATAAGTATGAATATCAGTAACAAATTGTGACATAAATATGCATACAAAATATATTTAGAACCACCACAGGCGGCAGTGCCAAGACTAGTGAGGTTTTATGCAAATATGAAACCTCCAAAGGCGATATTACCAGCCGATTATGGGTGTCTACTTTAGTATCAAAGCCAAGGAGAGAGTATATATAGGTAGTTTAATAAACTTATATTTTCTTAGTGAGGTGATTGTCTCTATAACAATCTAAGTCTTATATTTTTTAATCACTTGAGATGAATCCTTTGTGGAAAATCTTAATATTGTGCTAAGCCTACTGAGGCCTAGTGTAAATCCCATTTTGATTTAGGATTGCAAAAGGGTCATAAATTGGAAATCACAATATTAGATTTAATTTAGTCTTGTGATCTAGATTTATAAGATTAAGATAAATTAGTCTCTTTTGAAAATATGAATTTACTTAGAAAATCTATGTCCTCTTCTAGCTTTGCTCCCACTAAGCAATTAAAAAAATCTATGTTAAATAATAGAGATGAGATATATATAAAAGATTTTGATAAAGCAATAGATGAATGGAAAATACTAAAAACCTCTTATGATCAAATATACCAAATAGCCAAATGAAAAATTTTAGGGAAAAATGATTATTTTATAGCCACCGAAGAAAAGGATATACCTATTTCTGATAGCTTAACAATAACAAAACTTTTGAATACAGATTTAATAAAAAAATATGCAAAAGATTGGAATTATATGCATCTAGGTTTAGTACAAGTAGGAGCAAAACCTCTTACTAAATTAAGTCTAGTTACCTCTGTCTTCATGGTTCTCAAAGACGCTAGAGAATTAATATATGAAAGATCAATACATGCCACTATTGAAACTAGTCTTAGTAGTAGACCAATACAATTTGAATATCACCCGAACATTACTCTTACTCTTAGAGATAAAACAATAATGAGTTCATTAATCCTCTAAATTAAAACCCATAATTATAAATTGATAGAAGGATCAATACCAATGGTTGTAATATATAGAATATATTTCAAATTAATAAAAACTGCTTTTGGTTCTAAAGCGTATAAAATGGATAAGAGAGAGCAAACTCTCCTTATTCAAACAGATTTAACTAAAGCCAATGTCTCTGTCCCAAAAATAATTAAATGATCCCAAGTTAATTTACCTGAACATTGGGAAGTAGAAAACTCACTTCCTCAACAAATATACAATACTGAACCGTCAAATATGATTCAACACCTGGATAGTAAAGTTACCATTCGATTCAATAGGAGATCTTTTTATCAATCAAATAGACCTTTAGAAATAAGATCAATGTCATCTTCCAAAAGATCTGTAGATCTTCTAAATCCTCCACCAATAATTTATACACAATTTCCTACTCGATCCAATGACCAGCTACATAGGCAACCAAATATTCATGATAACCCATCCATTTCAAGAATTGTTTACAATAGGTTTGATATAACTCAACCAGTATACCAACCAAATGAACTAGAACATAGAGAACCTTCATTATCAGAAATAGGTGACCCAGAACTCAATGTCATAGAAAAACCTTTCAAACCAGATAGAATTCTTTTAAATAAAGAATTTAATTCACCCAAAAATTAAAAAATTAGAAAATGGTACTTTGAAACATTCAATAAAGCTAAAATGCAAATAAAAGATGAATATTATAATTTCATGAATGAAATTGGAGCTCAGATATATTTCTTTGAGTGGCTTGAAGAATATTATCTAAAACCTAAAGAAATTAATGTAATTAATGGATGTTTCAAGTGGAAACTAAGTGATAGATAAATAATAGAATCAAATCATCCACCACTAAGTAATATAAAAGTTGTTCACAAAAATACAAAAATAGCTCTTACTCCTTTTAAAAATGCAACAAATGAAGAAGGTTCAGAAATCAAGAAAATAATAAACCAAAATAATTATACTAATCAACATTTACATATAATATGAGAACAATTAAATAGAATGGAAAATACAATTAATACTGAGACTAATAAGGTTAGCGAAAAATCCTTAAATAATAAAATCAACAAAAATATACCTTTATTTAAACCTTTTGAAATGCCCAAAAATCCCAATAGTGAATTTTTAAAAGCCTTAAAAGATGAGAAAAGAATACTCAAAAATAAAATAATAAAGGAAGAAACTTCCTCTTCAAAACCAATAAATTTTTTAAATATGGATACACCAACCTTAATTAGGAAAGGTATTGTCATTGATGATATACCTTCAGAAAAGATTAATGTTTTAGATGAAGCAGGTACTGAATCAATAAATGAAACAATGTCTAATATTTTTTTAAAAGATTTAAATATTAATGAATCAAATAATGAAATTAATAAAATTAATTGGAAAGAACCTCAAAAGTTGTATTATTAGAAAGCAATGCCTCTTAATATACTAATTGACGAAAAAAATGATAACTAAAGTACTCTATAGGATCTACATATGAATGGAATATAGATAGCTACTTAGAACAGAAAATTCTCAATGTCCTTAATCAAATGATAATGTTCTCAAATACTAATAAAACTGTTCCAAATATTACTAATTATCAAGTAGCACTCCTTTTAATTTCTAGTTTCACTGGACAATTAAAAGGATGGTGGGATAACTATCTCACTAAGGAACAAAGAATTAATATCTTCACTTCATGCAAAATTGATGAAAATAATAAGAGAATATTATATGATAATAATGAACCAATCCAAGATATGATGAATACTTTGATATTTTCAATAAGTCAACATTTCATAGGAGACCCATCACATATTAGGGATAAAACCTTAGATCTATTATCTAATATGAAGTGTAAATCCCTAAGAGAATTCAGACAATATAAAGATATCTTTTTTCAAAAAGTTTTTCTTAGAAATGATTATAACCAACCTTTCTGGATAGAAAAATTTTTAGCTGGTTTACCAAAATTAATAGGTAAGCAAGTTAGAAAATCACTCGGGGAATAAAACAATTTTGAAATTCCTTATGATAATTTGTCATATAGGGAATTAACATCATATGTTAATAAAATTGGAACCAATTTGTGTAACACAATAAGATTGCAAAAACAATTAAAAAATGAATAGTGCTTAAAACGCCAAAATCTTGGTGATTTCTGTGCCTAATATGATCCTTCTTTTATCAATAAAATTGAAAAACAATAAGAAATCTTCTTATAATTCTTTAAGTTATCCCTAGTGTTCGCATAAAAAACCTCAAAGAAATTTTAGGAGAAAATCCTTTAAAAAACCAGAAAGTGAAAAGAAATCTGAAAAAAAGAAATATAAAAGAAAATCATACAAACAGCTAAGATATTATAAATATAAAAAAATAGGCCATACAGCAAATTTTTGCAAAATAAATAATAAATTTAATGAATTAAATTTAGATGAACAAACAATGGAAAATATCTCACAAATATTTTGTGATAATAAATCCTTTTCATCAGAAAACGATTGTGATGATGGAATCCAAGTCAATAACATGAACTCCACTTCATCCTTATCAACTAAAGAAAAGAATGAAATTAATGTTTTAACAAATGAAGAAGAAAAAATTCTTAGAGTACTTTTATAAAAATTATCTTTGATTTGCTTTCAGTGTAATCAATATTCTTGACCATTAATAAAACAATTTTGTAAAATTTATGTCTATAGATTGTAATCCTTTTCGTGAAAACAAACAGGGTATAGAATTGTTCTATACTTATTTAGAAGATTGTATAACATTTCTTAAACAATTCCATAGGTTATACTTTTGGCTACTTAGAAGAGTAGAAAATATTTTAGATTATAATAATTAATTAAATGTTTAATGTCTCAAAATACAAAAGACAATAACAGAGAAGATCTCATTGAATATAATCAATATTTAGAAAACGCAATAGAATTTTTATTTTATATAATTTGGGCCTATTCTTTACTTAGAGATAGGTTTTATTTAGCAGATATATATTTTAGACAATAACTATAAACTATATTAGTCTCTATTAAGCTTAATCTCTTACATTAAAGCTTAATTCCTCCTGGGTGCCTACTTTGGTATATATATATAATTTAAGTACTACACAGATTGTGTTAACTAGGAACTTTTAAAGCAAGTGGTTTAAATTAGGGCTGGGTAAAAGAACGGCCGATCATAGATTGAATGGTGAACTGAACCGAACCAAACCAAAGAATCGATTTTTTTATACATCGTTTGGTTTATGGTTCAATTATATATAAACAATTCGCGATTCCATTTAGTGAAGCGAATTGAACTATCTATGTTTGAATTGAACAGTTTAATCAAATAAAAAAAAAACTATGTAATTATTTTATATTTTTTTCATCAATCTTCATAGATTTCATCAAATTTTTCATATTTTATTATTATTTATCTTAATTTTATATCAATTATTAAGATTAAGTTAAGTGAATTCCATTTAAAATTTCATATTTATTAGAGATAAAAATGTTTAGTGAAAAGTTGATATAAACAGTTTGAACTATGGATCGAATCAAACCGAACCGATTTTAATTAAGTTCGAAAAATTTATAAACCGAACTTTATGGTTAAGTTCGACTTCTAAAAAAATTAAACTGTTATATTAGATTTGATTCAATTCAATAAGAGAGGGCAAACTGTACTAAATCGAACCCCCTAGTTTGAATAGAAATATGCAAGTAAGCTTTAGCCCTAGGGTCGATCGGTTTAACCCATTTTTTAAATAGGTTTGGGTCAAGGTTTTTATGTCAGTTTAAAAGTAGGTCAAGTAAACCTGGTTTGTTTAACCCGCGAGTTAAAATGAACCAGTTTAAATTAACCTGTTTAACTCGCTTTTTAAACAAGTTAGGGCTGAGGTTTTTTGACCTGTTTAAAAAGCAGCCTAAATGAGCTCAACTCATTTAACCTGCAAACCAAAGTGAGCCAAATTAAGTTGGCCCATTTAACTTACTTATACCTCTAAGTTTAAAAGGTCCATTAGTTATAATTTACTTATCTATTGACTACTTGTGTATTTTTAAGATAACTTATAATTTAAGGTAATAGGAATGAATTAGAAGGATGGAAGAACTGGAATTAGCCGTGACGTAAGCTTTGAGCCCCCACACATCTCAATGACTCTAATAACATTCTGTTTCGGTAATTGTTGATGTGTACTTTAAAATAAAATTGGCATGTATCACAAAATAAATCATAAGTTGAAGTCCTACGATTTTCAATGTTTAAGTGAAATTTGGACAAGAATCAAAAAGCATTATGCTATGAAATAGGTCTACTTATGAAAGGATTTGGCCATGTACGGAGAAAATTCTTGGAAGGAACTAGGCAATCTACCTGCATATTTGAAGAATTAAGAGGATATGATTCATATGCAACAATGTTGCATATTCAGACATGAGGCTCATAGGAAACAAATAATGCAAATAAGAATAAGAATCAACTTGAGCAGGCAAGTTTTGCTTCAAGTTATAATCTTTTCTTCATAATGAAGTCTCAACCAGGGTGACTGAATACTAAACAAGAGTTAACATGGCACCTATTAGTGTCATAATTAGAGCACAAATCCACCTAGAAAAAAGCAACATCATCACAACTAAAGCATAACCTTTTGCAACCTAAATCCAGAAGATAACACTAATAGGAGCTGCAATATTAAACCTTTATCTTATTGGGATCTGCTGTGTGTTGGATTTTGTAATATATATATATATATATATATGTATGTATGTATGTATGTATTTTTATCTTTCTAGAAAAAGTGACGCAAGTAAAAAAAGGACATTACAGCTAAAGAAAACAATAAAAACATTATTGTATCCACATTGATGGAATGACTCCGAAAACAATATATAATTATATTAAGAAAAAAAAAGACACTAAACTTGGGTTTTATCCCCCACATCGCGTGCACATACACGTACCCTTGAGGACTGAACTATCATTGAACTTCAGTGTTATCCTCTTATTAAAAAAGACGCTGAGAAAATTGTAGTTGACGAACCTCATTAATCTAATATTATGGCTTGAAGAATTGGGTTATGTGTGATTTGGTGTCTTGGCTATCCCACTCTAGCTTGTTCCACCATTCTTCACTTCCTCTTATCTCTTTTATGGAAGTCATTTGAGGTAACTTCTTCAGATTAGGGCATCTCCCCTCTACCAGGACCTCTAGAGATTGCAATTGATCGCTCGACTGGCAACTGCAGAGTCTTTGCAAGCTCTCCATGGTGTTAAGAACAAGAATCTTCAATTTGGGAACAAAAACTTGGGTTTCTCTTGGACCACAATGGAACACCTCTGTCATTTCTTGACAACATTCTATAGTTATCACTTCTAGGTTGGGTAATTCCACGTGTGGATAATTAGAAGAGAAGAGATTTTTCATTGTACTTCCTAGGTATCCATTTACGTTAAGCCATCTTAATTCAGGGAATGCTGTTGTTCCAAGGGCACTAGCTATTCGAGAAAAGCTCCCACCTAGCCTCAAAAAAGTGAGCCTCTCCAAGCTTGACAGGATGAGAGAGTTAGAGTTGGTAGCTGGTCCAGTCAAGTGTTCAGCAGAGAATGAACATTCCTCAATGATTAATTCCTTTAATTTGGAGGAGTTGGGCCGATCGATCGAGTTAGAATTAGCAAATAACTTGTCCACATTTGGAACGCGAAACAGAAACAGCGATTCTGCATGGAAGATGAAAGAACCGTCCTCATTACCAGTATATTCAAAGTCACAAATTTCAATTATTTTCCGTTCGTAGAAGAATTCAACAGGATAATGACGACCACGAATATAACTAAATGTAAAATATTCCAACTTTTCCATCCAGTAACAGTCTTCATAACTGCATTCCATGTCAGCTAAATCAATATGCACCGACCTCAGTTTCTCTAATACCGAAAGGTCTTGCAGCGTTGCCTTTGCCTCTTCTGATGAATAGTCGGATTTGCTCTTCCTCTTCGTTGGCCATCTGTAACCACTATCTCTCATGTCTAGAACCTCCAAAAACTTTAAATTACTTATGACCTCAACGCCCACGCTATCCAAATGGTCAATATAACGCAACCTCAACACCTTTAAGCGAGTAAGTTGCCTTACTCCTCTCCATATATTATCGATTTTAGAAAGAGTAAGGTCAAGTATCATAAGTTTAGGCACACATGGAATTTCCTCAACATGATCGCAATGCCTTAGAATAAGAGCACGGAGTTTAGGGAGGGAAAGACAAGAACCAGGAAACGACCGAATATACAGCATATTCAGGACTGCAAGGGATTCAAATCCTTTTAAAAACTCATGGGGCACTTCTACCTTATTTTCCCAAGTTCCGTGAAGCAGAACGGACGTCACTTTAGGAAAATCTTGACGGTGTTGCGGTAGCTTTATTTCGTTATTGTCCACGAAAGAAATCCACTCCACGTTTTTTACTTCCTCTCGCAATGTAACCTCTACAACCCTTGAAATTCCATGTCCTGAGAAAATCATAGATCTACCATGAGACTCTGCAATCCATCTCGCAAAATCGCGGACGACATCATGCATCCGTACATAGTCAGTACTGCCATAAACTTCTTCTAATAAGCAAGAACCAACCAATTTCTTGATCAACTCCAAGCCCTCACAAAATGCATCCTCATAGTATAGTTGCTCATCAATCACCTTCTCAGCCAACCAGCAGTCAACAAGTTCTTTTGCTTCAATTACGTGACCTTCGGGATATAAACAACAATACAAGAAGCAAAACCTGAGATTATCATTTTCTAACCAGTCATAGCTCAATTTCAGTGCGTTGAAGACTTCAGATCCATCACGATTGATGGGAATAGAACGCTGCATTTTATTGACGGCACTCCGCCAGGAAGAAGTGTCTGTCTTTCCTCTCATGGCTGATCCCGTAGCAATAAGAGCTAGGGGCAAATTGCCGCACTCTCGGCAAACGTCTTTGGCTAGAGCTCTGATTTCTTCTCTCTCTGTAACATCTCCAGCCTTTTCAACAAACAACTTCCAAGCTTCTACATCTGTCAGGCATCCAATTTTAAATGGTTTGGCTTCCATTATCGTACACACCTCTAGATGTCGTGTAGTGAGTACAACCTTAGAATCTGCTTTGTTCTTGGGAACGCCTATGCTTGGTAAGTCAATGAATTCCCAAACGTTATCCACAATAAGGAGAAATCTCTCTCTCTGAAGTCTATTGTGAATTTGCTCCGCAACATATCCGCTGTCCGTCCCTTCTTCTACGTTACCCAACCTTTGAGCAATATCTTTCTGCATGCCTTTTAAATCAACATCCTTGGTGACTCTGACGAATATGACCAAGCTAAAGAAAGAAGTTTCCTTTAACTTGTTGTTTAGGGCGCTTGCAAGGGTGGTCTTACCCACTCCTCCTGGTCCCCAAATGCCAATCCTCCTTACATTATCATCATTCAACATGTCCATCACCTGCTCCAAATTTCTTGCTGCAGTTGTATCATACTCGATACTGGGAACTTCACGGATTTCCTTGACTCTTTCTGGCAGCAATTTGGTACGTGTTGTGATTGTGTTCCCTCGAACCATCAGTTTCTTGATCTTTTTCTGCAACTTGCACCGCGAGCATGCATTGCCAGAGAAGCAGCAAGATCGCTGATCAGCAATAGGATTGGACGCTCTACTTTCCGTCAAGATCTTGTCAGCTTCTAAAATCCAATCGTTTATCTCGTCTGAGTCGCTCATTGCCTTAATCCGGTAAGCCATATCGCTTAGGTTCTGTAAGTAATCATCAAGGGATTCAGGCTTAGAGACAACGCCCACCAAGTTTTGTATCTCTTCATAACATGGACGGCACAGAAGACGAGCTACTGGTTCCAAGAGACAAGCAACTAGGGAAGTGATGATCTCCATGAGAAATATGATTTGAAAAGAGAAATTTCAAAAAGGAATAATATTTTAGTTGCTACTTGGGGCAGAGGTTTCAGTGAGGAATAATATTATTATAGTCATTTTACATATATCTAGAATATAAAACATAATTAAATTTTATTCTGGAGAAGTTAATTTAGGAAGAAATACAAATTTCTTAATCCACGTGGTAATTCCGATTTTAAATTCCATCATTTTTCGCCACCATAAATTCTAAAACCTAAATTTCCAATATTATTAATATTCCTAATGGCTTTCTATATTCTACAGTAGGTTTTTTCCTTTTTTTAGTTGAAAATGATATCATCAATCATTGGTCTAATCTAAATTATTAAACTTAAACATTCCATATAATTTTATACTATATAATATATAGTTAAATAAAGATGAATTAATGAAGGATAGTGATAATTTCTTTCCTATAAAACATAGTATGGAGGAATCATTTTATAATGATATTAATAATTATTTTATATTTAATATTAAATAAAATTTGAGCTCGATCTATTCCATCATCCTAAATTTTAGATACCAAATCCCGAAGCGAGATTTACAGCGGCACCTCATAATTTCATGGAGCAATAATGTTAATAAAATACTCTACCACGGGCAATAGTGCCAAGCTTTTGATTCGACCCATCTGTCTATAAATAGCCCTAGCCATGCTTTAATCGAAACCGTGGTTGAACCATATGATTGCAAGCAAACAACATTTCGATGAGCAAACCCACTAGAAGCATCACCATGGGCACGAGATACCAAACCATGTGGCCATGCCGCATTAGCTGCATTCTGATGTGGCATTTAATTACTTATTTGGCAAGATATTAGGCTGCAATGTCTAAATCAGATAAAGACCAGTCTCTTGGCTTGTTGCAATACCCTAATCAGACAAAGATCAAAAAGGTCCTTTTTAAGTGGTAGTTATACGACTCATGCCAATATAAAACCTCTTTTTCAGGATGATTTTGTATTGACATAAGACTTATTATTAAGTTTTAGAAAAGACAATCACTTTTTAATAGCATATTAAAAAGTACATTAGTACTAGAACGTATAAAAAATTGATGAGTTCCAATGCACTGTCACAAAGAACTAAAAAGTATTGAAAGACGTTGAGATTTTCTTTTAATAAAACTTACATTCAAGTTGCGATACACTGATGCCAGAAAGTATACAGTGCTACAAAAACATGCGCTCTTTCCTGCGTGCGATATCTAAACTAGATAAAGATTAATCCTTGATTCTTGCTTTTTTAGCTATTAGTTCTAAATATAATGCAAATTTCGGTGGTAAACTTTCTTCTTTGGTGTATTTTAGCACTCTTCATTCAGTAAAAATCAGAGATTTTCAGCCACTTTTTATCAAATATTCTGCCTTTTTCTTTTTTTTTTCTTTTTTTTTTGCCATAACACATATTCTGCTATTTAATTTCTTTTATTGCTTTCTTCTTGCTGTTTATTAGAATGGAGGCGTATCTTGATGCAAATGACCATCGAGAGGCTATTGAAGAGGACTATGATGTAGCTCTCTTGATATACGCCACACAGGATTTTCTCAAGCAAGAAAGTGAAGGCAACTAGAGAGTTAAAGAGATTCAGTGATAAGTTTGAAGCCATGATGTCATCTGAAAAAGCCATTGAATGAGAAAACCAACAGGATTATTTTTATTTTTTAATTTTTCAACTAGGGGACGGTTTCAGAGTTGAAAAAGTTACTTATGCCAGGAGTGAAGGTGATGGCAACTAGCTGAAGAACTAAAAGATGAAAGGTCTTCTTCCAAGTCATTCGTGTATTAATTGTGGCAGTTGGTCCAAATTAATAGGCCAATAATTCAATATCCCAACCCCTTTTTCTTCCCTCCTAACTTTCTATTAGAAAAATAGTATGTACTCCATAGCACTAATTCCTATGATAAGTACATACATATATGTATTAATACAACTAGTATTTATTTCAATGTGAAATGATGGATTCTACCATGCAGTAATCCATATATTATACGGTCAATGGTGCTTTATGTATTATTTTGTGCTAAAAGCCTCAAACAATGCAATATTATGTTCGAAGTCATTTGTGTATTATTGTTTTAGTTGGTCCAAATAGTTAAATAATACTGTGCATACATATTAAACACTTACATATATGGTCAATTGGTTGAAAATATCTATTAATCGGTTATTTGCTTAAGTATTTACTACATTTTATATGAGACATTATAAATAGAACTAGAGTTGACCCTACTAGTATGTTGATAATTTGAGACAATTTAATTACTTTTTTTACCAATCTAGAGAAGAAGTGTGAGGAGAGCATAGAGTATTGTAAGGTTGTGACTTTTGACATATTCTACAATGACTCATTCGTAGAGAATGTTAGAAATAAATTGAATCACACACCGAAAAAGGGAAGGTGGGCATGGGAGGAATTATAAAACCTCATATGAGTGAACTCCCATTTGGATTATAAAAAAAAAAAAAAGTATTAGTTTATAAGACTATAATAATAATACAAAATGCTAAATTAATTCTAGTTAAGAATTTTTTTGGTTAATGGTCTTTATTATTATAACAAATGAACAATAATTAATTTGTTGAAAGTACCATTTTGGGTATAAAACTATATATGTATATAAAATGTATATATGTATATATATACACACACCTTATATAACTTACATATATTATTTTTGCCTAATAAGAACTCCAATGGTTGCATGAACTTAATACTAATTAAGCAAATATGTTTACATTACATATAAAAAACATCTGTGATTTAAATTTTCCTTGTATTAATATCTTATAGTATTAAAAGTTTTTATTATTAAACTCCTTAAATCTTTAGCCAATTCGATCGTAACTTAACGGTATAAATACTAGTTTTCAAATGGATAAATTCGATTTGAATTCCCCATCCTCTAAAGTTGCAATGATAATAGTTCAAAAAAAAAAAAAGAAAATCTTTAAATCTTTTAGAAAAGCATCCTCGCATAAAACTGTTACTAGTTGTCATTATAGTTTGAAAATTCTTATTTAATTTCTTTTTGAACAATCATGTTAAAGTGAATTTTGCATGTCAATACTATTTTGATTAAGAGAAGTATCTTTTTAAACAAGCAAGTTTAAGAAAATTTAATTAAGTTGAGTACGAGTTTATTGAGAGTTATATTGGGCTAAGTTCAAGTAAAAAAATTTTAAATCAATAGAATTCTGTTTGAGATTTCAGTTGTAAACTATGCTCTTAAGATTGAATGCCACCCAGCTTCTTATATTAAGCCCTTCGTAACGCTTAAGCTTTAAGACTTCAAATTGAATTTAAGTCTATGGTTGTCATTTCAATATCTCAATTCCATTCGATAGAGAATGCTAACTAAAAAAATAATTGTACAAGAAGCTTTAGTTAGGGGTGAGTAAAAAAAACGAACTAAACTGAACCAAACCCAACAAAAAAATATGGTTTTTCTTATGATTTGATTTGAAAAATTTCTATTCCAAACGAAACCGAATATTTATGGTTAGTTTAGAAGGATAAACCGAACCAAACCGTTTCATAAAAAACATAATAATATTCTATTTCAATTAAAGAATGACTTTTGTTATAATATAACATTTAAAAGTACTTTTTATTTATAATTATTGGAATCTATATGTATTAAACTTTTAATTACCATAATGTATGAATTATAAATGTAGTTTGACTTAGAATTTGTATTATATCCTATTTTTATAAATAAAATTAGTTATTAACAAATATTTCAAAATTTTTGGTCACATGAATATAAATTTTATCAACCTCAATTATCATAATACTTATTATTTTTAGATTAATTAAATACCTTTTATATGAGATTACATGTTTTGCAAATATATTTTTCTAAAATAGAAGATATAGTTTAGTTCATAAACTAAAGCAAAATTTTATGGTTTGGAAAAATATCCAATCCAAACCATACTATTTGATTCAAAATTACAAAAAAAAAAAAAAAAAAAAAGAACAAGACTTTTATAATTTAATTTGGTTTGAAGAAAAAACTGAATCAAACTTGTCCGCATCCACCCTTAACTCTAGCTATAAAATTGCAAGACTTAACTTTTCAATATGTACTCATCAGATGAGTCATCCTTCTATAGCGAGTTGAGTATGTCCAGAATTCTAAGGAAAGAGCTATCCCTGGTCATAATTTTTCCCAAGATCTGTTTTGCAATATACTTGAAGGATTATTCTTAAAGAATATCCCAAGAGAAAATCGACTCACAAGAGAAGATGTCATAGAACAATCAGTGGCCTAAAAATAAGATGTAAATATTCCTCAAAATGTTACTATATGCTCCTATCGGCAAAGGCATATAAGTTGTTGTCATTGGAACCCAAATCATCTTTAAAGCATCTTCCAAAAACTATTACGTGTTTCTTTATAATAGAAATCCGCTTCAAATGTTATAGAGATATTTGCATTAAGACATTCTATTCTTGTGTAAAATAAGATGCCCACGCTGCAAGGACTTGTCTAAAATAAATTGACATTGACCTACCAGCTGCCTACTAAGATTTAAGCAAAATAACATTTAGTTTCAAAGAGTGTTGACCATTAATTTATAAAAAAAAAAAGGGTGGGGATGGGGGGTGGTGGTGTGGGGGCGGTGGTGGGGTTGGGTTGGGGTGGTTGGCGCATCAATAATTGTCTTAATTTTTCTTTTCTTTTCTTTTTTTTTTTTTCATCCTCCACTTATGTGTGTGTATATATATATATATGCACATATTTAAATACACACTGATAATATTTTTTCCAAACAAGAATATGAAGGCAACTAAGGAGTTAAAGAGATGCAGTGATAAGTTTGAAGCCATAGTGTCTGTCAAAGAATGAGAAAATCAAGGAGGAGACAAGCGAGTGAGTATAGTCTTGAGTATTTAACTGGGGAAGGTTTTAGAGCTGGAAGACTTGCTCTTGACAGGAAGAAAGTTGGTTGCAACTGGCTGAAGACCTAAAACATGCAAGGTGTTTATGGCAGTGGTCCATACTCCATAGGCTAATAATTCAATGTCATAACTCAGTGTCCTGCTTTTGCCTCTTTTTTACTTTTTCCTCTTCTAACTTTTTATAGGAAAATAAAGACTCAGCTTCCTCAAACCCGTCTTCACATGATATAGACAATACATAACCCAATTGATTTGTCCCGATCTAGAGCTATTCTAACACTATCTAGCAACTAAAGAAATGGGGGATAGGAATTAATAAATGCCCGATCGCATCAGTAGTTCCAACATATATTTCAATGGACTAAAATACTCATATTATAAGTACATGTACATGCATATATATTAATTAATATACTGTATACATATATCCAGGAATAAGTTATATGTATATATGTCCAAAATGAAATATAAGTTGAAAGTCCTATGATTTTCAATGTTTAAGTGAATCTGGATAAGAATCGAAAAGCATTCTACTGTGAGACAGTTTTTGTTTATGAAAAGATTCGTCCATGCATAGGAAAAAATTTTTGAAAGTGAAGCACGCAATCTACTTGCATATTTGGAAAAATTAAGGGGATACGATTTTGTTTAGCACTGTTGCATATTCAAACATGAGGGTCATTGAAAACAAAAAGGGCAAAAAAGAAGAAGAACCAAAACCTCCTTTCAATATCAGAGAGTGTGAGTGTGAGGACTTTGTATATTTATCATCAAAATTAATAAATATTATATAATTATAAACTATATAATAAAATTACTAAAATATCATTATTATATCGCATCTTAAAAATAATACTTTATTATTTATATCTATATCATATCTTGAAAATAAAATATTATTATTTATAATTACGTAGTATATTGAAAACGTGACATTACTATTTGTAATTGAAAAGGTAATATAGAGACAATACATAAATTCTTATGTGATGGGACATAGGGACAATATTTTGGTGATATTTTTATATAATTTGTAATTATATAATTCTTTTAAAGTCAACAGATATGTATAGCACCACAACTAAGGTGATTGAATACTAAAAAAAAGTTAAGAGGGCACTTGTTAGTGTTATAATTAGAACACAAATCCACTCGGAATTAAACAACAACGCAACTAAAGCATAACCTATTGCAGCCTTGATCGACATGATAAAAACTAAGAAGGGCTACAATTAAACTTTAGCATCGAAACCTATTGATCAAGTAACAGAAGCTACAGCTTTCCGGGGAAGGTAATTGCAACCATGAATTTCTAAATTGCATATGATGATACAAAATCCTCGTTAGACAGAAAAAAATTGCATGGAAGATCTTTCTTACGTTCTCTAGCATAGATTAGAAAATCATTGTTGTACTTTATCAACAACACACTCTAATACAAATTTATGACTTAGTGAACCAAACCAAATGATATTGAACAATCCCAACCCAAATATATAAAACCGATGTAACGGTCGAGACAGAATATCTCCTATATAAATCTCATATTGTATGAATTATACGGTATTCTTTTTTTGTTACACTAAATGTATTAGTAGAACTCTAACCTAAAACAACTTTCCAATAAAACGTTCATAAATTATGCCAGCATTTGAAATTGTAATATAATAAGGAATTATTGTATAATTTATAACATATAAAAATCGATATATATATATATATATATATATGTGTGTGTGTATAGATAATAAAAGGTCCTAATAATGGATACCATAGAAATCTAACTTTAGAACTCATAATTGGTTACTCTTGAAAATGTAAATATATATATATATATATTTATAATAATAATAATAATAGAACTAGTAGAAGAAGAACAAATAAAAATAGAAAAAAATAAAAAAAGAGCTAAAATATATAGGATTATTCTACAGCCTCGTTCGTGTTTTTTACAGATGAACTTTTAATCCATGGATCCTTACCAATTTAAAATGAACTAATTTTTATTGAGTGAAAGCCTAGATGAGAAAAAACAACAACTAATGAAGTTATTTGCATTCCTTTTCTATTTACTTTCTTTGCTTTTCTTTTTTTTCTTTTGTTAATATTTTGATTAATTTTTCAAACAAGAGACATTAATAACAAACATTAATATTAAATTAAAAAACATTCATGTTTATGTTTCATATTACATTGTTTCTTAGTAGACTCCAAGTATTGCCATAAAAATATATCTTATATTTTCGCATCTCTTCTTGGCATCCTCGTGCCATAGGATTACTTTGAAGGATCCGACATTGTCGCCTTCGAGTTAAGGTAAGCGACCCTTTAGGTATGTTGTTGCACTCTTGCTACCTTGATAGTAAGAGTGTGTGAAGAAGTAGAAGAAATAGTCTCTACACCTAAAGCCTTGACAAAGAAAAGTTGAAGTCTCGATGAAGAAACCGTAGATGCATGAGCTCCCAAAGAAGTTGAGAGAAATTAAGATGAAGATGAAAGTTTTTGAAAAAGTGAAATAACGAGCTAATGTTTGCATATTTATGGTTGTGAACAATAATCGAAGTAGGGGATAATAAAAAAGGCAATTGATTTGACACAATTCGATTAGATCTTGTCATGTTCCTTACAAAAAGAATGATGATTCAAATCTACTAAGCATTATGTCATCATGCAAGCACATTTAGCAATGGATCGATACATATCTAAGGCATTAAATGCATTGAAATTTAAGTGCACAAGATAGAATAAATTAAAGCTTCTTAATTAAACTGCACAAATCCAACAATCCATTATGAGATCAGGTCATTACACTTGGCGAAAATTTTACCTCTACTCCGTATGGGGACTAAAGCCAAATGCAACTAGGCAATGGCATTTCCCAACATACCTCTATAAACTAACTCGACCTTTAGTAAAGGCTTAGCCCTACTTGCCTTAACCTACATTTATCCAAGCATAAGGATGTGCCAACTCAAACTATATGCTTGCTTGGCTGCTCTACTCTAGTCATTTCAAATTGAACCTTATTGCATGGGAGCTCTAAACTTTGGGAATAAGGTAAGACAGTAGGTAGGCCTTTATCCTTTGGCCAAAGCTCTTGTCCACAATACCTAGTAGTATGCCTTAGGATCTTAGAAGCCTTACTAATGTTTACTCTCCTTGTTAACTAGTTACCAACAAGAGTGGGAAGCAATTGTTAATAAGCTATTTTGCATATAGGCTTCCAAACCTTGGCCAATCAAATTGACGTTAAGGAGCCACCCAGAATGTATGCCTTTAGGCCTAGGTCGACTAAGCATAGTCCATAGTTCGAACAAAGACAACTAGGAAGAGCTCAATAAATAAGGTAAGTCACTTAATCATAACTCCCTTCAATGCTCTCCACCAAATCTAGAGTCAAAGAGAAGACCCTAGCCATTAATTACCTTCCTTATCCCACTTAGCCTTCCTCCTATAAAAACAATGCTAAGCCTTATGGTAAAGGTTCATAAACTTGATACTCCACACATTCTCTTTCACTTTTGTTACCTTGTTCTTCCATTCTACCTTAAATATTGGAGTGGTCATGATGGATGCAACTCCAGTTAAGGGTGTTTATGGTTTAATTCCGATCGATTATGGGATTGGACCAAATCAAATCATATTTAAAATGGTTTAGTTCAAATATTTAATGAATTAAACCGCTTTTAACAGTTTAGAGTTTTAAACAAAACCATTTCAAATATAGTTCGGTTTGGTTTTAACTACTTTCTAAAGGTACTATTATCTTTTTAATATTATTAATAATTATCGAAATTTTGATTAATATTAATATCCAAATTAATGTACATCATGAAAAAAATAAAAGCTACATTATATTATTTCACAATAATATTGCATTTTAAAGGAAATGAAGGTAGGTGAGCAAGTTAGACATAAGAGACAATGGTGAAGAAAATGAGTGGATGGTGAAGGTTAAGAATGAAATAAATAATGAAAAAAGGAAAAAGGTAAATAGGATTAGACTAAACTATTGACGAGATTTAAAAGTAAAAAAAAAAATTTTGGCATATTTTATTTTTTAATAAGAAAAGATTTGGTTCGACTCAACCCTCCAAATCGAATCGTAAACCATTTATATTTTCTCTAAGCAAAACCAAAATATAAAAGAACTACATTTTAAAGTTCAATACAGTTTGATTTAGTTTAACAAACAACTATAACCCCAATAGCCCCATAACTTTGTTTTTGCATTTTGCAAGTCTCCAACCACCTTAGAAGGATCTCTTAACAACATAATGAAATGGTATTCTCTTACCAAATGTACCTAAGTTAACATCTTATTTGTAGGTTAAAAAAAAAATTTATTTGATATGATGGACAAAAACATTGTGGCCATTTATGAAATTCTTGTTTATTTTATTTTATGGGTTAAAAAAAAGAAAAAAAAATTGTTTTATACGAAAGACTAAACATTACAGCTATTACTATATTCTTGCTTATTTTATTTTAAGGAATCAAATTCTATGGATTTTGATCCATCTTATTTTTAGTTGGATATCAGTATATATATAGTTATAGAAACTTTGAAAAAAACAAGAAAGAAAATAGATGAGTTCATAGAAACTTAAAAAAAAAAATCAAAGAAAAAAGATAAATGAGTTCGAGCTTATTAAGGCCTACTTTGAGCCAGGTTCAAGCTAAAAATTTTTAAATGAATTGAATTTGAGTTGAGTTATTTAAGAAGGCTAGCAAGACTACCTAAGATTATACTAGTGAGCATCTAGACTATGGTTAAGTTTTAACTTTGTTTGCTGTTTTGCTAATGTTGCTCATTTTTGTTGTTGCTACTATACATTAAGTTATGTATTCTATAGACTAGAATCCTACTGTTAACTAAAAGAAAAGACCGCTTGAGATTAAATTCCTTCTCGCTTCTTATATTAAGCCCGATGCTTAAACTTTAAGACTTTAAATTGAATTTGACTTTAAGGTTATGTAATATACCTTACATGCCAGGTAACAAAATTCTAAATCATCAAGGTGCCTTTCGGTACAGCAGATTGAAGTATGTTGAAACTTCAAAGTTAAGTATTCTTGAGCTAGAGCAATTCTAGGATAAGTGACCTCTTAGAAAGCCATTGCACCAAAGGACAAAACCGTGCAGTATTCTACACCAAAGCAAACAATATCTTGGTAGGAAGAATTCCGATCGAGTTGTTACAATGTGGTATCGAAGCAATTCACCAGCCATAAGAGCGGAGCCTTGCTTGGTGGTGGTTCGAGACCTGTGTAACAAAACTGATAAAGATATTAGTTCTGTAAAAGGGGTGAATTGTAATACATCTTACATGCTAAGTAATGGAATTCTAAATCATCGAGGTACCTTTTGGTGTAGTTACTCAAAATACATCGAAACTTCAAAGTCAAGCATGCTCAAGCTGGAACAATCTCAAGATAGGTAACCTTTCGGGAAGTTACTGCATTAGGGGACAAAACCATACTGTATTCCACGCCAAAGCGGATAATACCTCAGTGGAAGGAATTTCAATCGAGTCATTACAAGTGGTATTATAGCAATCCACCAACTGGAATAACGTAGCCATACTTGGGTAATAAAACTGACGAAGATATCAATTCTGTAAGGAGGGTGGATTATAATATCCCTTACATGTTTGGAGTACATTGAAACTTCGAAGTTAAGTGTACTTAAGCTGAAGTAATTTTAGGATAAGTGACCTCTTTAGAAGCTGTTGCACCAAGGAACAAAATCGTATAGCGTTCTACACCAAAGTGAACACTACCTCGGTAGGAGCAGTTCTGCCTAAGTCATTACAAGTTGACACTTTAATATCTTGATTCCACATATTAGAACGTAATAGAAAATGCTAATTGAAAAATTAATTGCATAGGAAGTTCTAGCTATACAAATCGCAAGACTCAACTTTTCGATATGTACTCATCAGCTGAGACATCTTTCCATAGCAAGTTGAGTATGTCTAGAATTCTAAGGAAAGAGCAATCCTTGGTCATAATTTTTCTCGAGATCTGGATTGCAATATATTTGAAGGATTATTCTTGAAGAGTATCCCAAGAGAAAATTGACTTACAAGAGAAGATATCATAGAACAAACGGTGGCCTAAAAATAAGATGTAAATATTCTAGAAATGTTCCTGCTCCTATTGGCAAAGATATGCAAGTTGTTGTCATTCGAACCCAAATCATATTTAAAGCATCTACAAGAAGCAATTAGGAGTTTCTTCATAATAGAAATCTGCTTGAAATGTAATAAAGATATTTGCATTAAGAGATTTTGTTCGTATAAAATAAGAGACAACGCTAGTCGCTTGAAGGACTTGTCTAAAATAAATTGACCGTACCGGCTGCCTTCTAAGATTTAAGTAAAATAAGGTTTAGTTTCAAAAGAGTGTTGGCCATTATTTCTTTTAATAAAAAGGGGAGCATCAATAATTGTCTTAAGCTTCTTCTTTTTTTTCCCTCCACTTGTATATGTGTGTATATATATATGCACATATTTAACTATACACTAATAATACTGTTCTTAAGCAAGAATATGAAGACAATCAAAAAGTTAAAGCAATGCAATAATAAATCTGCTTAAAGCCATGATATATGCCAAAAATGCCATCGAACGAGAAAATCAAGGAGGAGACATGTGAGTATAGTCTTTAGCATTTAACTGGGGAAGGTTTTAGAGTAAGAAAAACTCGCTTTTGGCAGGAAGAAAAGCAACTGGCTGAAGACCTAAAAATATATCTTATGTTTTTGCATCTCTTCTTGACGTCATCGCGCCTTAGGATTACTTTGAAGGATCAGACATTGTCGCATTCGAGTTAAGGTGGGTGACCCTCGAAGTATGTTGTCACACTCTTGCTGCCTCGATAGTGAGAGTATGTGAAGAAGTAGAAGAAATAGTCTCCATACCTGAAGCCTTGATGAAGAAATGTTGAAGTCTCGATGAAGAAACTGTAGATGCACGAGCTCCTAAAGAAGTTGAGAGAAATTAAGACAAAGACGAAAGTTTTTGAAAAAAAGTGAAATAATGAGCTAGGGTTTGCATATTTATAGCCGTACATAATAATCAAAGCAGGGGATAATGAGAAAGGCAATTGATTTGATACGATTCAATTAGATCTTTCCATCTCTCTTGCAAAAAGAATGATGACTCAAATCTACTAAACATTATGTCACTATGCAGGTGTATTCAATAGTCAGTCGACACGTATATCTTGAGCATTAAATACGTTGAAGTTTAAGTACATAAGACAAAATAAATCAACACTTCTTGAGTAAACTAAAGTGGCTCAAGTCTAACAATCCATCATGAGATCAGATCATTGCACCTAGCAAAAAACCTCTGCTTCTTTTAAGGAGTAAAGCTAGCAATGTCATTTCTCAACATACCTCTATACACTAATTTGACTGCTAATAAAGGCTTAGCCCTACTTGCCTCATCCTACATTTATCCAAGCATAGATTCATCTCAACTCAAACAACCTAACTACTTGACTACTTTACCTTAGTAATTCTAAATTGAACCTTAAGGCATGAGAGCCCTATATGTTGGGAACAAGGTACGACAATAAGTCCGCCTTTATCCTTCAGCCAAAGCACTTGTCCATAGCATGTTGTAATAGTATGACTTAAGATCTTAGAAGCCTTACTAATGCTTACTCTCCTTGTTGACTAGTCACCAATGAGATTGGAGAGCAAGCGTTGATAAGTTATTTTAGATATAAGCTTCCAAACCTTGGCCAATCAAATTGATGTTGAGAAGCTACCTAGAATGTAGGCCTTTAGGCCTAAGTCAGCTAAGCACAGTTCATAGTTTAAATGAAGGCAACTAGGAAGAGCTTAACGAATAAGGTAATTCATTTGGTCATAACTCGCCTCAATGCTCTCTACCAAATCTGGAGTCAAAGAAAAGATCTCTAGCCATTAATTACCTTCCTTATCTAGCCTAGCCTTCATCCTATAAATACAATGCTAAGCCCTATGGTAAAGGTTCGAAAACTTGATACTTCACATTCAGTCTCTCTCTTTTATTACCTTATTCCTCCACTCCATCTTAATTATCGATGTAGTCATAACAAATACAACTCTAACTAGGGGTATTCATTGTTCAATTTGATTAAGGGGCCAAACTAAACAAAACCGTATTTAAAACGATTTAGTTCAAATACTTAATTAATCGAACTGCTTTAACAATCTAGAATTTTGAACCAAACTATTTCAAATACAGTTCAATTTGAAACACTTTCTAAAAGTACCATTATCTTTTTAATATTATTAATAGTTATCAAAGTTTTTAATCAATATTAATGTCCAAATTAGGATATATTATACAAAAATAAAAGTTATGTAATATTATTTCGTGACAATATTTCATCTTAAATGAAGTGAATGCATGTAAGTGAGCTAGAGATAAGAGACAACAATGAAGGAAAATGAGTGAATAGTAAAGGTTAATATTGAAATGAGTAATGACAAAAAGGAAAAGGTAAATAAAATTAGATTGCACGTTTTTGTTTTTCAATAAGAAACAGTTTGACTTAGCTCATCCCTTTAAATCGAATCGTAAATCGTTTAGACCTCTAAAACAAACCAAAACCTAAAAGAATTACATTTTGCTATTTAATACGGTTGAATTCGGTTTAGTTTACCAAAAAGCCCTAACTCCAACTACCACATAACTTTGTTTTGGGGTTGTGCAAGTCTCCAACCACCTTATGAGGATCTCATAACAATATAATGGAATGGAATTTTTTTGCCAAAATACTTGAGTACACTAAAAGTTAACTCTACTAGAAGAGTTAACATCTTGTTAGTGGGTTAAAAAAAGAAAAAAAGAAAAAAAAAGGAACTTTGTTTTATTTTAAAGATGAAAATATTACAACCATTATGACATTCTTGCTTATTTTATTTTATGGAATCAAATTCTCTGGATTTTGATCCGTCTTATTTTTGGTTGGATATTAGTACATATATAGTTATAAAAACTTCAAAAAAAAAAAAAAAGAATTTGATTTCTCTCTTACTAACCAGATGAGCATCTTTGTACATGACATATGCTTACGAAATTAGAGGCAATTCGGTGTAGTATTGGGAAAACTTGATAGATTAAAAAGAAAAGATTTTTTAATAGAAGAATTTCAACTACCTAGCCACAAATGTTTACGCATTTTGTTGTTTTCTAACCACATTAAGTTGGAGTAAGCCTATGGATGGCATCCTAGTTGATTTATTAGCCTCAGCAACCATTAAGTAACCACTTTTTGACTGTTTCATTTATTTCACGAAAATTATCTTTTGGATTTCCTATTTCAGCAATAAATTTCTTATAAGGCTTTGCAGCTGGAATTGTAAAACAACGCCACCTCAAGAGGCTATAAATACTGACAGCTTATAGTGATACCTGGCGATGAAAAACAACAGGAGCGTCTGACCTAGTCCATAAGTACCATGAACATTTTAATGATAGAGAGAGTGAGGAAATTATTTTTATTTTTCATAGTCATTCCGGCCATTGATTGCCATCTTTGTTTTTATAGCTAAAAGCCACTAATATGACAAGTATGCTGTTAATAAAACCATACTAATCCATCTCGTAGCTTTTCATTGCTTCCAATGATTCGCACAGAAGTTTTGGTAAAGCCCTTCGGCCCGCAAAACATTTTCCCTTGAAGAAAAGCCCGAAACACGAAGAAACACATCAGTATATAAGATGTATAAACGGTACATAATACAAATATTAAGAAGAGGGAGACGTCTTGCCTGAGATCAAATAAAAACCTTTCGTTACAATCTGGATTGCCCAACAATGAAAAAGGAAATACATGAAACACAGGTGGTCAAATATAGACAATTCTTCTTCTAATTGGAATTCTGGACTCAAGTCACTTACACACTGCCATTCTAATGGACAAAGAAAAGACACAAAAATCAAAGGTATTGATATGAAAGACACAAAAATCAAGGGTATTGATATGAAATAAATTACAAATGTTAGTTACCATCACAAATTCATGGATCATAATCAACAGCAGAAAAATGGTTGAGCAATATTGTTCAAGGGATCTGGTTTCTCCTACCGTACTTGGATAGCAATGGGAATCTTGCTCTTCCGCCATGACCAGTAGTTAGCTCTCATCGGATCGTCACGTCCCAAGATACCACAAATTGATTTTGCCAAGTCAAAGTTTGTCTCTGATGGATTTGCATCTGAAGTTCTCAAAGCATTTATGGCATCTCTAACCTCTTGGCTTGGTTGAAAACCATGACATAGAAGATCCAAAAGTGTGCTTAAAGTAAATATGAATTTCCGTCCGCCCTGTAGAACACTCAGGCATACGGCAGAAACCCGAGGTTCATTTACCCATGCTTCATCGTCGTCCTTGTATAGTCCTCGAAGATACCTCCACGGACTTTCATTCTCAGGGTTTGCTCTAATTGCTTCAATGGTGAAATCAACTTCAGCATCCCTCATAGACCTCAAGCCTCCAAGAAGTAGAGATTTTGTTATGACAAAGTATCTCTGGAAACAAACAGAAAAGTTGTGTATATTCAGCTGAAGAGCCTTGTACCTAAAATTGACATCCGAAATGCAAACATTCGAAAATTGCAAATTCCGAAAAGAAACGTACTCTTAACAGGAATTCGCAATTTTTATAAACAGACAAATAGACATTTGAAAAGTTTATATATGCTCTCAATCCCTCAATCAAGGCCAACAATTAAGTAGGACGTAATCAAAAATAGGCTTCGATGAATGAGTTAGAATGATGCCCAAAATAGTAGGGGTATTTAAAACTGGTGTTGTGCACTAAATCTATAAAAGTCGTTTATTTTTTTAAACATCAAGTCTTGCATTGAAGGCCTTATGCCGTATGCCAATATATCCCCTTGGATGTCTAGTTTGCTTTAACTTCTTTCAAGTGCACCAGCATAATCACATCTTTATGGTGGGCCGATTATTATGAGCACAGCAGAATTCTATGAGATGGCTAAAACTTCAAGAGCAATGGCCTACTACTCAACAAGATAAAGTGTTTCGAAAGTCCGTTTATTTTCCAGCAAGCTTCAACAAACAGACCTATTTGAATACAGTTAGCAAGCTGGATCATAGCAGGCTTTAAGCAGTAAGTTGCACCTTTTCTGTCATTTTTGTAAGAGGCACGAGAAATAGGATGAAGTGCAAGATGTTTAATGACAACAGAATATAGTAATGGTATCACTTCCTTTTGATTTTGGACAGTTTGTTGTATGGGTTATAAAATGTTATGTTGGGTTTTTTCACTTACCCCCAAAAAAATAAAAATCAGAAAAAGAAATTATAAAATAGAGAAAGAGGACATTTGCTGGCACATGCTAAAATATGCTAAATAATTCCAGAAGTTCTAGTATTTTTCTGTGTTTGTTGCATCTAGGGGAAGGTTATCATATTTTCTCTATATATATTACATCAATCATCAATGAAAAACAGAAGAAAAAAAATAATATCCCCAACGATGTTCTTGGGTTTTTTCTGCATTCAAAAATTTCCTAATGTTTGCTGCATTCAGCGAAAACAAATGTTTTGTATTCAGAGCCATCCATTTCTGTTCATTTCACCTTGAATATGTACTTTTATTAGTTCCTTCTTCACCTATTCCATTTACAAAAAACAATCTGCTGACTGATCCATATAAGCAGCTTCCACTTACTAAACAAAATTTATAGAACCCATCTATACAACAATTTGAAATCCAAGAATTAATTACAACAGCAGTTTTCCATTCTGACTAGAAGTTATTTCTACCACGCTTCACAGTTATCAGTCAGCTATTTGCTCAAGTGTTTGTGTGGCTAATATTATTATTTTAGGACAAATGTCCTATTTATGTCCAAGTGTCGTTTTTTTTGGAGCTAGGAAGTTGTATTCATTTCCTATTCTTAAGAGAGTGCAGTTAGCCTCCTCATGACACAAATTTAGTGGGTTGAATAAGAACAAGGACATTTTTTTGCTGAAAAATACCAGAATTGTTTTCTAAATGACTGGGGTTCTCTCTTTGATTGAACTCTGAATACATTCAATTGAGCCTTTGTTAGAGATCATAGGCTTCTCCTAAATGAGTGCCAAAACCTAGTTTTGCAAAATCCTCTAACAAATACCTGCATAAGATTTTGTAGCTTTTTGGCCCGAGAGAGAGAAGGAGACGGGGGGTGTCAGGATCCCTTTTTGTAAGATACATTTATGACAAGGGGCCATTGTTTTGTACATATTGTAACATAGGGGGGGGGACTTTATTATTATGTAAGATAGGGCCTTACTATTTTTAGAAATTTCCACTTTTAAAAAGTGGTGCCATTTCACCAGTTTTAATGTCTACTCCTGCCAGGCCCAATAATATCCATAAAGCTCTTTACGGGGGTGTGAGTACTCTTCTGGATTGAAGCTCTTACTCACCACGTTGGTTGATCACGACCAGCGGCACCTGATACATACACTGTACCCCCGTGCACACACATTGTAGCCTTGTAATACTGTCAGAATTAATAAAAGTGTGCTATTCCTTTTTCCATTCGATATTGTGTCCCTTATAATCTATTGGCTTTCTTCCTTGGTTGTGTTGCTTACAGGTTTAGGCCTGATTAGCTAGCGTTGCATGCGAGTTAAGCTTGCTTACTACTGCAGAGGCAGGATAGTAAGCGCCGCACGGTCTATTTGTGTGCTAACGAAAGCCTCGGACCGTGACAGGGAGCATGGGGTTGGTGATGGAGGGGAGAAAAAGGAAGAACAACGAAAAAATAATAATAATAAAATAAAATAAAAATAAAAATCTTGTAGCTTTAAGGATAGGAGCCAGAAATTAACCAACTAAATACATGTGACCATAGCCACTGTACAAGTATTTTGATATAAATCATATCAGAATAAGTATCCTTAAGGTTAACATCAAGCAATAATACATAAACAATCTCTTAAGTTAAGGGTAAAATTGCAAGCTGCAACTCCCCCCACCCCCAAAAAAATATCATACAACTTAAATACCTCATCCATTCTGCAGTGGCAGTTAATAACTTGACTCCACCTCTATCGTTAAATGTTTACCAAGTCTGCCAAATAATAGATCCAAATAAAACTGAAGCAATATGCAACAGTGATGGTAAATCTATACTGGAGAAAGTTTTGTAAATTTTTCTTTCATGGATCATTTTAGTGAAGGTAGTCAATGATTTGCACCAAAAACAATAGATGCTATAGTAATCAGAAAAGAGTTTGAAGGGGCATTCTACATGCAGCTACGATATCTCAATTGCAGAAGATTTTTCAAAAACATGTTCCTTGCTAACATTCCAATACCTGGTTCCAAGCAGAATTGTTGAAAATGTCTTCTTCTAGGAGATATTTACAGTAATCAAGTTCATCTTCCCAGCCTCCTAAAGTCAGAAGAACCCACTACATGAAAGAACTAGTGTTACAATCCATATATATGAAAAGATTAAAATGGGTGGCAACCAAACATGCATTTTCAATGGGTTGATTTTCATGCATAATGCTGAAGAGAGGCGTAAGTACTAAGTAGTCTTGTAATATTAGCACAAGCCTACTATCATAAAAAGATGAGGTCTGCAACAAACCTGCCTATGTGACCAAGCATGATAATTTTTCGCATCAATGCAAAATATCTTCTTTGTAAATTCAAGTTCCCTTGTTGCAGCTTCAGGTCCTAGATTTTCTGCAACCCACCTTCTGTGATGCCTATACAATTTTGCCAGATCAGAAAGGGTTGCATTGGCAGCTTTTCAAAATTTACAAATCATAGTTATCCTCCCTCATCAATTCCAGTGGCAATTCTTCTATAAAAGATCATTTTGCAGAGAACACATATCAACATTAAATTACCAGCTAAATTGGAGATCGGCATTATCTATAAACTTTTACAATGTTTTTTTATGCCATTAATCAGGAAGGAGATAATGGACAGAGTGGTCCTCAATAGGTTGGTTTCCTGTTCAATAAAATCTTCTTCTTTCCTAAAGATGTCTCTCTCATCAAAGAATTGCCAACAGTGGGGCTTTCTTTTATTGGGAGGTGTATGTAGTGTGCAGGTTACTACCTAGTTCAGCACGTATCAGTAACACAGATAGGTATGTAATTATACCATGCCTATTCATTCATGCCTGGATGCATGGTCCATAAATCTTTATGCAACAGAAAGAATACCCAGATATAAACCATTCAAACCAACCTCAGACAATGTTGATATTTACAATAATCAAGTGACACCATTTGTTGATGAAACTACTGAAGGCTAGATTTAATCAGTCAAGAACAACTCAAGGATCAAGAGGCATCACAAGTGTCAAATTAACTTATCTTACTAAGAGTGAATAGGTATGGAATATAATGCAAAGCTTTTGATGTCTTCAAAAACCTAAATTACCATAAAGAAATCACTTCCTTAATCCAATAAATTAATCCTAACTCACTCTCATGCAGATCTGCTTTAGAATCAAGTAACGCTCAATCAATGGCACTCACCATAATTGGTAATTTTTTGCATTTCCCTTAGCAATGAGCTCAGTAAAATCTAATTCATCATGCAAGTCTGCACCTAGCGCCTCAAGTACTTGACGCCTAAACTGCCATACCTACAGAGGCACAGATATTCAAGGTTAGCCATGAATTTAGACAAAGAGATAAACCATGTCCATTTAAATTATAAGTGCAATCAGTAAGTCTGACATCATCCATAATAAACAATGAAAAAACTCCTCATATTTTGCTAACAAGCTATAATCCAACTATTAGGAAAGTAGTATCAAGATTCCAGTGACCTATTCCCTAGACTTCGATAGACCTGCATACGGTTATATGATACCTATGTTTTTTTCCCTATTACATGTAGTAGGGGCATCAAGAATGGACATTTGTCCTTATTGAGCTGGTAACCCTGGTCGCTAGACAAAGACCCTATGCTACTGAAAAATCCCTATCTTACCAAATCAATGTTTCGTCTAATTGGAATTCTACTCCTTTTCCTAATCTTACCATAAACAAAATATATCGCCTACTTATTCACATGACAGAACCTCTTGTTCAGTCATAGTGGCATTACCCAGAACCAATTCTAGAAAAGCAGCGTATTGACATGATCTCCAATGTGTGTACTTCGAATATATGGTGGATGAATCAACTCCAACCGTAGTCTTAGTTGTTATTAGCTATTCACAGCCATCATCGTTCCTATTTATTGTCTCAGTTCTTGTCTATGCTTCTGGTGTAGGTAATGTGATGTGCATCACAGTAAAATTTAATCTTTCTTTGCTTAATTTGAAGCTTGAGATCTCTTTCCTTTTTCCTCTTCTTCTCCTCTTTTTCTTATGGCCAAACTTTTTTCCTCTAATATACATAAAAATAAATTTCTTATAAATCGAATTGAACAATCAAAACACCAGCAAATTGAACATTTTCCGCTCTCTCTTCTCTCCACTCTCCAACAAAAAAGCTAAATTAAACTCCTTTAGAGCTACCTGTGATAACGCATACGCATACGCACATACATACATATATATATATATCTCCAAGGAGAGAGAGTGTGCGTAACTTACAGTATAATTGCCAGGGTTGTTGCGGATGGCGAGAGAGGTTAGAGAGAGAGATCGAGGAGAAAGCTCGTTGGCTTTGTACAGTGCTCTGAAGTAGTCCATTATCTCTCTAAAATCCTCCTTGTATGCGATCGCCACCACGGGATTTGGTCCGTCATCTTGTGGCAACGGTACCACGTCCGACCACTCCGGCCTCTCCCGCAGTGGAACCCACACATCCTTCTCTTCCGACGATGAAGAATCCATGTCTGTCTCTCTCTCTGTGAGCAAAGAGCAAAAACAAAGGGCACGCACACGAGAATATGATTATTTTCACAGTTTTTCTTTGGGTAAATGTTATTTTCACTTTTTCTAATAATGTTAAATTGTAAAAATGAAAAGAAACGTTCAGGAACGCACCGCCCAAAAAAAAAAAAAAAATTAAGAAAGGCTCTTCCAAAATTTATTTGCTATTATGAGCTTAAATATCTCATGGTAACTCTGAAATTACAACTCTATTTTTTAAATAATTTTTATATTATTTATGAATATTTTCATTAAATTTTTTTTACATATTTTATATTTTGCGGATCCTTTCGTTACTCTTTTAAGGGATCAATTATTAAAAAAAAAATAACAACTTTGGCTCGACCGGCGCGTTGCTTCTGCATTGGAGAACGAGTGATGACAGTTGATAAACCTGATCTAAGACACGTTTCAAAAAGGAAAATGTTGTTGAGGTTGAGCTTCTTGTTGCGAATTCCTACTGAGCGACTTGAAACGGAAATTTTACGGTTTCAATGTTATTTTTAATATAATCGATTTTTTATCTCATTATTTATTTATATTATTTTAAATTTAAATTTTTAAATTAATAATTTATTGAATAATTTAAATTTAAATAGCATCAGTCCCTTTAAAACCAAGGCGTAGAAATATCTGTCTTAAAAATATCAAAATGCACAGCTCTCGCTAAATTTTTCTTTTGTTTTTTTTTTTTTTTTGCACGTTAAAGCAAGGAAGACATGTGTATGCGTGATATACATCCGATTCAGACTTTCGTAATAATGCTTCAAATTTTTCATTTTTATGAAGGAGACAATGCATTGCTGAAATTTGCCCTCTTCTTATATTTCTAAATTCAATTTATTAAATATAATAAATAAGTGAAGGCACATTATTAAAAATGCATCCTTTTTTTTTTAAAAAGGTACGAAACAAAAATGATATTAGATGTAATCCTCTAAAAAATCCAATATAAAACGTAACAACATGTTGTAAGGACTCACTACACATATCTAAGAAGGACCATCACCTTGGATATTCACTAACTATCACGTCTCGAATAAAACGAGTCATAACAGTCCCACCGTATAAATCAATCTAAAATAAAAGTTAACCTTACAACTACTATCGTAGATATAATCTACACAAAGCATACATAACTCAACCAGCTTGAAGTATCCGTTCTGATACCTGTGATATAACTTTACAAAATACCTATTCTATATAACATGTTATCTTATATCACAATAGTATTTATATAAATGTCTCATTTCTAAAGTTAAAGTGTAGAGTCAGAATTTATAAAAAACCACGAGTTTTCATACTATATACAATAAGTTAAAAAACCAGTAAGTATCATAGGAAAATTCCAATTAGTTTCCTTAAAACTCAAAAGAAAGATCAAAAACATAGGTTTAGTTGATTTTTCGTTACTCACTTTCCCAGTTAACAACACACTAATCTGAGGTTGGCGGTATCAAAACATTTTATCTTCACTTAATACTTGTAAAAGAGTCTATGAGCATGTGAGCATAACTAGTTTTGTAAATAGGACAGAGTTAGAAGAGTACCGAACAATTACAAGCGAGGTTATTAATTATGATATAATGTAATACAATCAATCATATGAAACATCGCACGATGTTATCTAGTCCATTGTAAGATTAAAGATATTTCTTTCGCTCCAACCCGAATTGAGAAGTTTTATCACGACTCAAATCAGACCAAACTCGGACTTATGTAATGGAGAACACTCTCCTCTCATGACCGCCTTTGAACCACGGCCCCCACCCTTAGTGCGATCTTCTCACCTATCACTTAGTTCAACTAAAGATGAGGAAATAACTATTTTAGCTATCTTTATCAAAGAAAGTCGATATTTAGCCTGACACTCCTAATCATTTCCCCTAATAAGTGTTATGTATATCCAATATGTTATAGTTAAATAATCATTAATTGTAATCATAGATGACCAAACAAATTCATACGATACAGAAACAATGCGAATATGTAAAATAGTACACCAAGGAATTCAACTCCTATTACAACTGAATATCATACACACACACGGTATGTGTATGAACAACTAATTATAAATACAACCAGAAGTACTCCTGAGTCTCTAGTTACTTTAATACAGTATCCCAATAAGCGGTAAAACTACAAATCTAACTTACTTGTTGAGACGCTCACTACAAAAAACTTGAGCTATCAACAATCTGACTATTAAGAGATCTTATACATACACAAAACTCATTTCAGTTTTCGTAATAATTACAAAAATATTAAGGTTTGATTTTAAAGAGTTATATATATAAGAATATATTATCACAATAATATATGGTTTTATTATTATATATATATCGAGTTAAGTTATTAATTATTAATAATATACGTAATTTATAATATTACATATTATATATCGTTTCAATCATGTGAAAATGTATTTTTAATTTATTAAATCAAGTTTCAATTCCGGTAGGGTTGCTGTAATATGTACATTCTAGAATATTATAGAGTTATAGGTTATATTATCTCAGATTGCCCGATTTCAATAAAATTAGTGTAATTAGGTTTGTATATGTGTAACGGATTCTATTTATAGAGATGACTTTTAACGGGTAGTTCGAGTTTTTAATATAATTATATATATCTATATAATTATTATCGTATTATACACAATTTATATTATTAAACTATATTTTACCTGATTTGTCAATATAATGTTATATATATGTATTGTCTGTAAGCCCCAAAGTTCAGCCAAGTAACCGTAGGATTGAACTTAGAACTCAAGGTTTAGGACGATCGGCTAAAGGATCCGATCACACCCAAATTATAAACTATTGAGAGAAATATTAGTAAAAATGACCCCATAAACTTAAATTTAAGAAAATAAATAGTAAAATAGGAGACTATAAAATTTTCAAATTTTAAGCATAATAATTGCTAATTACTAAAAAGGTAAAAAGTGTAATCTAATAACTAATAAATTACTAGAGATAGATTATATGTATACTAAAAATTTTAGAATGACCAAAATAATATTTAGGAATGTTCACATGTACTCCACATGTATTTACGTGTAGATAAAAATACGCGTAATTACCTAAATTGGCCGAAAACTAAGCAAATAATTAAAGAAAAATATAAAATAATTATGGAAAAATCAGAAAAAAATCAGAAGAGGATAAGCTGATACAAGATCAGGTCGTGGTCAGAAAAAGAAAAATTGGCCAATAAAAATTAAACAACTTAAAAGCCAAAAATCAAGGAAATTGAACAAAGTCTTGTCAAATTAATGCATAATAATTACAAAAATCGTCTATAAATAGCAAGAAAAATTCAAAAGCTCATTTGGACAGATACAAATCAGAAAAAATTAGAGAGAGTTGAAAATTCGAGAGAAAATTCAGAAAATAAAAAAAATAAGAAAAACTGTGCAGTTAAGGATTTTAAAGGGAACCCACACCAGACGAGGAGTGGACGGCCACCACCACCACACGGTGGTGGCAGCACCCAGGCCTGCCGACAAGGCAACGGCGGCCCGCGGTGGCCGGAGCCACCCAAACCGGTGAGTCCAAATTCCAGCCCGATTCTTGTGAAATTTTGTAAAAATAGTAAATATAATTAGAAAATTATGAATTTTGTTATTCTGAGATATTTTTGTATGTAGTTTGTAGGAAAAATATTATTTTGATGAAATTATGTCTCGTAATATATGGTCCCTAAGAAATCGTGCAAAACCGAGCACATTTCGGTTTAGAAATAAATGACCTTAGAAGTGTAGTTTCAAGCCCAAAATTTTTGTGTAGATTACTCAGAGGATATAGAACAGTGCTATGAAGCCCGTTTTCAAAAATTAATTTTCGAAATTTTTAGATAATTTTTAGACCCTAAAATGAGGCATAAAATGGGTAATTTGGAGTTAATTAGGTGATTAGGATATTAATTACTGATTTAGATAGTAATTAGATGTTTAGGGATGTTAATTTCTGATGTGGAAACCCAATCTTAGTCTATGGAGTGTTAAGTGTAAGTAATGAAGGTGTTATGTAGTAAATGTAGAAAATTAGGAAAATGTAGAATTGGAAATTTATAAATATAGAAAAATTAGGGTTATTTAGATAATATTAGGGTAAAAATCAGAATAATATTAAATCTGAATTAGGATTGAATTTTAGGTAATTATATAAAAAAGTAAGATTTTCTCACATCGAAGATAAATCCGATACTCTAATTAGGATTAGCGTGTACCGAATAACTTAGAATACTAAATTAAGACCTAATAGGATATTTGGATACTCGAGCTTAATGTGATTAATTTCACATTAGGATTCGAACATGTTTAGGATTTAGAAATCGAACTAAAACCTAATTTAGAAATCGATGCGAAAACCGAACCCGAACCTGAACCTAACCGCAAACCTAGAATAATTGTAAAAGATTTAATACCTAGATAATTAGGCATATTAAACCTTAAACAAAACCTAACAATAAGCGTTATATGATGAAATGAACTTATAATATTTATATGAAAAGCTGAAACCACGTTTGTGTTATAGGGATGATCGGCGATGGCCTGAGCAAATCGGACCTCGAGTGAGTGAGCGAGGAGTCAAGGTAAGTTGGGTTTAATACGATGCTGTATTTTGGAGGCTTAAGATTATGCTTGGTTGTGCTTGTTAGATAGTTGAATGTGTGCATGTGCTTGATTGTGGGTGATGCTATGATTCTGTTGTTGTTCTGGCATATACTGTATGATTTGCATGAAAAGATTGATCACTCTAAACTGGACTTAATCAAATATCCGACCAGTAATCATAATCGGATATGCATGGCAACCCATTAGGGGAATTTAGGACTCTCCGGCCAAATATCGACCCCTTCGGAAGGGATAGCGCAGGATTGCAAAATGGTCCCTTCTTTATCCTCAGTCGAACTAAGTGACAGGAGAGAAGGTCGCGACGAGGGTGAAGGCAGTGGTTCGAAGGTAGTCGCGAGAGGAGCAAGGTCTCCATTACACAAGCCTGGGTTTGGTCGTGAGCTGTTGCATTAACGGCAACTCCTCAACCCGGATTAGAGCGGGCACAATTTCTCTAATCTCACAACGGGCCGGACAACGTCGTGCGATGGCATTTGCTTGCACATGCATTGCATCTAATAAGTTATTGGAAACCTTGTTATGTTTCTGATATAGTTTTAAGTCCTCCGTCCCTACTTACTGAGCTGTGGTTGCTCACATCCCTATAGACGTCGTGCAGGTGCTGGCTAAGAAGCGGCAACAACTACTCTGAAGCTAGCAACTGCTGGATCCTGGGGAGTGAGGAAAAATATTGAAGAATCAACACATAATTTACTTTTCATTTCTGATTAATGTAACAACTGAATTATAGTGATTATATATAACTTTTCTCACTTTCTTAGGTAAATGATTTGTTAAATTACAAATTGTCTACTTCAAAGCAGGTTAGTCGTAGACGCCTTGTGTAGATCAGGTCTAAGATAGCGGTTGTAAGGCCAACTTCTATCTTAGGATGGTTTACACAGCAGGGGTTGTTATGACTCTGCCGCTTCGAGGCGTGACATTGTCTAGCCTTAATATTCATATAACATATCCCAATCAATAAAATATTATTAAATATATTAAAAATACACTTTTTATCTAATCTAATCAGTACATTCATATATAGTTTTTATTCAATTATTTATTTCATTTTAACCTATTATTACTAAAAATACATCCCAATTTGTAATTAAAGCCACTTTACTACATAAATTCGTAATAAATAGTTCGGGTTACCAAATAATTTCATAAAAATTTCTATAAACTCTTAAAAATATAAGGAACTCAGTTATTACATGGTTTCAAGTTTTTGATACATCGCCTATATATTCGTATTTACGATTTTACCCTTAAATTACTCGATTATAATCATTTTTGCACCAAATTAATTTCAATCTAACCTAACATTGTTATTATTCACTAAAGATCAGTACATGTCCATTTCATTATTTAATTTTATAATTTCCTATTTATTTTATAATTTCAACCTATTTTCGAGCTATTTTTAGGCCAAAAAATACAATAAATAATAAAAATATTTAAATCAAAATTTGAGCTATATAGAAATTACCTATATATCATACACATCCTACCCAAAAAATTTGAGCTAGAAACAACATCATTTAATATATTTATTTTGCAATTCAAACTTCGGATGAACAGTAGTTACCTTAAGCAAGTATACTAAACACCCCGAATTTTTTAAAAATAAAAATATCACATGAAAGCATGTTTGAAATAACCTATCTATAATTTTTTTCATAATTTTTTAGGTGGATTTACTATTTTTTAAAAATTATCGAAAAATAGGGCAAGAAATCAACTTGGCTATTCTTAAATACTACGGTGGCTGACGGTAGTTGGGTGATTGTCAAAAGCCCTAAACACTAAGGGTACTCCTTGGTGGTGAAGTAGCTTAACAACAGATCAATGGGAGCCTTAGGAACTAGCCAAACACGATAATTACTCTATTTTTCTTATAATTTTTTTTTATTTTTTACGATCTTTTCTAATTTTTTCTTTCTGTTGTTTTTGGCTTGTAAAGTTGTGAATTGATGTATTGAAGCCTATTTATACTTGTTGAAGTTGATTGTTGCCCTTTTGAATTTTCTTTTATTTTTTCCTTACTTTTTCCCCCATAAATGCAAGTAGGAGGTGTCAATTTATTAGGGTTTGAAGCTTTTGATTCAACAATTTAAACCTCCACAACTTGCCACAGCAATTTCTAGTTGTAAAAAGCATTTGTAGGATAAGATTTGCAATCCTTTAAGGGTTTTAAGTATAATTTATTAATATATTGGGTTATCTATTACTATACAAGTATATATTCAATGTATATATATCACATGTAATATATAACCATACTCATATAATTAAGTTTCTAATATATCTTTTATTTTTAAGATATGTTTCTTAATTATTTTTATGAATTCAACACATAATGTATATAATTAAGTAATTTAGGGTTAATTTACGAGTATAATTATTATTTATACCGAGTATACTTATAAAAATACAAGTATATTCATATAGTAAATTATACTATATTATCTCACTTTGAAGCTTAACTAACTTATCTTTAAATTCGAGTTTAATTTTAAGGGTTTTGAGTATTTTAATATTATATTAAATGATACTACTTTTAAGGGTAAAATTAGGATTTTGGGTCACTATTTTTAAAATCTAATTTTATTAAGTTACTTTGACTAACTTTATCTCAATTGTAAAATTTAGACTCAATCAGTTAACTTTCCTTAAAAGCCTTAAATCTAAACTTAGTTGTTTTAAACTCAATTTTAAGGGCTTATACTGACCTCCTTTTTGAGGAGTTAATATTGTAAACAGAGAATCATGTTGTTTGACTAAATAGAGTCACAAATGAGCTCAAAGAAGGTCTCCATATATTGCTTACATTCGAATGAGCGGATAAGCTTAAGGCATGAGATGAACCTGGAGTATCATCATCATGCTAACCTCATCGTTGCAATCATGCAAGTCTACTCACCTTGGTGTGATTGACGCACCAAGATGGATCTAAATCATCATACCTTACTTAATCTGAGTCATCCTCCTCCTCCTCCTTATGCTCCTCACCTAATGAGCAAGGTACAAAGTCATAGGGATGTGTTGGATTTGAATTTCATTTTGATGTGTTGTTATGTTGTATGTTGGATTTTATTTTTTGTAGGGCTGCATTTAATATCATTTTCATTTTAGAGGTGTTTATAAAGAAGGCACATTTGCATTTATTTTTTATAACAAATTAAACGTGCATTTCTAGAATGCAAATTCCTTTTTTTTTTTTTTTAAAGAATGAAGGTACATATCAGATGTGTACCTTCCTTATTTTAAAAATATAAGAAGAAGGTGCATTTCAGAAATGCAATTTCTTGTTTCTAATAATGAAAATGAAATATGTAGTCCTCCAAACATCTTAAGTTTGGGAAAAGCCCCTTTTTAATAATTTTTTTCGAAGCTCTAGTATGTTTCTCAATGATGTTTAAACCTTGCTAGCCCTTTTTAACTTTCATAATTTATTTAGCTTTAAGTTGTGCCTTCAATAAAACCTTGCATAAAAGACTGTGCATACTCAATACGCACCTTTTTTACTTTTATAATTCACTTAGCTTTAACTTTCACCTTCAACTTTGTAAAATTCGCTCATTTTATGTGCCCTTTTTAAATAAACTTACAAATACATACTATATCATGCACAAAAAACAACGCATTGGCTCTCTTTTACTCTCTCCACCTAAACATGATGGATGCCCTCTACCTACTAAAGTCTCTCATTCTCTTCCTAAATCTTCAATCAAAACATTCAAGATATGCATTTATAACACATTAACAATGGTAATCGCTATACATCTTACTTTATTTTCTTGTTCCAATGAATCCTAATATTGGAACTTTCATGTATGTATTTGCAATTTATGTACAATTGTTTTGTGGCTAACCATGAAATAGGTAGACAATTGTTGACATATTTGTTTAAGTGATGTAATAAGTATTATTTGTAGGTGTTCGTTAAAATGACTATTAGGAGTTTGCATAAAAAAAAAATGAGCAATTTGATGTGCTTGAAAAGTAAGATGCAATAATTTGGTGATATTACTTTACTTAACTAGTTCACTACATGTGATCTAGATAGGTGGAAAATGGATAGATGTATAAAATTTATTATTTATGCCAATGAAAATATTATAGGTGGGAATTAGGTCCGAAATGCAATAGGGAACTGACTGAAAAGCTGAAAAATGAGAACAAATGCAAATTATATTGGATTTGGGTAAAATATTTATGGGAGCATTAGAATCGATTCTAGTGTAGATGATTCTGCATGGGTACCCTATTTTTTTATGAGAGAAGTGCTTCTTACTCTTTAGTGGCTATAATGGATGATGACGACGTTGAGAACCTCATTGAACTAAAGCTATGGATGAAACTCGCATACAACACATGTAAAGACTTACAAAGAAATAAGGGCTCCTCGGTAGCACCTATTATAGGTAAATGCTTCTACTCATGCAACAACCCACGGACAATGCATGATGGTTTAACCTGCTTGTATATGAGGAGTTTAATCCATTACCCATATCTGCATTCATATGTGATGATGACAATGTAATTGATGAACCAATTGCTCCACTTCTACAAAAGGAAGCACTACATGACCCTATGGTTAAATATATGGAAATGGGTACAACAAATAAAGGAAGTTTTTAAGAAGATGAGAATGAAAATGAATATGAGGAAAAGGTATCAAATGAAAATATTAGAATGATACATGCCTTCTACACATCCCTAAAGCTCAAGCATAATATAGTTGATGCATGTCCCAAAACATCCCCCAAAAGTTTAGATGGTTGACTCAATAGTTAGGGACCCCATTTCATTTTTCAATGCTGACATAGATGATGGTTAGATAACCTTCAAGGAGATTCATAATGCTGAGTGCAATAACTTATACACTATTGGAGAGTTTAGCAAATGTATAAGATTTAACACTAAAGTAGATTTTGTAAGAGCTTTAAGATGTACCACATAAAAAATTGCAACCATATTATTAAGGATTCTAAGAAGAGCCTATAGTCCATCTTATGTTCTAAAACGCCGATGATTATAAGTAAAGGCTTCAAACCTACAAGAAGAGGTTTGAGGGGTTAGTTACCATAACCAAACTAAATGGAACCCACACATGAGTAAATATGATGATAAATCAAAACCATTTACAATTAGAATGTAATAAAATGGCCAATTGCTTTTTGAATTTAATTAGAAATGACCCAAATATAAAAGTTTCTCATCTCAGTAGTGTTGTTAGAATTATTTGGCTATATGATTTCCAATAAAAGGTCTAATCAAGTAAGTTAAAGGTTATAGATACCGTGTAAGGCAATTAGGAGAAATCATACAATCTTCCAAATCTCCTTAATGCAACCAAAATGAGCAACCTAATAATGTAGGTTAAGTGGGGTTAATGTAGATCAAGAGTGCCAATAAAGCCGAATTTGAAGTAAGCATTCTAAACATTCAACCCATGTGTGCTAGCGTTCAAGTTCTATAAGCCCTTGGTTAGTATTGATGACGTATTTCTATACATAAAGTATACCCATAAATTGCTTATTCCTTATGTAAGCTCTATAATCAAGTGTTTAAGATTCAGTTTGTGAAATTTAGGACAGTTAAATAAGTTATCTGATCGAGCCCAAATTTTATGATGAAGTTAAGAATATTAGTAAAAATGATCTCATGAGTTTGGATTTAGGAAAATAAATAATAAAATAATTAATTATTATAATACTAAATTATATGTAAATTTCTCGTTATTTATCAAAAACGCGTAAAAAAAGTTTCGATAACTAACGAATTGATAAAGATAAATTATATGTAGACTAAAAATCATAATATAATATAAATAATATTTATGAGTATTTATTTGTACTATATATGTATCTACGTATAGGTAAAAATATGCGAAATTACTTAAAATATCCAAAATATACTAAACTAATACTAAATAATTAAATAAAATTCATAAATAATTAAGGAAAAATTTAAAAAAAGTGTAGAAATGGCTAGAATTAGGGCGTGGCAAATTGAAAATTAAAGAGGAAAATCAACCAATAATAATTAACCAACTAAAAAGCAAAAATGGAAGATGATAAGGGACAAATGGCAACAATTAATTCCATAAACCATCAAAGTGGCCCTATAAATTCAAAACATTATCCCCATTCCTCATTTTGGTCAATTAGGAATAAAAAAAAAATTAAGGAGAGGAGAGAAAAGAGGAAAAACTCAATTTATAAAAAAATTAGAAAATTATAGTACAAATAGGGCATATAAGGACATCCCTAACCTGACAGCTACTTGAAAACAAATGGCCACACCATTGCCTAGCTTGGTTGACACACATGGAACCACCACTGGTGGCCAAAAGTTGATCAGATAGGTGAGTTTGATTTCCAACACGATTTTGTTTAATTTTGTAAAAATATTAAATATCTTTAGAAAATTATGAAATTTGGTATTCTAATGTTTTTATGTATATAGATTTAGGAAAAAAAATCAATTTGATAAAATTAGATCTCGAGATATATTATTCTTAAGAAATGATTAAACCCGAACTAGTTTTCAATATTGAAATAAATGACTTTAATAGTATAGTTTTGAGCTCAAAATTTTTTGTAGGCTAGTTAGAGTAATTAAAATAGTGCTATGAAGAAATTTTTCGTAAATCTATTTTTGAAATTTTTAGATAATTTTTAGGCCTTAAAATGATATATAAAATAGGTGATTTTGAGTTAATTAAGTAATTAAATGAGTAATTACTAATTTAATGTTTAATTAGGTGTTTTAGGATGGTAAATTCTGATGAAGTGTGATATTTATAGCATTTATGGTATTAGATGTAATTATTAGTATATTATGTAATATATATGCAATAGGTAAAATAGTATATTTTAAGTTAATTTTGTAATTTAGGTTTAATTAGGTATAATTTTGATTTAAGATATAATTAAACATTTTGATATGTTATTGGATGATGAAGGATAATATATATAGTGCCAGCAGTGTTAGATAAGTGATGTAAATGTATAATATGTAATAATACATAATATATGAATATGGAAATTAAATGGGTAAAATAAATTAGGTTAAAATTGATAATATTATAGTATTAGGAATGTTTTATAAATCTGATTTGGAGTGTGAATTTAGGTAATTATATGAAAAATATAATTTTTTCTTACATCAAAAGTAAATTCAACAATTAAATGAGGACTAAGATGCATTATACGGATTAGAATACTAGTTAAGGGCCAAAAGTGATATTTAGGATAACCGAGTATAATATGATTGATTTTACATTGTGGTTCAAAACGCATTTTTAGGATTTACATATAATACCCGTAGTTGAAATTAAATTAAAACCTTATTTAGAAATCGACTGGAAACTAAATTAGAACTCAACCTAAATTAAGAATAACTGTAAGAGAATTAAAATCCTAAATAAGTAGGTGTACTAAAACCTTAAACTAAAGATAACAATAAGTGTTATAAAATAAAACCTATCTATGGTAGTTATATGGAAACTGAAATAACATTTATATTATAGAGATGATCGACGATGGCTTAAGCGAGTCACACCTTAGGTAATTAAGCTTGAAGTCTTGCTAAGTTGGGATTAATATTTCACTGTATTTCGGAGGCTTAAGATTATATATGAATATGTTTGTTAGATAACTAACTGTGTACATGCCTATATGTGCTTGTTTTTTAGTTCAATGATATAATTCTAATTTACTATTTTAGGTTATATTTGTATGATTTGTTTGAGGTGAATAAACACCCTAAATTGGACCTAAATAAATACATGACTTATAAGTTTAAAACAAACTTACAAGTTTAAAACAGACTTGCATAGCAACTTAATAGGGAAAACATTTAGGGTTTTTCGGCCAAATATCGACCCCTTCAAAAAAGATAACACTAGATAGCATAATTGATCACTTCTTCATCGTTAGTTGAACTAAATGACATGAGAGAAAGTCATGGCAAGGGTGAAGCCAATGGTTTAAAGTTAGTCATGGGAGGAGTGGTGTTTTCATTACACAAGTATGGGTTTGGTCGTAAGCTGTTGAATTGAAATGTGCGCTAAACTCCCTAACCTTGATTAGAGCAAGTATAATTTCTCTATTTTCACGATGGACCACACAACGTCATACAATGACATTTGATTATTGTGTTGCATTAAAATAATTTGATCAATAATGTTATGCCCTAAATAAGAGGAGTTATAACAGTCCCGCCATATAAACTAATATATGATAGAAGCTGACCTCATAGTTGTTATTATAGATACAGTCCACACAAGGTATGCACAACTCAACCAACTTAAAGCATTCGTTTTGATACTTGTGAGTAATTAAACTTGTGATATAGCTTTACAAAATACTTGTTCTATATAACCTGTTGTCTCATAACACAATAATACTTATATAAACATCTCACATCCAGAGTTATAATTTACAATAAGAGTTTATAAAAAAACCACAGGTTTTACAAACTACTTGCAATAAGTTAGGAAATTAGTAGGTGTCCTAAGGAAATCCCAATTAGTTTCCTTAAAACTCAAAAGAAAGGTAAAAAGCCTAAGTTTAGTTAATTCTTCGTTCCTTACTTTTTCAGTCAACAACACATTAACCTAAGGTCGGTGGTATCGGAACATCTTGTCTTTACTCAATACCTGTAAAAGAGTCTATGGGAATATGAGCAGAACTAGCTTTGTAAGTGGAATGAAGTCAAAAGAGTACCAAACAATTATAAGCAAGGTTATTAATTATGATGCAATGTAATGTAATCAATCATATGAAACATTACACAATATTATCCGATCTATTGTGACATTAGAGAAATTTCATCTTCTCCAACCCGGATTTAGGAGTTTTATTGTGAATCAAATCAAACCAAACCCAAGCTTGTGCAATAGAGAATACCCTCCTCTCATGATCGCCTTTAAACTACGGCTGCCACCCTTGCCACGACCTCCTCACTTGTCAATTAGTTTGACTAAAGATAAGAAAATGACCATTTCAACTATCATCATCAAAGGAAGTTAGTATTTAACCTGACACTCCTAATTGTTTCCCCTAATGGATGTTATGTATGTCCAATTTTGTTGTAGTTGAGTAATCATTAGTTGTAATCAGGGGTGACCAAACAAGTTTATACAATACAGAAATAATGCGAACATGTAAAACAATACAGCAAGGAGTTTAACTCATGTCACAATTGAGTATCATACACATATACAGCATGCATACAAATAACTAATTACAAACATAGCCAGAAGTACTCCTGAGTCTCTAAATACTTTAATATAGTATCCTAGCAAGCGGTAAAGCTACAAATCCTAACTTACCTATTTAAAGGTTCACTATAGAAAACTCGGGTTGTCAATAGTTTAACCACTAGGGAATCCTATATACACAAAACCCAAATTCAGTTTTCATAATAGTTACAAAAATATTACAGTTTAATCTAAAACAGTTATATATATAAATATATTATCACAATAATATATAGTTTTATTATTATATATATATTGAGTTAAGTTATTAATTATTGATAATATATGTAATTTATATTATTACGTATTATATATCATTTCGATCGTATTGAAATGTATTTCTAATTGATTAAATCATGTTTTAATTCTGGTAGGGTTACCGCAATATGTATATTCCAGAATATTATTGATTATAGGTTATATTATCTAAGATTGTCCAATTTTAATAAAATTAGTATTGTTGGGTTTGTATAGACTTAATGACACATGTTACAAGTCCTATTTTTAAATATGACTTTTAATGGGTAGTTCGAGATTTTAATATAGTTATGCGTATATTATCGTATTATATGTAATTTATGTTATTATACTATATTTTACCTAATCTGTCAATATAATACTATAATATAAGTATTATCTAGCCTAATTCACATACAACATATCCTGATCAAAAAAATATCATTAATTATGTTAAAAATATCCTTTTCATCTAATCTGATCAGTGCACTCATACATAGTTTTTATTCAACTATTTTCTTCATTCTAACCTATTATTACAAAAAAAATACATCACGATTTGTAATTTAAGCTATTTTACTACCTAAATTCGTAATAAATAGTTCGAGCTACCAAATAATTCTCCGAAAATTTCTATAAACTCCTAAAAATATGAGGAACTCAGCTATTACTTGGTTTCAAGTTTTTGATCTATCAACTATATATTTATATTTACGATTTTACCCTTAATTATTCTAAATTACCCAATTATGATCCTTTTTGCCCTAAATTAATTTCAATATGTCCCAACATCATTATTATTCACTAGAAATTATTACATGTCCATTTCATTATTTAATTTTATAATTTCCTATTTATTTCACAATTTTAGCCTATTTCGAGCTATTTTTAGGCCAAAAAATGTAATAAATATTAAAAATATTCAAATCAAAATTCAGGCTATATAGAAATTATCTATATATCATACACATCCTACACAAAAATTTTGAGCTAGAAAAAACATCATTTAATATATTTATTTTGCAAATCAAACTTCAGATGAACAATAGTTTTCTTAAGTAAATATACTAAATATTATGAATTTTTCAAAAATAAAAATATCACATGAAAGTATGTTTTAAATAACCTAAGTACAATTTTTTTCATAATTTTTTAAGTGGATTTGATTTTTTTACGAATTATTGAAAAATAGTGTAAAAAATTGGCCTTCATGTTCTTGGATGCTATAATGGTTAGCGGCGGTTGGGTGGTTGTCGGATAACCTGCATAGTGGGTGAGCTGCTTGGGGACGGTTGGGTTCTATAGTAAATTCACGATAGGTTTAGGTTTTAGCCTAGTGCAAAAATTCCCCTATTTTTTTCTTTTTTTTTCCCTATTTTTTCCATGATTTTTTTCTAATTTCCTTTGAGTGTATCTAGTTTCTAAAGTTGCATAGTGATGTCCTAAGTCCTTTTTATAGTTGTTTGGGTCGGTTGTTATCCTCTTTGATTTTTTTTTCCTTGCTTTTTCCCTCATAAATGCAAGTAGGAGGTAACTCAATTCTATCAAATTGCTTTTGAATAAGCAATTTGACTTCTCCACAACAAGCCATTGTAATTTAGTATTTTGAGTATATTTTATTAATATTTGGTTATTTATTAATATACGAGTATATATATCATGTATATATATCACGCATAATATACAACTATACTTGTATAATTAAGTTTCTAATATATCTTTTATTTTTAGGATATGATTCTTAGTTAATTTCATGAATTCAACACAATATATATATATATATATATATATATATAATTACATAATTTATGGCTAATTTATGGGTATAATTATTGTTTATATCGAGTATACTCATAAAAATACAAGTATATTCATATAATAAATTATACTAAATTATCTTATTTTATAACTTAATTAACTTACTTCTAGGTTCTTGTCACAATCCGAGCTCGATTTTTAAGGTTTCAAACACTTTAGTACTATATTAAATAATCCTACTTCTAAGGGCAAAATTAAATTTTTTATCACTATTTTTAAAATCTAACTTTACTAAATCACTTCGACTGACTTTTCTAACTTAGTTGTAAAGTTTAGGCTCAATCAATTCATTTTCCTTAAAAGCCCTAAATCTAAGCTCAATTGTTCTAAACTCAATTTTAGGGGCTTATAGATAATCTTGTTGTGCTTGAAGTATAGTCTTATGTTTTTGTCTCAATTTACTGAGTGATTAATTGCTCACATTTCTATAGATGTTATTGTAGGTGCTAACTAAGAAGTGGATATATAACTATCTTAAAGCTAGCAACTGTTGAATCTTAGGAAATAAGAATATAAAACTAAGGATCAATTATAATCTCAAGTTTGGATTTATCCTTAAAGCTTTTAGTATCAATTTATGTATTACTTAAAGTAGATTACGATTAGGCTACTAATTCTTGTAAATATGCTCAAATTATTTTAGTATAAATATGTATTTTTCATAATTTTATAGGTAAATAACATGTTCATTTATGAATTGTTTACTTCAAAGCGGATTAATCATGAATGTTTTGTATAAATCAGGTCTAAAATAGCAACTGAAATGTCAGCTTCTATCTTATAATAATTTGCACAACAAGACTATTACAACTCCATCACTTTAGGGCATGACAACCTGTAGCATAGATGAAGACAACCATATAATTCCATATCATTTGCGCTTGTTAATGAAGAGATGATTAAGACATGGGGATGGTTTCTAAGGAAATTGAAGTAGTATGTAGTTAGAGAGCACAAAGGCTGGAAAACCCGTACTTTAATATTGGATAGACATGTCGGTGGCTAAATTGTACTTGAGAGAGTAAACAATGGATGGTAGCCTTCCTTTGTAGTACGATAGTAATGCACACACCACATTGCTAGCAATTTCAATAGAGCCCATAAGAATGTATGATGCAAGAAATTAATTGTTACTCCCCGAAGTCATAGAGTCATAACAATCCCATCGTATAAACCAACCTATAACAGGAACTGACCTCACAGTGCCAATCATAGATACAATCTACGTAAAGCATCGACGACTCCATACTTTGAAGTAAACAGTTTGACTAAGATTTTTAGCTCAAATTTATAGTAAAAGTAAACTCTTAAGTCATATATATATAATTACATTCATATTATTGTAGGATTCCCATGAAATTATACATAATACAACAGTTAATTAATGTACATATCATATATCAATTCTTTATCCTAGGGACACTAACAAGACTTGAAATAAGACTTGATCTTTTACCAATGGATCCTCATTCCCCATAGCTTCAAAAGAAATCTAACATTTGGGTAATTGTATCACGGCATCACAAATTAGAAGTCAGGACTTGCAAAAGAATCTATACAGATATGAGCAACTACAACTCAGTAAGTTGAATTGGAAACTTATGAATGTATACAAGCACAATCAAGGTTATCAAGCAATTATTTTCATGAAATACAACAAACAAGTGCCATCACACAACGTAGTCCAGTTCGTTGTGAAATCAGAATAATTTCACTCACTCTAATCCGAGTTGAGGAGTTTTCATGTTATGCAACAACTCACAACCAAACCTAGGTTTGTACAATGAAGACCCTGCTCCTCCTAAGACTATCCTTCGAACCAATGCCTTCATCCTCGTCGTGACCTCCTCTCTTGTCACTTGGTTCGGTTAAGGATGATGAAAAGACCAATTTGCTATCTTTTTCAAAGGTATTGATGTTTGGTGAGAAAATCCTAATGATCCCCTAAAGGGTTATAATACATGACAATTTAGGGTATTAGGGCCGATTAGGATTAGGTTCGATTTGGAGTGTTCAAACAATTTCACACTAATCTAGTCATAATAGTCATCAAACATAACACAGATTTCAGCACGAAATTAGATACACAAACACATGCATGAGACTACTTACAATCGCAATCATATACAAACTTAAGTCTCTGAGTACTCTAAAATAGTACTCCAAAATACAATAAAACATTAAACTCAACTTACTTGGAATTCTGAGTCGATCAATCACTTACCTCAAGTTGATTCGTCTCTATATGTCCTATAATATAAATACACTCTTTTTAGTACTTATACTTAGATGATACATATTCTAAGTTAGGATTTAACTCAATTCTCCTTATATACTTATCATTTACTAACGATTTATCTTACATTAGTTTAGGGTTCAGTTTTCAAATCCGATTCCAATTTAGGTTCAAATTTGACTTCAACTGCGAGTAATCTTAAAATACATTTTGAACCTTAATGTGAAATTAATCACATTAAGCTCGAGTATCCTAATATCATGCTAAGTCTTAATTCAGTATTCTAACCTACTTTGTACATTTTAATCATAAGTGTATTAAGTTTATTCTTGATGTTAGAAAATTTTATATTTTTAGTATAATTACCTAAAATTAATTTTTGTACCAGATTTAATATGTAACAACATTATTATTATATTATCCAATTTAACCTATTATTTTATATTTATTAAAATTCCAATTTCACATATTACTAAATTACTCACATTTACTACATAATTCCCTTATTAATTGAAATTAACACTTCAAAGGCTAGGATTAAGTTTCCATATCAGAGATTAACATGCTTAAATATCTAATTATCTTCTTAATCAGTAATTAGTCCAAAATTACTCATTTTTCTCATCATTTTAGGGCTAAAAAATTACTTAAATTTTTCAAAAATTAATTTTGGAAAAATGGCTTCATAGCACTATTATATATCACTTAATATTCTACAGAAAAAAAATCTAGCTCCAAACTATACTCTTAAATTTATTTATTTCTAATTCTAAATATACTCGATTTTGTTTAATTTTTTAAGAATCCTATATTTACAGACGTGTTAAAACTTAATCACTATTTTTTCCTAAATCTACATACAATAAAACATCAGAATAACAAAATTCATAATTTTTTAGGCAAAATTAATAATTTTAATAAATTTTGCAAAATCGACTGAAAATTAGACTTACCTAACTCTTGAGTTTCTGGCCACCAGTGACCACTTAGGGTATGTTGGTCGGTCCAGGCGCTCGGTTTGGAGTCGGGTTGTGGTGGTGGTTTGGTCCTAAGGGATAGTGATGTATGGGTTTCGCTTATTTGCCCTAATTGCACAGATTTAAGAAAATTTTTTCTAAAATCCTAATTTCTTTCAATTTCTAGTGCTCTCCAATTTTCCTAATCTTCTAACTATTCAAAGGGTCTTTTGAATGTTTTTGGCTATTTATAGGGCCATAAAGTAATTATGGTGCATTAATTTGGACAAGACAAGACCCATATCTCTTCTAATTTGCCTTTTTTGTTGCTCGATTCTAATTGGTTCTTTTTTTTTTCTTCTTCCCTTAACTGCCGCAACTTGATCTAGAGCATTCCCTATTTCCTTGATTTTTTTCTAATTTTTCTTTGATTTTTTTATAATTTTCTTTAATTATTTAGCAATTTTCTAGCAAATTTCAGGTAATTTAAGTAATTTCAAGTATTTCTATTTACACGTAAATATTTTTGAGGTGCAAGTAAACACTTCTAAATATTATTTAGGTTATTTTATGATTTTTATTATACATATAATTTATCTCTAACGATTTGTTAGTTATCAGAATACATTTTACGCATTTCCGATAAATAACAAGTAATATACTTAAAATTTGAAAATTTTATATTCTCTTATTTTATTACTTATTTTCTTAAATTCAAACTTATAGAGTCATTTTTACTAATATTTCTAGTTTTAGTTTATAATTTATGCTTAATCGAATCATTTAACTAATCGTCCTAAACTTTGTATACTAAGTTCGATCTTACGGTTACTTGGCTTATATTTAGGGCTTATATTAATCATGTCCTCAATGTAGGCTTAGTCATGGAAGTTTGATTACCTCATGAAGAAGGTCAAAAGGATTATGGAAGATGTTTCAATGTAGTTCAACAACTTGAATCTACAGTAGTGGACACTTACATATGATGGTTAGTACTGCTTTGGCTATACGACTTCTAATCGTGTCGAAGATTATAATTCTATTTTGAAACATGCCCGAAGCTTATCAATGATATCCCTTATAAATAAAATATTCTATGACTATGTTCATCACTTTAATGAAAAGTATTTACAATCTATGTTACCCATATGATAGAAAAATGGAGTTAGCAAGCCAATTCACATCAGTAGTAAGTTACAATAGACAGGGTAGATCTTTGAGATAATAACTAGTAGCTTGATTATAGCAAATGGGCTAAAGAGAAGTTAGAGGACTCATATGGTCAACTTTAAGAGTAATACATACACCTATAATAAGTGGCAAATATATAAGACTTCTTATTCACATGCCTTTGTTACAATAGCCTTCTTATAGGTTGATACAGTCTCATGTATTGGATATTGCTATTGGTAGACACACTAAGTATTGTGCTACAATACCTACTTCTTTCCCATAAGAGATAAGTTGAATTGGCCAAGGGTTAACTATTCGATTCTCTAACTTAGTCCATACCTTTTGCTCAAAAAGGGTAAACTTAGGAAGAAGTGATATCATGTAGAGATAGACATTAAGGACCGTGTAAGTGGAAACATATCTAATGTTCTTTACAATATCAAGAAAGTTGAATTATATAGGCTTTTTCTTTTTTAAAATTTATTTAATAATGTTTCATTCAAGTTAATGTTCTTTACATTATCAAGAAAACCATATCTAACTATACACTTACCTCTTGTATTTTATTTCATGGGCTAGATAAAGCTTAGGTCTATTGATAAATTAGTGTTCATTAGACATGACACATGTTGGTCATGAAGCGTATGGAATAATCTAATTAAATTGAGTGTTATTTACATTGTACATTTTCTAGATAAATCTTCGCTTGTGGTGCGGCATCACAGGTATGCTAATGTGTGATGAACGTAATAATATCGCATTAGATGTATGCACAAAGCCTTACTTGGAGTAGGTTAGGCTTGTGGAGTTGAGTCGCCTATTGTTCATCTAACTAGATTGGCATATGATCACTACCTTAGTGGAAAGGTTGAGATGAGAGACTTATGCTTTTCATATGGCTCATGGAGAGGTCAACCTTACTCCCCAGGATGTTGAGGTGCAATATAGTCTCCCCATTAATGGACATGCAATGACATAGAGCACTTCTCTCAATAGGGCTATCGCCTTAGTAATGCCTTTAACCATAAAAACATTAGGGGAAGATGTATCAATTTGAATTGGTTATGAAATACATTTCGATTCCTACCTATTAAGGTTGACGATGAGTATGTTAGGGGACATGCATGAGCTTTCATCTTGTAGCTCATGCGAGGATTTGTCTTTTGAGGTAAATTGAGTTCCTTGGTCCACCTTATGTTCCTACCACTATTAGATTACTCAAGCATAGCAAGGTACTATAGTTGGGGAGTCAGTTATCTAGTATGGTTGTATCGACTGTTATGCATCACATCCAAGTCTATGATTTGTGATATAGGGTCCAGCGATTCTCCTTCAAGTGTAGGCTCGGAACAAATTCCCCTACATCGCCCCATGACTAAACATGAGATGTGTATAAACACTTGGAGGCTTAATGACCCGATGAAAGATGGCGCAAGATACCAAACAACACCTACCCATGTTATCTCAACCTATCGAGAGGCACTTGCTAGGAAGACTCCAAAACAAGTATTATGTCTACAATTTTAAGCTTTTTGTTCAATTTTATTTCTTAACACTAACTTTTTCAACATTATATTTTAGGTAGATTGGCAACTATACTTAGATGAGGGCGTTATAGGTATCTTCCCTCCTTCTATAGCCATAGGAGAGCAACTTGATGACGTAAATGTTGCTCATTTGCTTCCATATAGTTGAGTGGTGCTTCCCAAAGCACATCGTTTAGTGATTTGGTGGTTTTCAAATGATTCCACTAACTGTCGACATTAAGGACTTATTGTAGTAGATAGACCAACGAAGGATAGAAAACACGACTAGTATATATTACATATGCTTTGCTTAGCTATGCAGTAAGAGTAACATGCGCAAATTATACTAATATAAGGCCCTACAGCAATTGAGCATAAGTACCGTAGGTGGTGAAAGCACATTACATGTCAATATTTGAATTATAACTAAGCTTTGCTTGGACAGTTCGTTAATAAAGTTTCTACGACCACTAGTAGTTCAATAACTTAACTTGGAATGACATGTTTTCTTCTCCTTCTTGGTGTAGCATATTGGTGTCTACTTGATAGCGTATTGGTGTCTACTTCTAACTCATTTGCAATTCTACTCGTTGAGTCTCAGTTGTATCCTCCCTTTACTCCACTAGCTTTGCAAAAGAGACACTAGATGCCTACTGTGGTGGACGGCTACATACAACTGCTTGTTGGGTCAAACAATCTTTTTTTTTTTTTAATAAGTTAGTCTTAATCCACTGGTTGTTTTTGTTTGGTCGATCAAGCTATCCCTAAGACTTAAGGTGGCTATTTCTATTTTTAAAATTTTCACACTTTTTAATTCCTTAATTTTATCTTTCTAATTCTTTATTTTTTTATTCAATTACATTTATTTATAATACATCTAATTATTTAATTTTTTATTTTTCTAATTTTTAAATTTCATGTTTTTATTATTTTTCAAATATATATATTTTAATTTCATATGCTTTTTTTTTATTTCAATATAATAGCCATGCAAATGCTACTTTAGTGCAACATGGCAAACAATAGATACGCATATCAAGTGAGTTAGAATCCCTTACTTAACTTTTACTTTAAAAAATTGAAAATTTGATTCTTTATTTGAACTTATTCCAAACGTTAATCTACTTCGATATAATTTTGCCATTTTCATTATGATCCATTCCAAATTACAAAAAATAAAAAAAAAATCATCAAAATATAGAGGTATAAGCACTTATTTTTCATTGCGATGGATTAGGTTCAATAGCCTTCTCCTCAAAGTTATAAAATGGTAGTTGGACAAAAAAAAAAAACTTCACTCATACAAATTGATATCATTCGCTTATAATCAGATATTTAGTTGTTGATTTAGAATGTAGATTCATTAATAGAAGCTTTTACATTTTTAAAACAATTACAGGCTTTGTAGAAAAATAGTAGATTTAAATATATAAAAATCACTTATTCCTTCTTTCTTAATAATTCACATGTACTCTTATTAATATTTATTAACAAATGATACACCCGTGTTTTGGGTGTATCAATAATTGCGGGTGCATCAATAATTGTATTTGAAATAATTAATAAAAATAATTAAAATATAATGCACTTATAAGGTATGTCTATTAAAAATACATAGCTACGAAATTAAAAGTTAACTATTGAAAAGAATGCATTAAAAAACTTTTATATTTATTTTGTCAAATACTAAATTATGGAAAATCTAATAATGTTTCCCTTAACAAGTTTGTAGTTTTTTTTTTTTTTCGATGGTTATAAACTTCACTAAAAATGAAACAATGTTCAACAACAGAGACACATGCTACCCACCAAAGTAGCTAAACAAACAGGAAATCAAGCCTTTCAAAACAAAGTTTAATAGAAAGATAGGACATGAATTAGTAAAAGACATATTGGTTTTCTCCTGGAGCACTTACTTCGCCAAAGTGTCCGCTGCAGAATTTGCAGCACGAGGAAACTTGTGGAAAACAACATTATCAAAGAACACAATATTAGTTCTACGCAAGGTTAGAGCTGGATGGCAAATATTAAAAAAGTTTGTAGTTAATTTATTGTATAATGATGGTGTTATATTGGATAATAAAATGATGGTGTTTAATAAAATGATGATGTTACAATATTGTTATAAAAAAGATAGTTACTGTGATGATGTTGAGAGAAAAAGATGGAGCAGAACCTGAACTCCAAATCACACCATTTTTGTTTAATCGTAGCGTAGGGTTGTGGGAGAAATTAATAGAAAAAAAGACAGAAGTTATTGGAAAAAGAAATGCAAGTTAACAAATTTGTCTGTATTATAATAAATTTATAATTTTAGAAAGCTAATTTAATATTGTTTTTTTTTTTTGTTATATAATAGGAGATTGAAGAGTTAAATAGTAATTTAAAGGGGAAAAAACCAATGGCAATTAGTTAAGGTCCCTCTTGCTTAAATAAGATATATATATATATAGCTGTTAGACAATGAACCCACAAAACTGTAAATGCCAAATCGTAATAGCAAAATAATTATATATATTATTTTACGTTAAGAATTTTGTGACTTCAACACATCATGGATGCATATTTCTCTAATCGAGTTGTGTATAATCTATCTTATCAAATAAAAATAAACTTAACACCCAAAATCACAAATTCACAATTGATTAAACACCATGTCCATTACTTTAAAAAAAAAAAAAATAGAGAGCACTACATGGCTTCCATTTCAGAATTTACGGAAAATTTTACTTCAAATTTCATTATATGTCTTTGATAAAATCAAAAATTTACTCCAACTTTCATATCCAATTATCCATGCTTCTTCTTATATTAATTTTATGTCTAGAGATGTTGATGAAAATTGTGATTCATGGTAGCTAAATCTAAACAATAACATTTTGTTGGAAGGTTCCAATCACATAAAGTTATAAAAGCTATTCATCTAGGAATTCCAATTCAAGATGAATTTATATTATTATTTCCTTAGTTTGTGTTGTAATTTTGAAAGTACCTTTATTGATTGATTAGGCATCAAGGAATTCCTATTCATGATTACTTTATATTTTAGTTAATTACCAATTTCATCATTGATTAATATAAATTAAAATAAAAATCGTGCCAATAATTGCCATAATATATAAATAGCAGATCATACATCCGTGTTATAGGTGTAGAAAGAAATACATATGAAATTATTTTAAAAATGACATATTATAATATAAGTGTTTGAAAAATTCAAAATACTTACAATCCTATATAAAGGATAACTATCATATGAAAAACTAAATATAATTATATAGATAATTTATTTACTTAAATATTTAGCATTTTTTGCAAATTCAGAATGCAATGCTATATCTTTTATATTTATTTATTATATTTGACTAGAAAAAATAAAAAAGATCGAAAAAAATTAATTATCTATATAATTGAAGCCCCTATAATGGTTTAGTTTATTATCTTAGATGATAATCACTTATGAGTAATTTTATTTCTCACTATCGATTATTATTCATAACGTTATTCTTGACTAATAGCTATATATTTTAATATTAATTTATGATACCCCTACTTGTACATGCAATTAAATTTTTTGATATAGTGAAATTTATAATATAAACACATTATAAATATGAGTAAAAGCTAGAACTACACAAGTATATAGAATGCGATTAAAATAGAGAATGTTACTATCATTTTTAATTATTCCTTTCATCTTCCATTTCCTAGATTATTCATTCATTTAATCAGAATTCCATTAAATTTGTATGGATTTTAAAGATTTGATGGTTAAGGTTATGGAAGGAAACACTTTCTTTAAGGATGTAAGATGGTGAAGTATAAATTACAAAACTTAATAGTGCCATTTATTGACAATAAGCAATATATGCTTCAAATAAGTACAAAAATTTGAGATTTATGAAAACATATTTATGCTTCATTAAACTATATCTATAAATTAATATATATTATATCAAAATTTAACAACATCAATACTATTAAAAAAGACATGTACATTTTCTCTCTTTTTCTTTTAATAAAAAAAAAGAACCAAATCAACATATGTAAATAATAAGTAATGTAATTTGCATAGATCGTGACTTATTGTAGTGCTAGGACCAATCATCATATGATCGATTGTTATGGTGGCATGGGTTGTTTATTTGGCTACACCACTAAATGTACTTCCAATTTTTTACTTATTCTATCTAATTTTGTTTGCTTTTAGTTACCATTTCCTTTTTGGATCGGATTCATAGATATCTTTTAACCTGTATTAGTGCCATGTATACAATGGAAAAGAAGTGTATAAATTTTTTTAATTACTTGTAAGTGTAAAATATGCTATAAAATTATCACTAAGATAATTGATAACGCCTCGCTGCTTTGGTCTTCTCCTCGCGAAACGTGGTAGATACTATTGATAGTCAGTTTTTGCTCATTTGACACTTGTCCATTCAGCTGTCGATATGCGGGGTAGTTGAATCTTTCGGTGTACCACTACATAGATGACACACGACATTTATGCCGAGTAAAATAAATTCGTTCCTAGTTTGAATTCAAATTCATGGCGCGAATGGTTATCATAAGTACGGTTATATTACATAACCGTTTGCTATCTCTACATATTAAGAGAGATTTCAAATTAAAAAGCTTCCATGTGTCTTAACAATTATCCTGACAACTACTTTAGACACTACGACCACTTATAAATACTGGAAAGGAACTTTGTAAGGTTGCTCTAACACTTTTTACTCACATACTTTCTATATAAAGTCACCTTACTAATTTAGGCATCAGAGTGGCCGCACAATACTAGCTCTGGTACCAAGCATTTCATTATCTTTTGTAGGATTTTCCTTCATCCCAAAATTCACCAACAACATTTGGCGCCGTCTGTTTTTCTCTAAACATGACCATATGGCTAAAACTAAGATGACTAGAAGTACAAGTACTGGTACTTCCTCCCAACACCCTGAAGGGAGGAGTAGGCATGTTGATGAGCAACGACTAGCTCGACTCGAGCAACTTTGTCTCGATTTATCCAAGGAAAATTCTGAGTTAAATAAAAAACATAAACAGATCCTTAACCTCCTTCATAAAAATATTCATCTAAATTAGAACAAGAGTATGGCGATCACGATGTCGACAATACCAACGATTCAATTTATTCACTTAAATTGCCAAAAAAGCAAGGTAAGGTTACAGTGAGACCCTTAGCTCTTGCTTTCAAGAAGATTGATAAAGGCAAGCAATTGCAACAGGTGCATCATGTGGGACCCTTGCATGTCAACACCCCTATTACAGCAACTAAGCAATTCTAAATCAAGAAAAGTCCTTTCATCCCAGATATTTTAGAAGAAGTAATACCTGAGCATATTAAGCTACCCCAATTCAAAACTTATGATAGGATGAAGGACCTTGAAGACCACTTGGAGTACTACTGTACACTAGCTAAGTTGCATGGTTTGAGTGATGCAATGGCTTATTAAGCCTTTCACTTAACTTTGAGGAATGTAGCCAGTACATGGTTCAAACATTTGAAACCAAATACCATTTCATGTTTCGATGAACTAGCAGAAGTGTTCCTTCAACACTTCCTTGCTAGCAAACTTCCTATTAAGGACTCTTTAATCCTTAACACCATTAAACAGAAGTTCGATGAGTCAATTAGGGATTACTAGGCTAAATTTATTGTTGAGATGGTTCAAATCCCTAAGTTGGATATGAGTGTAGCCCTCAATGTCGTAATCGATGGAGTCAAGCCCCATAGGGACTTTTTCAAATCACTTGCAAAGAACAAGCCTAAAACTTTTGCTGAGTTCAAGGCTATAGCCACCTTATACATCCGTTAGGAAGACAACATAAAGGCACAGCATGAGACCAACTAGAGCAGAGGAGATAGAAAAAATGATAAGCAAAAAAGTGCAAAGGATAAACTCGGCGTGGACGATGACTAACATTCAAATGTCGAAAGGAAGAGACCAAGGATTCCGATATACTCATCTCATACGCCTGTCAATCGTCCAATTTCGAACATTTTGATGAAAGTACGTAGGCAAAGAGGCATCCTCCAGTGGTCAGAAAGAATGAGAAGGAATCCCTTAAGAAGAAACTCCAATAAATACCATGATTTCCATCGTGACAAATGTTACAATATGGATGAGTGCATTCAACTCAAGAATGCAATTGAAGATGTGATACAACGTAGGCACCTACAAAAGTTTCTATCACATGATACTGAAAGAATTGAAAAACCGTCTTAGAGGAGACATAAGGAACAAGAAGATGACACTCGGCTAGCAACGGCCGTGAGAAATGCAAGGGATGTTAATCCTAGTAGAGCACCCAACGAAGTAATTACTACCATTGTAGGCGAACTTACTATAGGCCAGTCAAGCTCTTTAAGCTCAATTAATGCTAAAAATTACGTATGCATCATTTAAGGCAAAAAGGTGAAGATCTGCAATATAATTTCTTTTAGATAGGAAGATTTCAAAGGTATCTAGAGGCCAGATGACGACGCACTTATTATTAATGCAAGGGTTGCCAACTTCGAAGTCAAGAAAATTCTTGTTGATACATGAAGTTTGGCTAACATCATTTTTTAGTATGCATTTGACCAATGAGACCTAAGATCAAGGCTCAATTAAGGTCTTATAAGTATGATCTCTATGTCTTCAATAATTAGCCTATCCAAGTAGTTGGAGTAATCACATTGCCGATTCAGATTGGCGATGATGAGCATATTGTAAAGGATAAGGTGGACTTTTTCGTCGTTAAATGCTAGTCCCCGTACAACATGATAATGGGAAGGCCGTATCAACACTTATTCAGCATTGTCTCTTTAATTGCACATCTGAAAGCTAAGTTCCCCACTCTTACGAGAATTGGTGCGTGCAAAGGAGATCAACAAATGACACGATCCTTATATATAAGGGCCTTGAGACGAGATGAAGTATTTTAAGTTAAAAACTGTCTTAGAAGGCAAAGTCAGTCGGCATAGAGAATGCTAAAAATGATATTGAGGAAATTCCTTTAGGAAATGACCCCAGGAAGACAACAAGGATAGGAAAACCCTTGTCAGCAGATGTTTGGCAAAGTTTGATTGACTTTTTGCAAGCTAATGTTGATGTGCTTACATGGTTACCTTCAAATATGCTAGGTATTCCGAGAGAAGTTACGGTACATAATTTCCAGATTGATCTGAACATGAAGGTGGTCTAACAAAAAAAACAAAGGCATTTTGCACTAGAGTGACAAGCAGCAATAAAGGAAGAAGTCTAGAAGTTATTGAAGGTAGGATTCATCTAGGAAGAGCCTTATCCAACTTGGCTAGCCAATTTTGTACTAGTCAAGAAGTTTAACAGCAAATAGAGAATGTGCAAAAACTTCACGGATCTTAACAAGGCCTATCCTAAGGACTGTTTTCTACTGCAAAAAATTGATCAAATGGTAGATGTAACCATTGGATATGCGTTACTTTCCTTTATGGATGCTTTCTCTTGTTATAACCAGATCAAGATGGACAAGAAGAATGAAGTCCATACGTTCTTTGTCACTAACTTTGGAATGTATTGTTATACGGCGATGCCCTTTAGGCTCAAGAATGCTGGTGCAACATACCGAAGACTTGTTACCAAGATGTTTACACCCCAAATTCACAAAAACGTCAAACTATATGTCGATGACATGATTATGAAGAGTGTCATGCTCTGAAGCGGCAGAGTCGTAACAACCCTACCGTGTAAACCATTTTAAGATAGAAGTTAGCCTTACAACCACTATCCTAGATCTGATCTACACAAGGTGTTTACGACTAACCCGCTTTGAAGTAAACAGTTTGTAATTTAAATAAATCATTTACCTAAGAAAGTGAGAAAATATATATATATATACAAAAATTTAGTTATTACAAGTAACGTTTACAATATTTTTTCGTAATATATTTCCTAGTTATTACATTATTCAGAAATGAAAAATTCTAAAATAAAAGCTTAGACCTTAAAAATATATGTTTATTTTTCAAATGTTTTTCTTCACTCCTCAAGATCCAGCAGTTGCTAGCTTCAGAGTAGTTGTATGTCGCTTCTTAGTCGGCACCTGCACGACGTCTATAGGGATGTGAGCAACCATAGCTCAGTAAGCTAGGATAGAGGACTTAAAACTATATCATAAACATAACAAAGTTATCAACCAACTTATTAGGTGCAATACATGTTCAAGCAAATGCCATCATACGACGTTGTCTAGCCCATCGTAAGATTAGAGAAATTGCGCCCGCTCTAATCTAGGTTAAGGAGTTGCCATTAATGCAACAGCTTACGACCAAACCCAGGCTTGTGCAATGGAGACATCACTCCTCTTGCGACTACCTTCAAACCATTGACTTCACCCTCGCCGTGACCTCTTCTCCTGTCACTTAGTGCAACTAAGGGTAAAGAAGGGATCCTTCTGTAATCCTATGCTATCCTTTTCGAAAGGGTTGGTATTTGGCTGGAGAATCCTAGGTTTCCCCTAATAGGTTGCCATGCAGGTCCGATTATGATTACAAGTCGTATATTTGATTAGGTTTAGTTTAGGGTGATCAATTATTTCATACAAATCATACAATACAAGCCATAACAATAAACAAAATCATAGCATCACTCATAATTAAGCACATGCACACAACCAACTATCTAACAAGCATAACCAAGCATAATCTCAAGCCTCCAAAATACAGCAACGTATTAATCTCAACTTACCTCAACTCCTCGCTCACTCACTCGAGGTCCGACTCGCTCAGACCATTGCCGATCATCCTTATAACACAAATGTAGTTTCAATTTTTCATGTAACTATTATAGGTTCGTTTTATCCTATAACACTTATTGTTATGCTTTGTTTAGAGTTTAATATACCTAATTATCTAGGTCTTAAGTCTTTTACGATTATTCTAGGTATGGGGTTAGGTTCGGGTTCGGTTTCCGTATCAATTTCTAAATTAAGTTCTAGTTCAATTTCTAAGTACCGTTTTATACTCGAACCTTAAAAATTCGTTTCAACTCATAATGTAAAATTAATCACATTACTTCCAAATATCCTAAATACCATCATTACCCTTAGTCGGTATTTTATTCTACCCGGTACACTTAAATCCTTATTAGTGTACCGAATTTACTCCTGATGTAAGAAATTTTTTACATTTTTTATATAATTACATAAATTTAAGTTTTCTATCAGTTTTATTATATATCCCTATTATTTATATAATATCAATTTTCATTCTAATATTTTCTATTTATTATATTTCCAATAATTACATATTATGTATTATCACCTATTATGTATATAATATACATCTAATATTTCTATCACTCTAATTACCATCTCTCAACGTCAATTATCATTTCAAAGTGTCTAAATTCATCCTAAATCAGATTTTACACCTAATTACCCTAATTTACAAAATTAACTTAAAATTTACTATTTTTCTCTATTACTCATTTACTATATAATTAACCTAATAATTATATCTAACACCCTAAATGCTATAAGTATCATACTTCATCAGATTTCAACATCCTAAAACATATAATTATTCACTAAATCAATAATTAACTATTTAATTACTTAATTAACCCTAAATTACCCATTTTATGCCTCATTTTAAGGCCTAAAAATTATCTAAAATTTTCAAAAATTAATTTTTGAAAACAAGTCTCATAGCACCGTTCTATATCATCTAAGTAGTCTATACAAAAATTTTGGGTTCAAAACTACATTCCTAAGGTCATTTATTTTTAAATCGAAACATGCATGGTTTTGCATGATTTCGCATGATTTCTTAAGGATTATATATCACGGGATACATTTTCATCAAAATAATATTTTTCCTAAAAAATACATACAAAAATATTTCAGAATAACAAAATTCATAATTTTCTAAGAATATTTACTATTTTTACAAAATTACACAAAATCAGGCTAGAAATCGAACTCACTAGTCTGGGCGGCTCCGGCCGCCGTGGCCTTGTCGGCCAGTGTAGGCGCTACCACCACTGTATAGTGGTGGTGGCCGTCCACTCTCAGGTACTCGTCTGGTGTGGGTTCCCCTTTAAGGCCCTAATTGCACAGTTTTCTTTTTTTTTTTTTCTAACCCAAATTTTCTCTCAATTTCACCACTCTCTATTTTTCTCACTCTTCAAACTGACCAAATGAGCTTCTGAAATTTTCTTGCTATATATAGAGCTTTAGAGAAATTATTGTGCATTAATTTGATTAGATAACTACCTTATCTTCTTTCAATTTGCCTTTTATGTTGTTCTAATTTAATTGGCTAATTTTTTTCTTATTTTCCCCAGCTGCCACGACCTATATTTGGATCATTCCTTATTTTTTTTATTTTTCTTTATTTTTTCTTAATTAATTATGAATTTTCTTTAATTATTTAATAAGTATTTAGCTAATTTAAGTAATTTCACGTATTTTTATACACGTAAATACATGTGGAGTATATGTGAACATTCCTAATTATTATTTAAGTCATTCTATGATTTTTAGTATACATATAATCTATATCTAGTAATTTATTAGTTATTAGATTACACTTTTTGCCTTTTCGATAATTAATAATTATTATACTTAAAATTTGAAAATTTTATAGTCTCCTATTTTATTACTTATTTTCTTAAATTCAAGTTTACAGAGTCATTTTTACTAATATTTCTAGCTTTATTTTATAATTTAGGCTTAATCGAATTTTTCAACCGATCGAAACCTCAAGTGGCTGATTATGGGGCTTACAAAGAGTGTGAAGGAAAATCGGCATCTTGCCAATGTGGAGGAGAGGTTTGCCACATTGAGGAGATACAACATAAAACTTAAGCTATAGAAATGTGTCTTTGGTGCAACATCAAGGAAATTTCTTAGATACATGATTACTCAGCAGGACATTGAGGCCAATCTGAGAAAATTGAAGCCATAAGGAAGATGATATCACCCTGTATGGTCAAAGAAGTACAGGAACTCATTGGGCAAATTGTCGCCCTCAACAAATTCGTATCAAGAAGTGCAGATAGGTGCACAAAATTCTTTAAGATTTTAAAGAATCTAAAAGAATTCAACTGGACCGACGATTGTGAAAGAGTTTTCAATGAGCTCAAAGAATTTCTTGTGTCACCACCGATATTCTTGACACCCATTCCTAGAGAAAAGTTATATTTGTATCTATCAGTCAACTGTTGAGCTCTTTTCTTTGTACTGGTATGAATTGACAGCAAAGAGCATCAACCTGTTTTCTGCGTGAGTCATGTTCTACAGGGGCTAAAGCTTCGATACATAAAGATTAAAAATTTTGTATTAGTAGAGGTTCTCTCGGCAAGAAAGTTGAAGCCATATTTCGATGCTCACCAAATCATTATTCTCACCAAGCAGCCATTGTGGCAAGCATTGCAGTAGCCCGATTCTTCAAGGAGAATGATGAAATATGCCCTAAAACTTAGTGCCCATGGTGTATAATATAAACCTAAAAGAACACTAAAGGTCCAAGTACTGGCGAATTTTGTAACCAAATTCATTGGTGATGAAGATTGTATGGAGATAGTCAAGAAACCTATCTAGTTCCTTTACGTCGATGGTTCCTTAACGTGAGAAGGAAGTGGTGTAGACCTAGTTCTTCAAGGCACCCATAATCTCAAAGTTCATTATGTTCTGAAATTCGAATTCTCAACCAATAACAATGAAGTAGAGTATGAAGCTCTAATTGCCAAATTGAAACTGGTAAAAAAAATTGGTACCAAGAAACTTGAAGTGTTCTTTGATTCCCAACTTGTGGTGAATCAGATCACCGGAAGTTACAAGGCAAGAGAAGAAGAGACAAGCAAGTACCTATTGGTGGTACGAACGCTCGCAGAAGAATTCCTATCTTTCTCTATTTACAAAATCTCGAGAAGCAAGAATATTGCTGCCAACAAGTTGTCGAAGTTAGCCAATATGACATTCCTTAAGCTGGGCTAGAAACTTTTCGTCGAGTTTCTTCCATAGAAAAGCTTATCTACTCTCTCGTAGAGCTATGAGTTAGCTCTTTGCTCGAGAGAAGAATCGTGGATGGATTTCTTAGTGAATTATCTAAAAGAAGGTACTCTCCTTGACGACAAAAAAGGGGCATAAAGATTGGCTTTCCAGGCTGCAAACTACATGCTGATTAATGGTTAGCTATATAAGTGTGGCATATCTCAACCTTACCTTTGATGCATTTCCCCAAGAAATGCCTAGAGGGTGTTATCTGAACTACATGGTGGCATATGCAGTAACCATGTAAAGCCGCAAATACTGTACATTCAAGCACTGCAACTCGGCTATTACTGGTTGACTTAAGAGAAGATGCAAAGGACATTGTTTAGCACTGTCCTTAATGCTAAAAGCATGAGTCACCGAGTAATGCGCCTGCAACCGAGTTATGTAACCTGATAAGCCCTTAGTCATTCGCTTAATGGGGGCTAGACATCCTCGGACCTTTTTCAAAATCTATTGCCCAGTGACAATTCGTCATTATTACCGTAAATTATTTTACCAAATGGGCTGAGGCTGAGGCAGCGGCAAAGATCACCAAACAGAAGGTGGAAGCATTTGTCTCCATTTCCATCATATCAAAATTTAGAGTTCTTCATATGATAGTTATGGATAACAACTTGCAATTTGACAACAATAAGTTTCGAGCATTTTGTGAGAAGTATGGCATTTGCCTCAACTATACGTCTGTAGTACACTCTCAGACAAATGGACAAGTCGAAGCCGTTAATAAGATCATATTACACAGCTTAAAAAGGAAGGTAGATCAAGTTAGGGGGAGATGTGTAGACAAACTGCCAACGTCCTATGGGGATACTGAATCACTTACAGAACTGTGACGGTAGAGATACCATTTAAGTTAACATATGGTACGGAGTCGTATTGCCGATTAAGTTCAATTTGACTAATCTGCGAACGCATAATTTCGATGTTATGCTTAATTAAGTTGGATTGACAGTAAATTTGCACACTATTGAGGAAATTTGAGATATTGCAAGAGTTAGGGTCGCGGCATACTAGCATAGAATGGCAAGGTACTACAATCAAAAAGTGAAGCATAAGGTTTTCCAACTTGGAGATCTGGTTTACTGTAAGATGGAAGTCATAGGTGTGAGAGCTAGTCAAGAAAAGCTTGGTGCGAATTGGGAGGATCCTGTCAGGATCTGGGAAGTAATTGGCGAAGGAGCTTATTGACTAGAAAGGTTAGATAGATTATCATCCCTTGAGCATGGAACTCTGAGAGTCTGAAATTATATTTCAGTTAATTTGTTAGATGATTTTTGTCGTCACTCATTTGGCAACAGCCAACATGTTTGTAAGACTACAATACTTATTTATGAGAATTACATTTGAAGTCTCGTTATGTTTGTTTTCATTATAATTGCTGAATTAATGAGTTCTAGGTTGCACGGTAAATGAACTGATCTAAGTTCTAGCTTAACATGGTTAACGAACTATACAAATTAACCTTACGGTTGGGTAATGCAGCTAGTCTACGCCTCAAACGACTAACGGATAGTATAAAAATGATAAGTAAGTGAAATAAAACATGCCAAGAGATAGTTGGGCGTGTAAAATAAAACATGTCGAGAGATAATTGGGCGTGTGAAATAAAACATGTTGAGAAACAAATAGCGTGTAAAATAAAACATACTAAGAAATATCCAACGTGTGAAATAAAACATGTTGACAAATAAGAGCGTAAAGCAACACACATATACCATACACGTTGTAAAAGTGTAGTACATAAAATTATACATATTAACCTTATGGTCGAATAACGCGGCTAGTCCACGCCTCAAACGGCTAACGGATAGTCTAAAAACGACGAACAAGTGAAATAAAACATACCGAGAAATAGTTAGGCATGTGAAATAAAACATATCGAGAGATAGTTGGGCTTGTAAAATAAAACGTGTCGAGAGATAGTTGGGTATGTGAAATAAAACATGTTGAGAAACAAATAGCGTGTGAAATAAAACATGCCGAGAAATATTTAGCGTATGAAATAAAACATGCCAAGAAATAACTAGTTTGTGAAATAAAACATGTTGATAAATAAGAGCGTGAAGCAACACACATATATCATACATGCCGTAAAAGTGCAGTACATGAAATTAAACGTATTGGAGACTTGCAAAATGTATTTTCGCTCAACAAGGGTTATAAGCACTCAACATTGCCTTAAAGATATTTCAATTGATAATTACACGAGAATGCAATGTGTAAATACAATAAAAATCCTATGGCCTATTCTCAGATTCAGCATAAGTGATTTTTAGATCAGTAGCTGGGGCTTCTTCAGCAACTGGGGTCTCAGAATGGGTAACTTCCTTGGCATGAGCTGCATTATTACCTTGATTCATACTCTCGGCACTTGTATTGTCACCTTCATCTTCATCGGCACTACTAACTTTATCATCAACACTACTGACTTTGTCATCGATGTTAGTAAAGTTAAGACAAGAGAGATCATAATTAGGGTGAAGCTTCAAGATCTCTTTTTTTGTTGCTTGGACTCCCTCCAACAACTTCTTCTATAGAAGTCTCTCATATTATCGATTAAGAGTAACTATATCGAGAACCTCTTCAACCGATACTCTTCTCCTTACAGTCTCCTCTAACTTGGCTACATGGCTCTGTAAGTTCAAATTGTTGGTCTGCAACTCCTCTATCTGTATTCTAAGCTTATCTTCATCCTCGCTCATCGTGTAAATAGTTCGGCCCAAGCCCTTGCACTCTTCTTTCTTCTATAACTCCTCTTTTAGGCCTTCAAGCATTTTGTACTGCTCTTTCATTTTAACCTTCAAGCTTGAGATTTCATCGACGGCAAGGTTATGTGCCAACTTCTCAGCAGCAAGGTCTTCTTAGAACTTTCTCACCTCCATCTTAGCCCTTATCCTCACATTCTCGACAGCAATAGTTTAAGCTTTCGATGCATTGTATGCATCCTTAACTTTCTGCAGCAAATTCATTTAACACAATTAGGAATGTTTGGGCATAACACATGGATACAACTGAAAGAAATTACCTTCTTCGCCTCTTTGTTGGTCTAATCCAAAGTAGTCAGAATGTGGCTGCTCATTTGGAAAAGGAAATGTGTTAATAACTTGAACGAATTTCATAATTAAAAGTAATGATTATGGATACTCACATCATACAGTTTGGCCGCGATATGGGCCTTATTGTAACTGCCAACCCTGCCGACATCTTTCTTGGCAATATTTCTGTTTTTCGAAAGAATAATCCTTTTCATTAGAGCTAAAGATTTTGTTCTATCTCCTAGGGCTGAGTCATTATTTAAAATTTGGTGCCTTTAACAAGAGATGAAATACTTGCTAACCTCATTGCTAGGGATGAATTCAGCACTACTGATGCCAAGAGCTTTTGACCACATAGCCTTCTTTGTCCTTTCGTCCAAGCCTCTAGATTTCTTGGTAGGTGGTTGGCTAGCGAGTTCCTTCCCTAATCTTTTATCAGCACTCAGTACCGCCTCAATTACTAGTGATCACCCTTCTGCGGTAGTGGCATTCTCATCCTCTTCATCGGGATGTGTCTCTTGACATTTATCATCCCTCGGCTTAATAGAAGTTTGAATAATCTCGACCGGAGGCTTCTTAGAATGAACAACTTCAGTCGGCAGTGTCTTCTCACTCTTCTTCCGCCTTTCGGCTAGACGGGAGGTCTTTTATACTGCCACCTGCTTCGCTGCAGCCTCCTTTACAAGTTTCTTTGCCATAGCAAGCCGAGTGGTAGTTGTTGAGGTAGTCGCCCTCTTATTAGCCTTGGCCTAAGTTAGTAGTTTGGTTGGATTCATCTCACCAGCACCCATATTTGCAATACGAGTAAACGAATTAATATAAACATGGGAAAAAGATAAACTTACATTTTCCATGCCAAGCAAGGCTCAAAGGCCACAATTCTCTCCCCAAGTCTTAAGAACAACTTTCTTCTTATGGCTATACTTGGCACGGCGGTAACTCATTAGCATACCTTCTTTTTTAGAAAAGATTGGGTCTCCATTTTCGTAACGTCGTATAATTCCCTCAGTATCCTAGAAGAACATTTTGTTCCTCTTGTTTTTTTGAATTTTCCTTACTATTGCTACATCATTTAGTATCAGATCTATATCTTTTGTATGTATCGGCTCAGTCCATTGAGTCTAAAAGTCCAAGTCTTGGTCAGACACTATTGATACCATCTTATCACGTTACTTGTGAATCTTAGATTCTAACCCATCCATGAACTTACATTTATGCCTCATAGTAACAAAGTACCATCCATCAAGCTGCCTCCGAATAGTGAAGAAAAATCGAAACAGCTAAAGCGTAGTCTTGATTTCGACTTCTTCGTAGACTATCTCAAAAGCTGTCAGAAGCCGGTATGTGTTAGATAAGAACATACTCAACGCGACTCTAAAGTAGTTGAAAAAACCCTTAACAAAAACCAAAAAAGGTAAGTGTAACCCAAAATCCAAATATTTCAGGTATATATGGAACTTGCATTTCCTTGGGAAGCATACCCTCTCCCCATCAAGTTCCATGTTTCAGGAAGGTCTCACTAGTACTGATTATATTTTGTGACAAGAACTCTATCGACGGAACTAGTGGTTCCATTTAGAGAGTTGCGAGAATAGGCTATTGTGTTGTATAAATATCTTGCTAATATAAATATCTTGCTAAGATAATTATTTACAAGAAGTTCGTTAATTCGAGTAGGTTTATCCCACCTTACCTCCATACTGTCGATCGAGTTGCTCAAAGAACACGTCGCCTTACTCCTTAGTTGGGGGGGAAAAGTAGCCTCAGTTTCCATTGCCTCAGAATCAGAGATGATAAGTCGATAAGTAACTTTGTGAACCATACTTGAATGGTTATGCAAAATGATATAGCTTTATTCTTTTTTCCTTATCTACGATCACTTTAAATCTTTTAGTTTTTTACTTATGAGCAAATTCGGATTATGGACAAAAAATCATCTATACAAACGGGCATCAATTATCATTATAGTTATATTTTATTGTAATCTAAATTTTGGTCATACAACATATGCACATAAGGAAGATGAGAGAGAAAACAGAAAAAGGAGAGAAATCATTAAGAAGAGAGATCATAAGATAAGCATAAATGAAAAAATTAGGTTTTTGGAAGTATGAGAGATTAACAGGAGAAAATCGGTTGACACACCAATTTTATTTTTAGTATAAAATAATTATAGTTTTAATAAATTATTTTTAATGCTAATTTTTTTGCAATAAAATTTTAATTGAAGGGTTAAATGATAATATTTAAAATGTGGTTATTTAAGTGCCAATCCATTTTAATATTGTAGATACAAATATATATATGAAGTTAATAACCTCTTATTCAATTCGATATTTTTAATCTATAATTTTTTTTAAGCTAGTAAACTCTTATTTAATTCCACATTTATAACTTATAATTTCATTTTTGTCTCTCTCTACTTATTTTACTATAGATTTAATATTAGTTTTCAAATCCTATTTAGCTTTTTCTCTCCACATTATTCATCTAATATAAATATATAGAGAGAGATAAACAACATAGAGAGAGGATCTAAGGAAAAATAAAATAAAATTATAGATTAAAAATATAGAGTCAAATAAAAAACTACTAGCTCATCATAGTGAAAAACCCATTTTTAAAATTTATTTTACTTAGTCTTATATGGGCATCGAAATAACTTAGATGAATAATTATTTTGTAACTTTTCTAAAAATTAATTGTCATAATATGAAACCCGCTTTTTTGATATGATAATTGATAATGGTACATGGTCTCTTAAATGAAATCATAAAACGTGTAGACAGAAAGAAAATCTTCCAAGACAAAAGGTGTACTATAACAATGGAAGACCTTTCCTAGCTCGGATCATCACCGCAGTCGTCTCTTTCGTTTCCGTGTGAATTTTGAATCAGCGAGAGAGAGAGAGAGAGAGAGAGAGAGAGAGAATGACGGTTGAAGCAGGGATAGGTTATGCCCTAATAGCGCTTGGACCATCTCTCTCGTTATTCATCTCCGTCATATCCAAAAAACCCTTTCTTATTCTCACCGTCCTCTCCAGGTATTCAGCTTTCAAAACCCTAACGTTCCACTTATTACATTGTGAAAAAGCACTTCACCACTTGAAATTTGTATGCAGTTTTGAAGTCTCGTTGATGGCACTTAGTTCTGGAAGAACTGTGTTAGCAATTAGTGTACGACCTAAACTGAAAATTGAATATATTGTAAATTATAATTCTTTGACTATTAATTTGAATGACTGTATGAAAGAGCATTTATATGTGAAGTTTCTTGATCTGCAAGCTGCCGGTATCTGGTTCCTTTTTTGTTGTAATGTTGCATTGACAAATATTAAACATGGTATGTTTACACCAATTCATTGACTATAGAAACTCAGCATGTAGGAATTTTCGTAATTGATTCAATGGGACGGACCAGTAAGAATTTACTGATTCGGTACTGACTGAAAAACTTGTAAAACAGCAGTGGTCACAGCAATTCAGTACTTAATCAACAATGGTAAATTGTAGTAGGAAAATTGTAATGATAGCTGCCAAAGGAAGAAATCTTTCTTTCTTTTGTGTAGATTATGTAAGTAATGTTGAAAAAGTGGTAAGTTTCTCCTTTGGGGCTTTAACTGGTGTGTATGGGGCACCTGTTAATGGGATTTAATGTTAATTCATATGCTATGCAGCTATTGGTTCTGCAAGAATGTTTTTTGTATTTCGGGCAGTAGAATACTTTATGTGAAAGAAAAGCGATCAAATGTGCTCTCTCTTACACCCATTTTTACAGCGGAAACTGGACATGATCGGTCCACTAGCCTAGTAGGACAGCACATATGTGGAGATATTAAAGATATATGACCTTTGTGAAAAATTAAATGTGTAGGCATTGAATTAATTGCATGAAAGGAAACAGATTAAAGTGTCCTTGTGTACAAGTTGGTTGCATCATCTTAAGTTTGGTAATGCTTTGATAAAAATGGCTATATGTATTGCATGCAGTACGCTCCTGTGGCTTATAAGCTTAATTGTGCTGTCTGGGCTATGGAGGGCTTTTCTTCCTTTGAAATCAACAACATGGTGGCCTTTTGCTCTTCTTATAATCACTTCAGTTGGATTTCAAGAGGGTCTCAGGGTCCTATTCTGGCGGGTGTACAAGTATGTTTCGTTTCTGTTCATTGTGTTTTCCTTTTCATGCAAGTGGATATGCACGTATCCGCCATTGGACAGATTCTGCTCATATGCTTACCCTGTTGCTTTTTTATGGCAAGGTATGTACCTCAAGTTAGATGGTACCAAGGAAACAGTGTGAAGCTTACATATCCCAAAGAAAGAGCAACATGAAACTTTTTTGTTTTATTTTACCCTTTATACTTTCTCTTGTGCTATCATTTACTGTGGATATTCAATTTGTGGCATGATCCTTCTTATTGTAGTTGCTTGAATTTGTTAACTCTCCTTCATTCCTTTCTCTAGGAGGTTAGAAGATCTGCTGGATACATTTGCTGACAGGGTGTCCAAGCCTCGGCTTTTTCTTACTGATAAGATGCTGATTGCCTTAGGTAAGATCTTATCCTGTATTCAGACATAAAACAGAAAACCATCCTAGTGAGAGAGGGAGGGAGGGAGAAGTGTGAAGCTAAGCTAAGCATAGATGTATGCTTACATGTAAAAGGCGGTTAGAGGAGAGTGTGAAAGAGAGAGCGAGAACAGAGTTATCCACTCACACAATGCTGAATGCCAATGGAGTGGAGGAAGAAAAGACATAGCTGAGGAAGGAACACTGTCTTATTTATTTATTTTGATTAAATTACACAAGCTTGAAAAAGAAAATAAAAAAGATTAAATTACACAAGCACACCCAGGATTGTAACAAAGTTACTGGCACTTATGCTTTTTTAATTAAAACAGTGACGTGTTTGCATATATGAATTAGGTGGCATAGCATTTTTTTTTTAAACATTTAGCTGCCAAATATTTAAGACGTATTATATCTAGAAAAGCTGCATGATGAAAATGAACTTTCCACACCTGATTGCGAGAAGATCATCATTTATATTATTAGTGGGAAACATTTTGCAGAACACATGTTACTGGGAAATCTTCATCTTTGTTTTTCTTGCTTTCTCCATTGAAACAACGTGAATATACCAAGATTGTTTGGTTTCACTATTTTTTCAAGCCACCTGATTGTCTTGATGACTAATCCAGAAACATTAATGCAGCTGGTGGTTTGGGTCATGGGGTAGCTCATGCGGTCTTCTTTTGTCTGAGCCTGCTTACACCAGCATTTGGTCCTGCTACATATTTCAATGATCGGTGCTCAAAAATACCTTTCTTCCTTGTTTCTGGTAAGTTGAGTATTGCTGTGAATCTTTTATATTGAATAATTATAAGGAGAGTATGGTTTCAACCTTGGAAGTCCATGAACATCAATGATGGAGCAAGGGTCGGTTCAATAACAAACAAAAAGACATCGTAGATTTGATTGAACTTTTTTGTCTTCTTTTATATATATATATAATTATAACCTTATGCTAAAGGTATTATTTACACCCTTTTAAATGTTTTGGGTGATAAATATGGGATTTTACAAGTTTCCTTTTGTGGCAAATTACCCACCTGATGCTGGTTCTATTTGCTCGCAGCACTGATTGCTCTTGCATTTGTAACCATTCACACTTTTTCAATGGTGATCGCGTTCAATGGATATGCTGAAGGAAACAAAGTAGACCAGGTTTTTGTTCCAGCTGTTCACATGGTGGCGGGATTGATGGTAATGCTTGCTTACTTTCTACCTCCCCCTTGTGTTATTATTTTTCTGGGCTGCACAGTGACAGAGAGCACAAGTTACTTTCATATACTGCACATGCATGTTTTTTCACTTCTATACGGATGTGGATGAAACCATGAGATCAGATTTCTCGGTGATAAGTGTTAGCAATCAGTGTGAAAGGGGCTGAACGTCTCTGTAGTTCCTGAGCTCTCTTTTGATTTTCTTACTAGTTTTCCACTATAGCTACCTGAGAATCTATCTTCTTCATAAAATATATTAAACCTGTTATTGTCCTTTGAATTTTCTTATAGTCATCTATTATGCTGACAGAATATGGGATTTTGGTAATATTCATGTGTTGTTTTCCTTTCAGCTAACCGAATAAGCCTGTCTGTTAATCTCATTGTAGGATAATATATTTGTAAATAGAAAGAGAATGTGAAATGTGTCTTATAATTCATGAATAACATGGTGCATCTTTATGAGATTGTCACGTATGCAAATCTCTTAAAAGACAATTTTAATGATTAAGTGTTCTCTAGACCACAGACTGCATAGTTAAGCAATTAAACTACCCCATCTAGAAAATAGTTACACTTTGGATTACTTATCTTTTCAAATACTTCTTTCAGACGCTGGTGAATTTTGCATCTGGTGGTTGCGCTATTGGGATTCCCCTGCTTTATGTCATCGCAATTCTGACATTGTTGCACTGTGGGAAGATGGTCCTTAGAAGATTAGTAGAAGATCAAGCCAGACAAAGTATATCACAGTAAAGAGAAATGTACTATCCTACAATCTCATTAAGTTGGAATTTCCTACGCAAATATAGATAAAATACGACAGAAAGATGATGCTGACAGACTAAAAGCTTGTCCATGCTACACGAGGTTGTCATCTCAAAGCCTGTCCCGTGATGTTTAGTTATATTTATGTACAGTTGACTTCTTTGAATATTCTTTTCCTTTCTATTTCATTTTTTATCTGATTTGTTAAAAGATGGTGGCCCCTCGTTTTAGGCTGGATAATTTTGCTATATCATGCCTTTTTGGATCCTCGCTCGATAATATATAATTTAAATTTTACAATGTTACATACTCTCTTTATTGCGTCATAAGTTTAAATGAGCAAAAAAATGACAAACTTATTTATAGATTATTTGACCATGTTACTTAAAAATCCAGCAAACAATATGATGAATTTGAAAACCAATGTTGGTAATAATATTAATATCTAGCTATTGTATAACTTAAATTTATGGATTTTCTATATTTAATAAGGTTTTACTATTAAAACTTTTATTTGGATTGTGATTTTATAATAAATATAAAGATATTATATCATTTGTTTTTATAAAATTTAAATATTTATTATTTTTTCCCCTTATATCTATAAATAATTTATAGATTTAATTATAATTTTTTAATTGATAAATAGTATCAAAATTAAAATAAATGAGATATGATATAATAATAAAAATTATCAACCTTAATATAAACGGATTTAATTTAAATACAAGACACATTAGATCACCATTTTAGCCTTTCTGAACTGGAATCTATTTAGATATAAAAACTAGATATTATATAATAACACGAATCGTTAGTTCTATCCATTAGGTCAATTTTTGTTATGCATCTTTCTCTGTTCCGTTTTTGGCTATACTTGGGTTGTTTATGCTGAATATCTCCTCTTACATTCTTGTGATTACATCAAATTCACTATAGCAAAGCAGCTGTTCTCCTGATTTTATTGTCATGATTTGAGCCTCAACGTACTTGTCAAAGTAATGAGGCTCGAGCTTCAATTCTTGCTTGGATTTCCCCATTTTAGGGGTTATCTCCAACAGGAACATGATCAAAAGGAAAACTGGGTCCAAATAAAGACAAGTTAGAATTTCGTGTTCATCATATAATACTAACCTTGATTTACAAATTTAATTGAATTAACACGTATAGCTACATAGAAGGAAACGGATTGCATAGGCCCTGCAGATGACTCTGAATGCAGGCCATCGACTTGCCCATACCGGTTCCGTTACTACTGTGTAATCTCAAAGTAAAAGTTACACAAAAAATTTGATATCATACAAACACGAGTGTCGATAACTGTATCTCGGCACGAGTATATGGCGTACTTGTATCTGTGAAGTATTGGCTTCTTCACTTGGGAAAGAACTTCCATACATCTCTGTCTGTCATCTCCTTAATTAGATGAACGCCAAAAAGTCCTTCCTCATCTACCAAATTTCTTAGGTGTCTAGCTCCACTATTGAAGCCGACGTAATTCCTCTTTGTGGCCAAGTACGCTACTCCGTATGGAGGCCTCAAGCACTGGATATCAAAAGATGCAAAAGGGGTAAGATAGTTTGCAACAATCAATTACTATGTAGTTTAATATGTTCATGAAGAATAACGGGCAAGAAGAAAATATCAACTTTCAACGAAAAGAAGAAAATATCGACCACCCTAGAAAAGAAGGGCAGTTTGATCCATATGACCAGATAATTTCACAATAAGTAACATCAGTCTTCACCACCACGACACTGCCCCCCTTTGGCTAGCTTGTAGTGGAACTAGATCAAGCAAATCAGATAACAAATATGATCATGGGAATTACTACCATCTCCTTGGATAAAATTTTCTTATAAACCAAATGGTGTTCTGTCTACATTCCTGCAAATCACGTCTTGCCACTTATTAAAAAAGAAATGCAAACTGGTACTTTTGTTAATTTTTTTTCACATTTGGTAAGCATGCAATTGCTGAACACAGATGGAGACATCATCTGGAGGCAGGAGAGTTTTATCTCCTCCTCTGCTCTTAACAAGCGCAGTTGGCTGGAGGATTTTTGGGCAGTAGATAACCATCTTATGGGGGAAAAAAAAGTTGCAAGTGCACTAGGTTCGGAGCAAAACATCCACCAATTTTTAGCAAATTTATCAAGAAAAGGGTTAAATAGAAAAAAGAAGCTAGATAAAGGTCTCACCTTTTTTATGAGAGCATATAACTTCTTCAGTGCAGTTAACGAGTATGGGATTTCTGCCATCAAAATAATATCATATCCCCCCTCTCTTTGATCAGGTTCACTAGCCCTTTCCCATGCCCGGCTTCCCGAAAGCTTACGCGACCGCCTTGAGGGGAATTCCTGACCTACAATGCTGCCATCTTGGCTACTGCATCCATCCATAAATTCCTCTTCAGAAAAACTCAAGTTCATCCCACTTGGTATTTCAAACCCATCATTCCTCAAAATGGAAAGCACGGTATGCAGTTCTTCCCAATCTCCCGCATAGAAGTGCACAGATGGGGCAAGAGTTTGTCTAGATGGAGTCAAAGGACTTTCTGGTTGTCGACTCTGCCAGTCCTTTGCTTGCTCAAGAGTGACAAGAACATTAGGTATGGTTGTGCATCTTATTGTTTCAGCACTGACATCTTGAAAGTGTACAGTAGATGCACCCTGAAGAAAAGAACCGCAATAATGTAGCTTTAAACTCGATACCAGACAATACACCAAACTTTAAATAGAAGGATTAAAGAACTGATTTGCATTCTGGCCTTTAACCATATACATTTTCACTATGGACTGGTAGCCAGAGAGTATTACCATAAACTAGACAAATTGTAAGGTGTCTCAGATATTAACATGATAGAAACTAAAAATAATTATCCAGTCATGATGTGTAGCTTTAACCATATTAAAAGTATCATACGATTGGTTAGTAAAATCTGTGTCCTAGAGCTGCATAATATCTAAATAACAGAAATGAGCAATAAAAGTAAGGGGCCAGGGAAGAAATAACGGAGTAGTAATTTGCCCAGGAAAGCAGGCTATGTAAATTTCCCTGAGAGCTACCAACTATACTAAATGCAGTCTTAATCTATACAAAATTCCCAAAATAAAAAAGAAAAGGAGCAAAACTGATCACTAATCCAAGACGTTAATATATTGAATTCAGAGGACTCCTGAAACAAACAAAAAATATGGAACCGCCAGCAAATACATGCTAAGAGAAAATGCAGGTGATACCTTCATGCAAGCAAAAATCCCTGGTAGGCCATAACTGCAACCAAGCTGTGTAATAGACAAATCAAAAGAACATTATCAACTTTTACAGTAGAATATCTGAATATTAAATGATAGACCCAGAACAAACATGGGCCCTCAAAATGATGTGGCCAGATGTATACAGCTTATAGTAAACTGACGAATTACTACAAAAGGATTGATTGTCTATCAAATTTCAAAGAATCGGATTGTAGGAATTCAATATCAAGATTTGAAACCAAACATGACCTAAATGTTCCAGTACCGAGGGTTTGTCGAAATAATTATTGTCAACCTACAACTTCTAATAAAGTGATTGGTCACTTTATTTTATAAAAAAAAAAAAATAAAGAAAAGAAAGAAAAGGTGTCAAATATAAGTGAAAAGATGCTAATCATGTTGATACCACCACTCATACAGGAAAGATGAAAAGGTTTAAAAAAAAAGGGGAAAAAAAAAACCCGCAAGTGATGTATACAATTTTTCAAACATATATATAAAGCTAAATTACCTCAAGTACCCTTTTTCCTCTGAAGCTCAGCTGTCCATCACGAATTTCATGTTTAAGAACATTGACCAGATCGATGGAGCTGTCCCATGACTTCAAGCATCCTGAGAAGCCACTTGTTTCAATACAACCATTTTGCAGACCATAATTATAAAGAAAAATTATCTGATTGTATCATGTTTTCAATACTATCAATTGGCCATATTGAAAAGTATAATACTTTACACATTTCATACCATCAGGTTTTGAAGAAATCGCTTCTGATCCTGTAAACCCAATGATATCAGCAACACTAACCTTTCCCTGTAACAAGTACCAGAAAAACTCAATTAAAATGTATTTCTGATACAGACAAATAATTACTGTAAGAAAAAGAAGAACTGAGTCCTGAGATCTAGCAACATTTTGATAAATTTTGGTTTTATGGCTTTGAAGAACTTTTATTTCACATACAGAAACACAGGCTATTAAGCAAATATACTCTATCCAACCTCTGTCCTCAATAATTCTTGAACACCTAAACGTGTTCATCAGACTTCAACTACAGTTTGGAGTAAAAGAATTGCCCTATATACCTTAAACACATTCAGTCCTTGCAAGTCAGCATTCTCCCCAGCATATTTATACGGATGAGCTGTCTGCAATAATAACAGAAGGCAGGTTTTCAGTTTTGAGCAATGATTTATCACAATAAGAATTGAATTTGCATATAAAGAAATGCCACGAACATTGGCAAGTAAATACTACCTTTGAAGGGAGAATCTCGACAGCTGGTGATGGCAGACTAGATTCCCTCTCAGAGACACTCGATACACTATGGCTTCCACGGTCATGTGGAGAAAAACCAGGCAAACATTGTGCAATCAAAGATGGTGCACGCATTGTACTCAGACCACTAAGAGCAATATATAGAAAATACCAACCTGAAACCATGGCATCTTAATTAGCTTGAATTAAAACTTTAAATTGTATTTGAGAAATAAAAGGGAGGATATGCCTTCAAATCACAAATCACATTAGTTACAGTTTCATGGCAAAATAGGTTGGCCAATTTCAAGCAGTCCAGAGCCAACAAAGAGAACAGCTTATATCTCATTGCCAAGAAAATGCAAGTTATCATTGTAAGTGATTAAGAAAATTCTGCAGATATGCATAAGCAATTTCAAGTCACATTGCTCAAACAACTAGGCATCACAGAGGCACAGACAAACTAAGTATTTCCAGGAAATTCAATATTTATTCTTCTGAGCCAAGTTTCCTTGTGCCTAAATAGTGTTCCAATCTGTATCCCCTCCTCCCCCCACCACCAATCACATCCTGCCATGGATAATGAACGTTTAATGTGCATCACATATTCTGCTCTACCATTGATTTACAAAACCATGTGCTTGAAAGATATGGACAAACACACTATTTGGAGCCAGGAAACTTGGTTCAACAAGAACAGAAAGTGAGAAGGTGATGACAAAATTACCAATCAACATGATCAAATAAGTGGAGGAAAATAAGAAATTACTCCAGTTTCATAAATGATTACACAGTATAAAGTAAATGCATAACTAGACCTGCAACATTATATGAATTAAAAGGTAATTCAAAAATCCAACTCCAAATTTCTTTCGATAGTTCCCCATTCACGGCACAAAAACAACAAACCCCCATTTTCTAGTCACCCATATGACACGGTTATAATTGAATACTATGAAATCATTGAAAAAAAGAAAAAAGAAAAAAAAGATCAACCTTAAATTGGCAACAATACCCAAATCTTATTGCCATTGCGCTCTATCATGAATCATATCTTCAGTAATACTTATATGTCATAGCATTTTTAATTGCTTCCCTCCAACTTTAAACCACAAATTCACCAAACAACAGACAGATCCCAATACATAAATCACAACAAAAATAATTAATAAAAAAATTACACGAATTGAAGACAACAAGAACACTAGTTAGTTTAACATATCAACACAATTATCCAAAAGAAAGCCACAATATTACACCAAAAATCAAATCATATTAATATATTCATCAAGAAATGCAAAACTAAACATAAACCGGATCGTCGATGAAATAAAAATTGCATCGGACGATGAAGTCAAACACAACTCATGATAATTCAAGGCACAAAATTCATACCTAACACCAAAAGATCAGAACTTGAATCAGCAAAAGAGCGAATTTCAGCTCAAAGATTGGAATTTTAATCGAAGCAACACCTGGAAGACACTTTGACAATGAGAACTGAGGAATTAATCAATCGAGCGGCGGTTTCTGAGAAAAGGAAGAAGAAAATGAGATTGAGAATGATGATTATATTTGGAATGTAAGTCAAAAAATGGGCACCAAAAAGAGGTAACGAAGGCAAGGTTGAAGGTAAACGAAGAAGAAGAAGAAGAGAAGTTTCGGTTCAGTTCAGACTTCAGAAATCAGACCCAGTAAAACAGTAAAAGTCAGAGCGAGAAAGTAGTTTAATTCCTATAATACCCCTGTCTTTGAGGGATTTTTGACTTAAAAGTTAAAACTTAGCAAATGGCCCGTGTGAATTTTTTCTTTCTTTCTTTTTTTTTTTTTTTTTCCTTTTCCTTATTGTAAATATATCCCAAGACTAATTAGGTGCACATAAAGTTTTGAAAGCTCATTACCATTTCTGAAAATATAAATATACCTTCAAATTATGGATTTAACAATTTTAAACTTTGTAAAAAAAGCAAAAATATGGTTCCGACTTCTTCTTTATTTTCTTCTCGCTTCTTTTTTTTAAGTCGTATTTTTAATTATCCTTATCTTTTATCACATCTTTATTTTATTTGCATCAATTTTCTATTATGTCTATATTTATTTTTGAATAAGCTATCTTATTTTTATTTGTTTAAATATTATATTCAAAAAATTGTTTTATTTGAATTTTATTATTATTATTCGAAATTTATTGATTAGGGAATAAAAGTTTGATGATGAAACTTCCAGGGATATGGGAATATGCAATGTGAACCTCGCACTATATGACCGAAAAGAAGTGATATAGAGATGCGAGCGAAGACCGCGTAGAAAAAGAAGTAAGAAGTTGGAACAACAATCTCAAGGGATCAAACCTATTGGTGATAGGTTAAGGTATTGTTCCCGAGGAAACGTTGTCTTGTTTTCCAAGTCTTATTTGATTTTCGGGAATGGAAGGTTAATACTGCGATACCTATTCTATCATCTTTGAATTATGTTAAATAAGTAGGAGCTTTTGTATATAAATGTAAAGTCCGATCCTGAGAAAGCTCATTCTTTTGATGAATATTTATCATGAGCTAATACAGTATTTTTGAGTATATAAGCTAGCCAAAATGATAACCTGATAATTGATGGGTCACAATTTACATGTAAAAGTGATATATGATTGATGGGTGACTATTTTTTATCATGATTTAAAAAAAAAACACAAAAGAAGAGAGAGAGAAAAGATGAAAAATTCCCATTAGATCTAAGTAAATCTAGTCACCATAAAGTTATGAATAGTCATATTCCTTCAGTTTTTAAAAAAGTAAAAATTTGAGAGAAGCACGTATCAACTTTTTCTTAAAATAAAATTACATAAATATAAATTAAATAAAAAATATTACATAAATATAATCCTTAAATTGTATTTGAAAAATATGATATCAAATATAATACGAGTATCATATTTTATAAATACGATTTAATGTTTTGTTTATGGTAACTATTTTGTATTTACCAAATGTAATATTCATTTATAATATGAATGTAATATTTCTTAAATGCGATGTAAGTACACGTATCCATATTAATTTTAAGAGATACGATATTAATGTAATTAATTGTAAAATACAATATAAGTATATATTTTAGAGATGTAAAGTAGAACTAGTAAATTAGTAATATTTTTTTATATAATTATACAATAGTAAACAAGTAAAATTTTCAAAAAAATTTCCTTTCTTTTCCCTTTTTTTTTTATAATTTTTCTGAAACTTGTATTTTCTTATAATTTTGGTTACCTAAATTACATGGATGAAGCGGAGTATGCCACGTGGTAAGTGTAAATGCAAAAAGGCTATGATGAAAAAAAATAAAATCCTGCCTTTATAAACTCTAATAAACCTTGAGAACTTGAACTAAAAAAGGAAAAGAAAAATACTGAGAACTCAAATAAAATGTATGAAAAGTTACTTTCCCTATATAGGAATATACACATCTTGAATCGACCATTGAAGCCCATTATCTATATTGACGGTTCCTACAGCAACGATTCCTTGTTTTATTAATATTTTAGAGAGTAAATACATACATGTAGACTTACAAAAAGAGAAGGATATCCTCCGAAAAGTTTCGAAATCTATTCCTACCTAAATAATAATATCGAGGTACGTTTACAATTTGTCCATTTGAAAGGGTCAATGAAAGAGAAATGTGGGAAGCATATATTTTCTCACAAGAATAATTCCAATTTGTTTGGGACATTTTTTTTTTTTTTTTGCATTCTCGTGGCTCCGGAAGAAGGATTCTAATTCTACCTTATCATTCGCATATTCCCGATTGAAGTTTCCTTTCCCATGAGATGAGAAATAGGTTGTTTGCCCGAACAAACTATTTCCTAAAAATGGGTCGCAGGTAAAATAATTTAAAAAATACGGTTCCTAAATTAGGTTTTAAGAATATGTTTTACCTTTTTCATTAGTCATGGACACGTGGCAGGATTTTGTAAAGAAATCGTATGTGGGTTTTATGATTAGAAAATTGCATTTTGTTTTTACAATTTGCAAATCGAATTATAACTATGCGTTTGCTTCTCTCGTTCCCTCTAAGTTTAATGAAAGTGAGCATTTGGCCAAGAAAATTGCATTACAAAGATGTGATTTTCTCTAGCTTATTTCTTTCCCCGACCCTTCTTCCTTGCAATAGCAATAGTTACTTTCTCTTACTGAAAAAAAACATAGACAACGTCCTTTCTCTTTTACACTTCGCTGCTCGTGATTTCCTAACTATTCTAGCATTAAAACCTACATATCATGAGTTAAAGTCCCACTTTTGGTGTACGTTTGTAAAGTACTTTCAACTTATTGTAGGATTTGCAAAGTAATTAACTTCTTCATTCTATAAGCCATAACTCTTTCTCTCTCCAAGTACTTGTTATTTTGCGAATACTTGTAGGGAATAGTAGATAGAGTTAAGAACGTTGCTCCTATTTCGACATCACAATTATCAAAAAAAGGTGATCGGCTAGCTTTGTATTGTTGCATTACTTTTTGCACTTATAGAGTATGGGAGATGATGTGAGATACTCCATTTATGCCTATGGGAGTATATTGGATGGTATAGATGGGGTTTATTACAATAGACTAGCATTGAAAAAGATTAAAGTAAGGGTGGATGCGAGCTATGTAAAGTTGTTATAGAAAATTTGTGCAACTATTGGGATTGAACCTAGTACACATATGATTGAGGTGTTTCATAGGCAACCTCATTATCTAGAGTAGTTTCATGCGACCATATTATTCTTTGTACCCCATCAATGATGATGATGATGTAGAGGGGCTGATTGAGTATGTCAAAGAAGTAGGTTGTTTATTTATTCAGAAATTATTTATTAAGTTAGAAGGTAGCCTTGCATTGAAAAATGAGGGGAATATACTTATTAATAGGGTCATGTCGACTGTCATGCCTCTTGATACATAAGTGCAATGATCAATGAATGCTCCAATGGCCTTTCAAAAAGTATAGACACTCCAACTGGCATCCAAGAAAGGGTTGATGTCCAGGAGCCTTATATGGAGCAATTTGATTTACTCTCTAGCAATAGCTTCTTTAGAGAGATTAAGCAGGTTGAAAATCAAAACAAAGATGGTTACTATTCAACAGAAGAAACAATAGATGATGAGATAGATGATCCCTTACATCTAGTAGATGATTGAATGTGTATTTCGCCTATCATTCAACAAAGTACTCCATTAATTAATCAGCTTACTGCCTTCACTTTCAAGCATCTGATCCCATTCTTTAGTACGATGCTTGGAAGCAATGGTTACATAACATTTGATGATAATGCAATTTTTTCAAAGGAGTTGAGTATTGGTGATGAGTTGAAGAAAGAAATATGGTTTGTAGGGAAGTCCAATTTGGTATATGCAATTAAGTCCTTCCATATAAAGCATCATCACAACTTTCACATTGATGAGTTGCATAAGAAGGTATAACATGTTGTTTGTAGTGAGACAGATAAGTAATGTAGGTAGAGACTCTAAGCATGTCAAAAACAAATGGACATGGACTTTGTGGTCACAATTATAGAGGGGCCGTACACTTGCATCAATCTTGTAATAAAAAATCTTTCATAGTTGGACTTCAGGTTTATGGCTCAATCCTTCTTGGTTAGATAAGTAATAAACCTAGTATAAAGGTGTCGACACTTAGACAAAATATCCTAGATGCATTTGGATACTTAGCGATAAGGAGGCAAGTGTGGGATAGTAAGAGGAGAGCAATTGAAACCGTTTATGGTGATTGAGATCGATCGTATGCAAAGCTCCTAAAGTTGTTAAATATTATCTAATTGACTAACGTAGGCTCTTATGTCACCTGGGAGTATGTGCTAATGGTGTTGGAGGTACATAGAGCTTTTTAAACTTTTGGCCCATGCATGTAAGCACTTTAAAATTGTATATGGCAAGTATAAGCACAAATTGTTAATTGCTTGCAAAATGGACAATGGTAACCACATTGTTCCTCTTGCATTTGCATTAGTGGACAAAGAATCATTTACTTCATGGGCTTGTTTTCTAATACTACCGAAGCAACATGTTGTTGGGACACAACGTGATAAAAAAACCATGTCTTATATCAGACCAAGCAGTTAATATAGGAGAGGCTTTACTAATAAGAATGTTGGCTAACATGAACCATTTATGAAATGGTGATATTGCATTCGATGGTATGTGGTTAGCAACTTATCACAAAGTATAAGAGTGCACCCCTAAAGAAGTTAGTCACTGTAGCCAATCTAAAAGCATAAGAGGCAAAACGTGACTTTTACATAAAGGAACTGAGGAAAAGAAACGAAGATGTACCTAACTGGTTTGCAAAGATCACAAAAGAAAGGTAGACCAAGGCATTTGATGGAGGATATAGATATGGATTCATGATTGCAACTTTGAGTGAAAGTTACAATGTCGTTTTAAAGGATGCCAGGTGTTTTCTTGTATCGGCATTCGTCTTGAAAATCTTCTATACTTATGTTGGGTACTTCAAAACCCGTTGCTCGAAAGCATCATAAGCACTTAGATAGGGTAAAACATTTACTCTATGGGCCAACGAGAAAATCTAAAGATGGCAACAAGCAACTTCTCAACATCATATAGTGACATTCAACTAACTAAATGGGCTATTTGAGATTGAGATGGGTAGGAGAAGGACAGAATATGAGTGGTAAGGTAGGAACAAGCACACCGTCAACTTAGAAATAGATGTATGTACTTATGGAAAGTGGCAGACTTATAGGATATCCTATTCCTACACCTTTGCAGCCGTATCACATATTAATATGGATAGGATGGAATAGGTTACTAAGTAGTACTATTGAGATCTATAGCAGCTTATCTATTGTGCTACTTTTTACCCCTTTGGTGACAATAATAGATCACCCAATGTCTAGACACCATTCATCCACCCAAATTAGGGTCGGTCAGAACAAAGGGTAGATTGTAATCATTGCATTATCACAATGAGATGGACTTAGGAAGCCTCCGGCTAAAAACTATTATAGGTTTTGTAGGAAGGAGGGGCATAATAGAAGAGGTTGTCGTGAGCGAAGGAAGGCAAAAGGTTTATTGGGCTCCTCTTTCATTCATACATTATTTGTTTATATTATTTATGTGAACTATTGTGCCATATGTTACTAAAGCTTCCTAATTATTGATTCTTTTTTTGTGTAGATGGATTTGGACCAGTCGATAGTATTATACTCTACCCTCCAGGACATCAAGAGGAGCCTAACGATCTTCCTCTTCACCCGATATGCACTAAAGGATAAGGCTGTGTGTTACACCTCAAAGCGGTGAAATTGTAATAGTCCCGCCGTGTAAACCAACTTATGATACTAGCTAACCTCATAGTTCATATCATAAATATGATTTACACAAAACATCCATGACTTCTCGCTTTAAAGTAAATAGATCATTTATAATTATAGATTAAATATATATACATACATATATATATAACTAGAAACTTTAAGTCATAATTAAATAAACATACTTTTATTGTCTTACAATCCTAGAAAATATCTACATGCTAAGTTAGTATGATAATAACATATTACTTAATCAACCCAAAAACCTAATAGTTAGTAATAAAACTTTAGAAAACTTGGTTATATTAATCAGCTTAATCCTCACTCCCCCATAATACTTCAAAAAGAAACTGACCTCGGGGTAATTATAGCATAACATCTAAGTCAGTACTTATAAGAAAATCTATAAGGGTATAAGCAATTAATAACTCAGTAAGTCAGAATAGAGACATAAGAATGGATAACAAACATAAATAAGGTTTTCAAGCAATTAATTATATGTAATGCAACACATAAATGCCATCATACAATGTGGTCCAGTCCATTATGAAATTAAAGTAATTTCATCTGCTCTAATCTAAGTTGAAGAGTTTTAATATTTATGTAACAGCTTACAACCAAACTCAGGTTTATGCAATGGAGACACTACCTCCCTATAACTGTCCTTATCCTTACCGTAATTTCCTTTCTTATCACTTAGTTTGACTAAGGATAAAAGAAAGATTATTATGCTATTCAGTGCTATCTTTTTCAAAAATCTCAGTATGTGGTTGGAGAATTCTAATAGTTCCCTAAAGGCTTGCAATGCATGTCTAATTGCAGTATTTAGGTTGCTTATAATTAAGTTCAGTTATGATGACCAAACAATTTCGCACCACTCAATTCATAACAAACCACCAAGACATAACATCAATTTTCAACAAGTAATCAGAGACACATAATCACATACACATATGACTACTTACAAGCACAATCACATACAACCCTAAGTCTTTGAGTACTTTAATATAATACTCCAAAATACAACGATGTATTGAACCTAACTTGCTAGAAATCATCAGTTTGCTCACTCAACTTAATGCAGGTCAACTCGTCTCCACATGTTTTATAATATAAATACTCTTTTAGTATTTATATCCTTATAATATATAAGCTTTAAATTATAACTTGACTCGGTTTTCCAATGCATATATTACTTATTACCGATATTTTCTAAGCTGGTTTCTAAATTAGCTTCCGAATCCAGTTTTGATTTAGGCTCTAATTTAGTTTTGACTATAGGTGTTATATGTAAATCCTAAGAATACATTCCGGACCATAATGTGAAATTAATCACATTATATTCAAGTATCCTAAATATCACTCTTGGCTCTTAACCATTATTCTAGTTTGTACAATATATCTTAATCTTCATTTAATTACCGAATTTACTCTTGATATGAGAAAAAAATTACATTTTTTATATAATTACCTAAATTTAAATTTCACATTAGAATTATTGTATATTACTATTATTATATTATTTACTTTACACTAATATTTTCCATTTATTACAAATCCAATTTCATATATTATCAATTTACACATATTTACTACATATAACACTTAATAATTACATCTAACACCCTAAATGTTACAAATATTATACTGCATCAGAAATTAATATCCTAAAACACCTAATTATATACCAATTCTGTAATTATCCATTTAATTACTAAATTAGCTCAAAATAACCCATTTTATATATCATTTTAAGGTCTAAAAATTACAAAAATAGATTTACGAAAAATCTCTTCATAACACTGTTTAAGATTCTCTAAATAGTCTATAAAAACATTTTAAGCTAAAAACTACACTATTAATGCTATATATTTCTACATATAAATTCATTAAACCAATATTTTTCTTTAAATCTACGTATATAAAAACCTTAGAATACCAAATTTCATAATTTTATAAATAAATTAAATAAGAATCTAGTTGAAATCGGACTTACCTGTCCGATTGGTTTTTGACCACCAGTGGTGGTCTTAAGTGTGTCAACAAAAAGGGGCAGTGGGGGTAAAGTGTAGTGGTTTATTTTCAGGTGGTTGTAGGTTATGAGTTTGCTTTACAAGCCTTAATTATACACAATTTTTCTAATTTTTTCTAAAAATGCCTAATTATCTCTTTTTGATTTCTCTCTATTTTTCTTTGATTCTTAACTGACAAAATAAGTTTCAATTAAAGTTTGAGGTATTTATAGAGCTGTTTTGATTTTTTTTCTTTTAAGTTTTTGCATGACAATTATCTTTTATCCTTTTTCATTTCACCTTTTATTTACCATAATTTGATTGGTTAATTTTTTTATTCTTAATCCCAACTTGCCGCAACTTGAATCCAAACACTTTCATATTTTTCCTGATTTTCCCTTGAATTTTTTGTGATTTTTTTTGTAATTTTCTTTAATTATTTAGCATTAATTTAGTATATTTTAGATATTTAAAGTAATTTTGAATATTTTTACCTATACGTAAATACATGTAAAGTACAAGTAAATACTCCTAAATATTATTTATGTTATTTTATGAGTTTTAGTGTACAAATAATTTATCTCTATCAATTTGTTAATTATCAAAACTTGTTTTACATATTTTCAATAAATAACAGGTGATATGCTTATAATATAATATTATAATATTCTATTATTTTATTACTTATTTTCATAAATTTAAACTCACAAGGTCACTTTTACTAATATTCCTAACTTCATCGTATAATTTAGGATCAATCGAATACTTTATCTGATTATCCTAAATTTTACATATCAATTCTGAACTTTCAATTGCAGGGCTTACATTGTGGTTGTAGTCGTGCTAAGGATGGCTTCCAGCTGCCACCTGCAAATTGCTTTCCTCCTTCACCACCAATTTGATCTCCCATACCTCCTCCAGACCAACTAGAGGTACATTACTCACCATTACTTCATTGATCACTCTAACATAAGGATCCATTCCCTACGGATTTATCCTAGTCACAATTGGATGTCACATTATTCCTTACACATCCATTGATCTGGCCCCCTCATCGATGGTCACTTCGAGTGCTCCTTATTTCGAGCGACATTCAGCAAGATTAGGCATAAGTCAAGGCATCACAGAGGGAGACCCTTATTAGATTTCATAGGAGGAGGGATTAAGCTCATCCTCACATGTTGGAGAGATGTTGATGCAGTACGGAAGAGGCCATTATGGAAGGAGGTATTGCACTAGGGGATAGAGATTTGCATATTTACCTTATTAGATATATCTATGTTGTACATATATGAGAAATGTGCTAAAACTCTAAAACTATGTAAATAATATTTTGCATATATGTATTGTTAGTTATTCCTCTTCCAAAAGCAACTTCAATTTAGTTATGTTACCCAATTTGTAGTGTATTTCAATATGTATGGTCTTTAATTGTTACCAAATTTGTTATATATTTCAAGATCCTGTATTTGGAGTACTATGTTTTTGGGTTAAATTTTGGAGTAAGACTTGGAGTTTGCACTTTTAGGTGTAGATTTGTGGTTTAGGTTGTTTGGTATTGAAGTTTAAGATGGAATTGAAGGGTACAGTTTATTCTTTGGCTATTGCAGATTATATGTGCTTACCTTTTGGCTATTGTATGTTGTATGTGTTTTATGCTATAAGAGGAGGCTACTGCATTTGTTGTTGTAGGGGTTAGGCACAAAAGGAATCACAAGTAGATCATGTGATTTAAGAACCACATTTTCCTTATGCAATTTGTAAATCACATGACGTACTTGTGATTTCCTTGATAACTCTTCTTTCCTTCGTGCCATGTGTTCGCATACGATCCAAAAGCTAAATTGTATTCAAGAAATGTGATTTAGCTACCGCATTTGCCAAATTATTTTTCTTAGGACTTTTATTTAAGAAACAGTTTACCTCGAAGGGGTACACCTACTTCTTCCCATGAGGCTAGATCAATATCATTCCAAACAAGACATATATAATTTCATAAGCAACCTATTTTACCTAATCCGAGAAGTCCTCAACAAATTTTATCCAAAGATTGAAAAGAAACATCTCCTAAAAATTATCATGCTTACAGATGTTCTAAATTTATTAGATAATGTACTTACATTGCTTTAAAAATACAGATATAAAAAAAATTATCATCTAATTTAAGATCAAGCTAGTGTTTTATGTAATAGATATTTGAGATCATCTTTTGAAACTAATTATCATCTAATTTTGGGTTCTTATATTGTAGTGGAGGAGAAATTTTATGACTATAACATTCTTTTAAAGGTGTACACATATTCCTCTATATTTAGGGTATATCTATAATTTTGATAGTTTTTTATAGGCATTTTACTTAGAAAATGCTGGATTACTGGTTTTTGCTTTATTTACTTAGAAAACTATAGCTTTCTTTGTTTAACCAGCTAGGAACAAGTTTAATCAAAACTATATAGTGTTGAACTCAAACTCATACATGATTCATCATATGTAATCTTTATTTAGCTCATGCTTTATTAAGTTAAAACCCCAATCATGAGCTCAACTTGTAGCATAACTTGACAACTCAAGCTTCACTCTATTTAATTCAATTAGGCTTGTAATTTTTTTTAAGTTAATATTATATAAATAATATTGACAAGTAAATTAAAGTTGAAGTAAGCTTACATACCATGTGCTAGTTATTATGAAACCAAAAGCTTGACTTTATAAATTACTAGAGTAAATCAAGCTCGGATTTAATTATAACAAAATCAAGCTAATGATTATCAAGTAACTTATAAATAGTTTAGCTCATTTATACTTGAAAAGTGTGTATTTAATTGAAATCATCGTTTTTTAATTTTTGCCACTATCATATCAAGATTTTTAAGAAAGGAAAAATTCAACAAAATCCTTCTCATTAGGAAAATAATATTTAATTATTTAATGTAATCCATCTTGTTAAGAGAATAATATTTAATTATTTAACGTATGCCACTAAATCCTTGATGCATTTGAACTCGCACCATGTTAGCCACTTATCATTCAATATAACAAACTATCTCCTTATAATGATAAGAAGTCCTTCTTTACACAAACGGATTTCAAATTTAAAAAATTGCTCTCGTCGGAAAGAATAATATTGAAAAGCGGAATGGAAACCCGATTGTTTTAGGAATAGACAACCTTAAAAAAAGGAAAAAAAGAAGAAGAAGACATTTTCCAAATATATTATATAAAATATTGTTCAGGTGTGAATAAATAATCGAAACTCTTACAGTGTATAATATTATCACTCAGTAATTTTTGATAATAAATATATATACTCCAATCTTTCTCTAGAACCTCGAAATAATTCCTATTTATGTTTCTTTTAGTGGCAATCTTAAAGGTTATGGGAAGATTTTGGGACTCATTTGTGAATTTACGAAAATTGTAGTAAAATCATAATTTGGGAGATCGAGGCATATCATCAAGTTGTTATTTGCAGTTCTCCCACACTTATTGCAATAAGGTTCATGAAGATATAGTTTTTCTAACTTGTTCATTTCTTTCTTATTAGATCAATTAAACAATAAACAAATGAAGAATTTGCACTAATTCATTGTAATTCCACTTTTATTTTTCTCTAGCCTAAGTTTATGAAAGATATAAGAAAGTTGTATTAGCATTATTATGCTAAATGAAAATAACTACTAAGAAATTTCTTACATGTTGAACTTTATTCATTTCTTTCTCATTAGATCAATCAAACAATAAAAAAATGAAGAATTTACACTTATTCATTGTATTTCCACTTTTATTTTTCTCTAGCCTAAGTTTATAAAAGATATAAGAAAGTTTCAATAGTATTATTACACTATATAAATAGTTTAATGGAAATAATTATTAAAAAAATTTGAATATGTGGAAGTAGAAATCTTTTTTTTTTTAGAACTACCTACTATGCTAAAATATATTTAAATATCATTGAAATTCATTTACCACTAATCCAAACACATAAATATATTACACAAGTAGGTTTTTTTTTTTTTTAATTCCGTAGATAGTTTAGGAGCATTTGAGTAAATATGAAATAGAGAAATAAAAAGGGTAGTTTTGGAAGAGGAAAGGAAACGCTGCTGGCAGAGTCGGAAAGGAAAGGAAAGAAGAGGAAGAAGAACGGGGTTTGGTCGGCTGTGGTGTCGGCTAGTGGTGTTGCTGATTTCAAAAGCGTGTAGAAGGGAGTCAAACGCCAACGTGGTCGATCTTGCGCCACGTGTTGTTTATGTAAGGCGCAGGTGTAATTTCCCATTCTATACTTCTTTTTATTCAAACCCTCTTTTGACTGCAGACATGAGTTAAATAAAACTTCAGAAAAATGGATTAATAAAATCAAATTTTCAATCTCAATCACGTTACGGGTTTTTATTACATTAAATAAAAATTTATATGTCGGTTGCAAAAGCTCTTTGCAAAACAAAATCGCATAAGTTTTTATATTTTCTAAGTTTTTTTTATATTGTTTTGATACGAGAAAAGGAAAATAATATTGTTTTTCTAAAAAAAATAATTCCGAAAATATTGTACTTTTAAAAATAATCTCAAAAGTACCAAACATAATTTCAAGTTTAAAAAATAAAATTTTATTTTGAATTAAAATCGGTTGAAAAACCGAATATAGTTCCTTGCCTTAAATTCAGCTTTTAAAAAGCTGATGAAGTGTTTTGTGGGTAAAATAAGCTCTTTAAAAGATGATATTATATAATAAATGAATAAAGATAAACAGTAAAATAAGTGTAGCCTAGTGTTTGCCGTTGGGATAATAAGATTAATGGAGAAAATTACTTGTTTAAGATTAAAATTAAAAAAATTATGAAAATACAAATTATACAAAACTAATTATTAAAATATAAAGCTTATAAATGTGAAATAGCTATTTATACTAATATCGTATTTTGAAAATATAATATTAGTATAATATTTATATCACATATTAAAAATATAATATTATTATAAATAGTTTATTATATGTTTAAGATTCCACATTAACTTTTATATATTGTAGCATATCGTATTTTGAAAAAACGATATTCTTAAATATACGATATTAGTACAAATGATAATATGGTATCTTTAAAATATGATTAATATCAATATTTTGATAATTTTTTTATATGAATTATAATTATATATTTTTTTTTCCTAAAGTATTGCACCCAAGATCAATGCCTTGGTTTCGATTCTCGGCAAGTACTTTATATTCCTTTTACCTGGAAAAACGATACAACTCTCAGCAACAACTTGCTATTTTTTTTATCTGGAAAAACGTTACACCAAAAAAGGGCATAAGTTGAGAACCTTCTTAAATTAATACTCAATATCCTCACCAAGAACGACAACACAACATTCTTGATTGTTGAATATGATTAAATGAAAATTAATTTTTGAAAAATCGAATTTATTATTAGCTTTTGAAAAGTCGAATTTAAGGTAAGTGAATAAATTCTTCAAAAGTCGTTCAAATTAAAATCATATTTTGAAAACTCGAATTTATATATGGTATTTGTGAGATTATTTTTTAAACTACAATATTTTTGGGATTATTTTTTTTAAAAAAACAAGATTATTTTCCTTTTCTCATTTTGATACCATCTCTAAATTGTGTGTCTACTAACGTAACTTATAAAAACTATGGGACAACATGTTCGTGCATACATAAAAATATGCATAGATAAAAATATCAACATGTTCAAAAGTTGATTGAATAAAAATTAGCTTTTGAAAAGTCGAATCTAAGCTAAGTGAATAAATTCAACTTTTTAAAAGCTGATTAAATAAAATTATCAACATGTTCAAAACCTGATTAAATAAAAATCAGCTTTTAAAAAGTCGAATTTAAGCTAAATGAATAAATTCAACTTTTCAAAAGCCAATTTTAGTTCAAATTAAAATCATATTTTATAAACCTAAATTTATCTATGGTATTTGTGGGATTATTTTTTAAACTATAGTATTTTGGGGATTATTAAAATAAAACACTATTATTTTCCTTTTCCCATTTTGATACCACTTCTAAATTGTGTGTTTACTAATATAACTTATAAAAACTACTGGACAACATGTTCATGCATATATAGAAATATCAAATAAATAAAACATATAATCGAATAATGGTAATTCATTCACTTGTAAATTTTGGAGTTAAAAATATAAAAATAATTAGAGTATTAATTATATTTCTCAATACATTCAGTTATTTTTAATAAGTTATCTTTATAAGAGATGGAAAGATTTGAGATGATAAATGTGTTACAATTGGGAAAGAGAATGGTTTTATAAAATTCCATATTAATAAATAGAAAGATTTGAGATAATAAATATAATATAAATGAGAAAGAGAATGAGAATGATTTTGTAAATTCACCTATTTACTATTGATATTATTAAGTTAGATTTTTGCAGTATATATTTCATTAGTTTTTTCTTAATATGTTTATGGGGTTATCAATAGAAATATAAACAGGAGACCAAAAGCCTACTGGAATTTAAATAATATAAAAGATATGGATAAAAGATAAAATATAAAGATATAGATTGATGAGTATTATTATGATCCAATTGCATATGATGTGATAGTTATTTTACCTGGTCATTATTAACATATTAACATGTATTATTATAATTTAACTATATAAGATATATTAATGCGTATTACTGTATATTATTTTAGTTTGACTATAGAAAGAGAAGTTCATTTTAGAGTTAGAAAATTACCGGAGAATCTTTAACTAACAATCAAATAAAAAGATATAGGTTGCTAATATTCTAGGAGAATGATGGAATATTATTGATAAAATATAAATTTTGGAGGGTGTGTAGCCGTAAGAGCAGTTTTAACTTAATATAATAGAAGATTAATATTAATAAATTATTATTTATTTAGAGTAATTTTAGATGATTTATTAACATAGAGAGATCATATAAGACTAGTAGTCGTAAGAGCAATTAGTTGACAAAGTATGCATTAACTGTAGAAGAAAATTTATGGTTTTGATATTCATAAATAGAGAAATAATAAAATTGCATAAGATCAAATGAATCGTCACTTTTAAATTTGCATTAAATAAAATTAGTAGATGGATACACTCGCAATGTGTAATGTGTATAAAAATTTAAAAATATCAAATATATAAAATATTAATTACAAATTAAACGTGAATGGATAAAGATCAGTAAAATATGAAAAAAAAATTCAAACGTAAAAATAATTTAAAGAATATTGACAATGTAATATTAACATAGAAGATGGGTTATAAAGGAATGAATAAGATTCATTCGGAAAATGTTATGTTGATTAATTGCAAAAACAGGAAGTGAAATCTTTCGTACTAATTACTGTGACATTTTCTCCTTTATGCCATATCCCAAATGTTCCTTTGGAATTGTAAAATTAAAAATAATTATGTTAATTATCTGCTATTCTTTGATTAGTCAAAGATGATGATTCATTGAACGATATTTTCTAGGATCGAAAGATAACAATTTTGAATTTCTTTGCAAAATGTTTTTGGAGTAGAAAAGATTGAAATGAATATCTAAAAAAGTCAACATATGTGAAAGTAGCTAGAACAAGAAATATAAAAAAATTAAAAATGTAAACACCCTCATTCGTAATTTAGTCCTTATACTTTTTTAATCTTTTATCAACAGTAAGTGTTATTTTTCAGAGAGAGTCTGAAGAGAAATAGATCGTTTCTTGACAAATGAGTTTCATTAAAAGTAATATTGATAATAAGGCAAAATATTAACATTCCTAAAAACACGTTGCTGTGCAGTTACCATTGAAGCTTGAGTTTCCAATATTACCCCTTTATGAATTATTGTATAAATAAGTAAAGTAAGTCCATAAGGATCTCATTGTAATTTGGTGTTTAAAATATTCTTATTAACACATAAGACACAAAAGTGATGTGTTTAGAGGTTTTTATGATAACGCTAGTAAAAATATGTTATCATAATAGTAGCTAATTTGAATCATTAATTTAATAAAACTTAATCTATATTATTTATCCTATTAAAATGGGTTAACATATTACCTAAATAATAAGTCAATAGTTTTTATAGATAATTAATTAGATAGGAAAGTGAGAGGGAAAAGGTAACTTGGTCAATGTTACCACGATGCTATATTGATAATATTATGGTAGAAAAATCCTATAGATAAAGATATAAATAAATTTATCTACCTTTTTTACAAAATTAAATGGCTAAATAAATCCAAATAAAGTTAGTAATATGTGTCCTTTATTTTATTTAGTTTAAAAAGCAAATAAATTCTCCTTTTCCAATAACTAAAATAAATTTCTAACATCTTTTATGTTAAAGATATATGAACTTTTACTTTTCACTTTCATTAGTCATTCAACATCTTAACCATAATCATGATAAGATAAAAAAAAACAAAATTATCCAACCATTAAGTTTGTAACCAAAACAAATAGTAACAAATCGAATAGTTTCTTAAACATCGGGCTTCAATCAAGCACAAACGAATGAAATAAAGTGAGAAAAACAAAGATAAATCAAATTTAAGATTCAGTTACAAGTTTCTCTATTGTTATACAGAATAATATTAAACTCGTTATTTCAATATTTAAAACCTAGATAATTTTATTAACTTTTCATCGTTATTTGCTTTCATATTCACTTCATAAAAAATTTCTAATTAGTGTTTATTTAGTTTCCGCTTCCATGAGCTTATAAGCCGTTGTCACTCTCGTAAAATCCACGTGGGATTTATAATCCAGATCGCAATTTCCTTTCCACGTCAGAGGTCTTAGTTCACCTAATTTGACGAAATGGTATCAGTTAATTACCTACTCAATCTTCAAATCCAGCAGTTAAGTTTAAGCCTCCTTAACCTTGATTTACCTCTTAGTATTCAATTGTCTGAGAAGAATGTTTGTATGATATTTGGTTACTTGAAGTTACCTTGTTATAGACCGATTATCAGATGGTTTCTATCATCAATTGTCTAATTCGTTTGATTTGTTCTATTATCCTTTTCACCACATCTAAACCGATAAAAGCAGAGATGTAAACATAAAATTTTAAAAAGGATAAGTATCGATATAATTTAAAAAGTTCAAATAATCAATATAATTTATCCTAAATTATATATTTTCATGTTGAATATGAATAAATTCACTATAGATATTTCGGAGATGGTATCATACATGTCATTTGTAAGCAATACAGTTTGTAAGGCGAAACTTTAGAAATGATTTGTTTGATTGATTTCATAAAGCGAATTATAATAAGAATTCCTTCCCTGCAAATCTATTACTGTTTTTGGTTGGAGAGTTACTATTTAATGGAATCCGTATTATTATTGAGGAATTGCAATTCTTTTATAAAATCATAAGAATAACTATTGCTTAGTCTTTCTAATATATCTCTAAATCTATTGTAAAAAAATAATTATTACTTCTTCATTTCATTATTTCAAAATTGTAATTCTGTTTTCATTTTATTCTATTTTGTAAACCAAAAACATCTCAGTGTCCAATACAAAACCAGTCGTCAACCCTCCATTTTCAAAATTTGTCTTCCACCATTAAAAACCACTGCCTGCCGCAGCTCGTTCTTCACCAACCAGCCTTGCTTATCTTTTTCAAAACCTTATCGACAAAAAAAAAAAAAAAAATGTATTCATAGATTTTAAGCACAATAATGACTTGCATTTAAATCTTTAAGTTAAAATGATAAAGTATATTTAGCATAGTATTTGAAGTAAGGATAATTGGATTAGTATGTTTACTTGTAACCTTTTTCAAATACACTTGTAATGTTTTAGATTAAATACGATGGATAACGAAGTATACCGGATACTAATTTCTAAACGCGTGTAGAAGATGAAAGGAAGCTAAGATGGTCATGTTAAGATAGATTTATGCATATAAATGGTGATGCCTTCCCTGATCGGTCTCCTAGTCCAAGAAGTAAGTCCTGCTACTAAGTTACAAGTTGCTGCGTGTGAGAACATCAACCATGATATTAAAATGAAAAATAAATAAATAAAATAAAACATGTTTGCGACGTGTAGGAAGTAAGCTATGCTAATTCATTTTCTTTTCCCTTCTGCGAATTACTAAAACGTAATAGGACCAAAAGTTTTATTTTGTCACTTCTATATCAACAAAAAAAAAAAAAAATGGTATCAATACACTATGTAAATTAATAAATGGTATATAGATATTAATAAGAATTTTATACATAATAATAAAGGAACGTACATTTTAAAACGGTATTAATTTTTTTTTTTACGTATAAAAATTTCATTAATACTTACTCACTATTCATCAATTCATATGACATATTAATAATATTAAAACTTTTTTATGTGTGGATAAACGGTAAAAACTGATAAAATCATTAATACGTCACTTTAAAATTATCAATTAGATAGTAATAGATTCTTTAGATTTTTAAAATATAACTTGAAGTTTTCATGATTTTTTAAAAATTTACATATAATCTTTAAACAATTGTTAAAATCTAAAGCCATTACTGAAGATGCTTTTAAGGCATACGAACATTATTTTGGAAATTGAGGAAATGTATTTGCATTAACTTTTTGTTTCACTGACATGGAGAAAATTAGATAGCAACTCACCGTCAATTTTCTAAGCCTAATTAATTAATTCCTTACTGTAATGATTACAATGTTGATGACATGATGACTTGAAAGAGAGTATGATCGACAATTGTTAAAATAAAATAAGAAGAAGATATCTGTAACAATTTAAAATGTAATTTATGTTATTACTTAACTTTGAGAACCTAAAATTTTTTAAAAGAAAAATTGCCCTTGCTCGAAAACCCGAAATCTCGTTCTATTAAATTTCAACTTTACAAATTTAATATAAGGAAATAATTAGAATTCATAGCATCAAATATGACAAGTTCTATTGGCAATAAAAAAAAAAAAAAAAAAGGGGAAAAAAGGAAAAATGATAACTTCTCCAAACGAAGTACGATTTCATGTCTAATGGCATAATTCCCCGGGATAATTGGTTACTTACACTTATCCCTCTTTATTCATTTTCTTGTGCTTGTGCTTAGCGCCTGCTAGGAGGAGTAAAGATCGGAAGACCCTCTTACTCTAAGTGATGAACTTGATGGCTTTTGGACAAGACTCCGACCAATAGAAAAGAGCCTAATCGAATTTTTATTTGATAACGTTGGGATGGACAAAGTATAGATAATTAGTATATTCATTTCGACTCAAAAATGCAATTAGGAATTATATGTAATAAAAATTGTAATGACAAGAATATCCAATCATATACAAATCCTCCACCAAGATTAAGGCGGTGCAAAAGGGTCGGGCCCAACGAAAAGGTTCGCTTCACCCATCTGAAAATCGATTAATATTAATAGTTTTAATCCGTTTAATATGTAGATTGCTTGGCCCAACCTATTTAAATCTCATCACAAATCAAGCTAGTTGACCCAACCGGTAACTTAGAAAATTAAAAGTTTAGAAAGGACAACTTTAAATCCTAGATATATAATGAAACAAAACAAACGTGGCCTATTTCCCTTTGTCTCTCTTTTCTCACCTGGTTCTTAACTTTCTATTGTCTCTCTCATTACTTCTGTAATGCCTCAAATCTGTCTAATAGCAAAACAAACACGTGATTAATTAATCTTTCTCAACTACCTAACTTAAAATTTCCTAACTAGTCTTAAAATTGATATTTTCTAACTTAACCTTATATATCACTACCCATTACCTATTCTTTCCTATAACCTATGTAAGACTTCATTCATGTTAATATCAAAATATTTCTTGTTTATACAAGCAACCTCTTCATCATAGGACTATATAATTAGGTTAGTTTTTCCTAATAGTATTTAATAGTGAAGCCAACGTATAACCAAAGGACCCTTTTCAACATGTAATGTCTTAGACAAAAAGTAATCAGTAGCTAAGCTAATAGGTGACTAACAATTGTTTCAACCACTTAACTCAAATTTTTTTAGTTAATATTGACTTGGTATTCACTATCTTAACTATATAAACCAAAATTAATTCTTTTTCGTAGCACATATCAAATTCACTAATACAGAATGTCACAATCTTTCCTTCTAAATGCATGACATCATCATCAAAAGACCTTACAATAAGGCTATGGAATGTCGCAATTTTTCCTCCCATATTTGCGTGACATCCTTGTTAGAAGACATTGTAGTTAAGCCTAGTTTTCCTCCTTTCTTGGTGCAATTCGATTCTTATCTATCACCAACCATGAAACTATAGTCATCATTTAGCTTGATAATACTCTCTATCTTCCTTGAATCTCTTCAACAAATCATATCAAAATGCGCTTCTCTAGCTTCTTCCATGATTCATTCCTCGAATTATCCACTTATTGATACAAGATCAACTCTGATTTTATTTATAATGCCTTAAACCAAAAGTAATCAATAGCCAAGCTACTAAGTGACTATGGGATCCTGACCCAAAAACCTAAACCAATGCTGACTAAGTATTCACTATTAAAATTTTTTTAAATCAATATCAATTCTTTCTCATAATTCATGTGCTGCTTTAATCCCATGGGTTTTACACAACGACTTAGCCCAATAATTCCTAACTAACGCTGACTTAACTTTCTTTATCTTAGTTTTATAAACCATTACTCACTTTTTCCTACAATCTATATGAAACTTATTCACATGTTATCACAACTCTTCTCTCTGCCATTCTCTCATCTCTTTTTATTTTTTTCCCCTCTCTTCTTTTTATAGTTCTTTAATAATGCTATGTCAAGATTTTCAAATGACTGACTGTAAGAGAACTTACATTATTTCCCATTTCGACAATTTCCAGCAGCAAATATTTTGCAAGGTGTTTTATTCCGGAACACACGACTTGCTCTTGAATGTTGCATATATATATATATGTTTAAAATCGAAACATCTTCTGTAACTTAATTTCTCGGTATAATGTTGTTAACGAAAATTTAGATGTTTTATTAAGTGGTTGGTTTAGTACAAATAGACAAGTTTTATGTATCCTTATGTAATGTTTATGTTTTAAAGTTCCCAAAAATACTCAACATGCCGTAAAAATGCTGACAATGCATATTGCTAAGTGACATGTGCATCTACACAATTCATCGACTTCTATCTTTTATTGGCATCATATTTGCATCGAAATACTTAGAATCAGGGTGTTTATATCATATTTGATGACCGCTATGATCTAGGGATAGCCTCAGTTCCTCTTATCATTTGCCCCTTCTCCAAGTACTTCGCTATGTCCATCTGTTGATCTTTGAAGTACAAACCCCCGTGTAGCCCCTCAATAACGCTTCCCTCCTCTTGAAATTTTTTTGAGAACTTTTATACAAATTCATCAATAGCCATAAAATCACCACTGTTTATTAGGTTTATTTATTTTTTCTATTTGGATTTTTTCTTTTTTTTTTTTTTTACTTGATTCATTTTTGTAAATTGGTCATTGCTTGTTTAAACCCACAAACTCATGATAAGCTATGCTGGATTGAAAATTATCAGCTTGTTTAATGAACGAGTCATAAAGAGCTAACCCATTTAACCTTAGTTTTTTATAGACTTAGCTGGACAGACATGTTTAACCTACTACAAGTAGAGCTATACCTTGTTCACACTAATACTTCTATCCAACCTAACCTAGCCTAGCCTAGCCCTCCAACTAAACTTGGAAGGTAACAGCAATCCACCCAATAATGGTAAAAACCATGTTGGCTCAAGCAAGTAAACCCAGGTAAACATGTATCACTCGATTTAGTGAACACGTGTTATTTGCACAGAGTTAAGTATTAGTGGTCCAAGAATAAAATATTTAGCGTTAGCTTGTATAGTGGGATGAACGTGATCAATTTAGTGGTTTGAGCATAAGTGAGTATGATGGCTCGAGAATTTACCAGTTTGTACGACTATTTTGAGTGCGAATCAGTCTAGCGATCCAAGGCATGGACAATTACTATGGTCTAGTTTCGTCCTCAATGTGGCTTACGGGTTTGTTTTAAATTGTAGTTCACGAGGGGCAGTGGGAGCCTAGGTTGATGATGTCAGCATAGGGTATAGTGGTTTAGGTCATAAGGTGTGGTGACGGTTGAAAAATAGCATTATAATAATATCATTTAATAATTTAAAAATCTAAATAATCTCAATTGTTTCCACCATTACATATATAATTTTATTTAAAATATTTTAGACAATCTATTTCTATAGGAAGAGGCCTATAATAGTGAGCTTAAGGCTTCTAAGCGCATCTATGGCAAATCTTGGAGAGGATATTACACATAGTTATTTATATGGATATAGGTAAAAACTTAACTTATATTCATTAGACCGTTATAAATAACTATTCCTTTTAAATAAACATGGCAATAGACACTTGCTAATCCTGAAAAGGATTTTACTATTGTCTTACTTGTATTTTTTAGGGGATCAGTTCAACAATCAATCTCATTTTTTATTTTATATTCATTAAATCCGAACTATTAAACTAATTGTATATTAAACGGTTTAAATCTAATAGATATAAACTAAATGTAGAATAGGAAATTATATTCATCTCACTAAAATAAATAATGGACAAAATGAAATAGCCATTTCTTGCAGGTAAATTGAAAACACTAGCCTTGAGGATACCCATATGGTTAGGAAATACATCGGAGTATGCGGTACATGCAACAAATGAAAGAACAGACCAAAACCGACAGTTATACAAGTTCTCACAAGGGCTAAAGCAATTTATCCGAGAGATGAGGACAGAACGCTTGAACGAGGAGAAAATAATTAAAAATAGACCGACATTTTCAGGTCAGTTATATGTTTAGAATATAATTAATTATGTACTAATGTTTGTGTTTGCTATGAGAAAACTGAAAAATCCAGTAAGTACGTATTTAGTTTAGTAGCTTTTGGTTCTTTAATTTTGAAAGGGTTCTCCTATAAACTAATCTCCATAGTACTTGCTAGGAATATTTCGCTAGCTAGGTTATACATTGATCCGATGACAATCAATATTCGATTTCCAATAAGAGGGATTGTTGCATCTTAAATTAATCTTAAACTAGAACTAACACGGTTAAGTTTGGTTCCACCATGTTGTTTAATTTATACTATAACAAACATTTCGTAGTTCCTTTTGCCATGTGGTCACCCATAATCCATTGCTGTAGCGACGATCCCCCTCTTATCACTGTATCGAAACTCTCAGTCGTCAAGTTAATTCAAAACTACGGCAAAACATACTCTCGAAAGACCATCACACGAAAATATATTTTCCTTCAATTGTATCCTCGTCATCTTGCGGTGTTTAGATGGATGGAAATCTAAAAGAAAGCTAAGGAAATATAAGGAAATGAAAGGAAGTCGTGTTTTGGTTATGATGGAAAGGAGATGGAGTAAGGAAAGTAGTGGAATTATTTGCACTACAGTGTCGATTTTCTTTCTCTCCAGATTTGTAGATTAATTAAAGAAAACGAATGGAAAGCACATGAGATTACAATAATAGCCATACAATGAAAAGGAAATAGAACAGAAGGGAATCTAAGAAGGAGAATTTAGTCCAATAGTTGTTATGTTCTCAAACATTTCCATCCATTTTCACTCTTTACATCCAAACATTGGGAATTGTTTTTCTTTGTTTTCTTTTCCTTTCTACGGATTTCTTTCCTTTTTATCACTTGTCAAACACAATGTACGGATGTGCATCGGCTAAAGGGCAAGCGGTCTTGTTCCATACTCGTGCCAAGCCCATCGTGCCTGTGCTGCTTAGTTTCGTGCAAAGAGAAAAGCAACATCTGTTTTTAAAAGAGACCGACTAAAATTGTATTTATCTAGCTTATTTACAAAATTTCAATATGTTTTTCGTATTCAAGTGGATTAACAGAAACGGCAATCAGAAACTACTTCTCTTCATTTTAACCAAACCATTTCCGTCGAAATCTGTGTATTATGTTGACATGAGAAGAAGCGCATGAAGCACATAAAATAAAACTGTTTCCTATGCACACACAATGTATTGGCGTAGCTCGATCAAACCAGCAGCCAACCGTGTCTGACCCGGCTGGTTTGTCGTGCCAACTACCTTTTGCCAAACCCATTAAAAAAGGTTCCGTGCCTTTGCTTGAACAGGTTCGAGTCAAGTTCAGTGCCAAATTTATTTATAAAGTATATAATAAAATAGACTGGAGCAGGACTAGTAAGACTCTGAAAATGTTTTTCGTTTGGACTTGAAAGCGGTGGTAATTTTCAAAAATTCAGTGAAACTTCTGTGAAAACCGCCAACGTCTATTATCATTAGAGTTTTAACGATCATTAAACAAGGAGCAACTTAGTTTAGTATCTATGTCAAGATGGAGAAAAACTTTAATGGAATTAATGCTTAATGTGTTTTTATAAGTTGTGTGTAAGCATCGGTAGTATTTAAACAAATATTAATGATGATTAGTCTAGTTTGTTAGAATTTTATCGGTACTCATATTTTAAATGGAAGAAGATTTGAAAACATTAACTTTCTTTTTTCAGCCTATTTATTAATTGTGCTTAAAAATGTAGACTTGTAATATGGTACGCTAATAAACATGCTTCTCGGGCTAAATGTTGTTATTATGTACAAAGTTATCAAATCCAAGTTGACCCCGTAATTCAATCCAACTCGATAATGATTCAATTTTCAGTCAAATTCAGTTTTCTTCTTAATTTTTGATCCTCTTATATGTTTGGATCAACTTTATAATTCAGGTCTGATAACCGTAAAAAACACATCTATAATAAATCTATAACATATAGATTTACTAAGAAAATACAAAGAAATAAAAGCCATCAAAAATTAATTTCTGTTTCAAATAAAATAAGAAATTACAATCCGATAAAATTTTTCACCCAAGATAAAGACTATCTAAACCTAATGAAACAAATCATTCATGAATTATATTAGAGCATGTTTAGATAACTAATAATTTAGTGTAACAATTAAATGTTTTTGAAATGCATTGTTATCTCCTAAAAACCATGAAGTATAATTGTTTTCTTATCAATCAATCACTAGAAAGTGATTCTTTTAAATCAACAAAGTAAAATCGACGTTCAACTACAAATGGAATTCCATAATTAAATTCTCATGCAACATCCATCACATTGCAACTACTCTACCACTTATTAAAGAGTGTGCTTTGTGGAATATGAACATTAAAACAAACCGTAACCTCTAAGTAGATTAGGATCAGAGGACCTCTTTATAGGACTACTTTGTTAAACGAGTTTCCAAATAAATTTGATTGTTGAACATCAACATGTCTACGTTGATCATACATATGTTTGATCAATTTATTAATCCTGTCAAATCTTTCCAACTGCAACAAGTATAACAATGTTGTATGTTTGAGGTCACCGGATGTGTGCCAAATTGTGAACCCTACCAAGTACAAAATAATAATATATACTTTCAGCAACTTAAATAGGTGATAAATGTCACATGATGCAGTATGAGGACACCCTATATGTTTTTTATTTTATTTTATTTTTTTTGAGATACAATAAATAATCATCATTACACAAAAAAAGTGGTCTTGGATGATGAAATATTAATGACTTGACTTAAATGGGACACTTTATATAACGCAATAATTTTCAAAAAGCCTAATTAATTAATTACTCCAACCCTAATCAACAAATTTTCAGTAAATTTCATAAAATTGTTGATCTCAAACTCTTAAGTTTAACTCTGATTCTGGTCATTTTTCTTACTTCACTGCCCTCACACGCCCGACTTGACTACCAATCTTTAACATAACATCAACATGATTGTATATAACGTCACCTTTTTAGTGTTCCCTTTATTTTTTGACCGGCCAGTGTTATGGGCAATTCCTCTATTAATTTTATTTCACAAAAGAAAATAATGCACAAACATATATATAAAAAAAAATTTAAACGTGTTCTATCTTTGTGTGTAAATATATATATACATAAACATAAATGTGTATATGTATGTATGTATGTAAATAAAACTGGAAAAAGACACAAGTTAATGAAAGGATTTTTGCTAGTCATTAACCTTAAATCACCCAACATTTAGTATCGGCCATGTCCATAAATTACTCAACAAGTAAATATTTTAAGTTTATATTACAAAAACCATTATCCAACATCAGGTATCTATCTATCCATATATACTCCATAACATTTCTCCTAAGTGTATAAATAATAAAACCACACAAATATATAATAACCACATCCAAAAAATAGCATAATTGCACATTTTAACGTTTGGGAAAAAAAAAAAAAAAACTAACCTGAAAAGTGAAAATTTGTAAGTTCGTTCCTCTTCACCATGATCCTTCCTCGATGATTTTTGTCATAAGTTTTGCTTTTTCTTCACCTCAAAACCACATGGAATGAGCTTATTCGTTGCCATACAGAAAATAGGGATGCAACTTTATTGGAATGTGATAAGTTCCGACGAGGGTTCATGGCCTAATGTAATCAAAAGCGGTCCATCCTGGACGTATATATCCTCTATTCATATATACGTTTATTTTTTTTTTTTTTAATTTAATTGTCTATATAGGAACGACAAGTGGCTGGTAAAGCCAGTGCAATCATTCAAGAACGTCTCACATAACCCTCGCCGTCTGATTGTATTGACAAGCAGATCGTTTCCTTTTCCTTCTTGGGACAAGCGAAATTATCCCCCCTCGATATTAATCACTTTGGATAGTACCTCAAATTCTGAAATCGCATGACCGTTCAAAATACGTAAATATCTTTCAAATTATTATCACAATCTTGAAATTAGGCATGTTGAATATAAGGGAATCGAATTGTCATTCCTTCTCCATTCCCCAAACAACCCTATATTCTCTTGTTTAGTTGTGTTTGGGCTCCTAAAATGAGAATTCTTGAAGTGTAACTGTACATGTAAAGTATAAATTGAAACTTCTTATTGGATGTTAATCCTCAAACCTAGTATCAGATTTTTTTTTCACAATTGCCCTCTTACAATTATTAAATTACAATGTATAAAACCCGCCCCCACAACTCCCCCCACCCACAACTAAGCTTAAAAAAACTGCTCTTCACAACCACTATGGACATCGATCTAGGGTTTCTCCATTGTGCCATCAATGTACGTCGAGTTTCTCCAGACAGAGGATGATTCCAAAGTTATATGGCAAAATCTACTCGAGTCCTTGCGATTCTCAACTTCGCCGATAGAAAAAGTAAGTGTCAAAGCCATCTCTTTGAAAATGTCTACTACCTTTTTTTTCTTCTTCTTCTGCACGACTTCTACCTCAAGCTGTCAAATACAAGGTGTGAAAGATGGAGGAAGGGTTAGCAAGAAATTGGTTAGGCGATTTTATCCTAGGGCTTTGACACGCAAGTTCTAGCACTTGGCGCTCGTTGTTGGTTAAGGGATTTGAAGTGCGATGGTGGAGAATCCTAGATCTAGCTTAAGTTTTGCAGTAATCGACTATGGATGGTGATGGATTGTCCGTGTTTAGGGCTTCCTACGATACTCGAGGATGAAGAAGATGGGATGTAATATTCTTTTTGCTGATCTAGGGTTCTCTTTCTAACTCATTTGTTGTTTTTTTTTTTTTTTTGCCTAAAGGTATTTTCAGGATTTCACATTCTATTCATTGCGTATTCCTCGTTGATTTCATGCTAGCAAACAGAGTTTTTCTATTGCCCATTTACCTCTTATTACTCATCTATTCCATTCCTTTATAATTGCAATTCTATTCCCTTACTATTCCATTCCATAAACTAAACGAGATATAAAAGGATCATGCATAGCAGCCCTTTTGAAACTTTACTAATAGTTCAGGAGGTATATGTGCAAATTTTCAAAAATAATTGTAAGGAGAAAGTTACTCTTTAATAATTAAAAAGATTTATCTACATATGACCAACTAATTTGAAAGTGTATTTACAAATATTCTATAAAACCCGATTTTAGAAATAAATAAATAAAAAGGATTTAAAGAACATAAAGAAGTTATAAATAATAGGCTTCAGCATAAAATATAATTAACTTTAAAATACAGGGATAAAGCAATCCAAAAGAAATTTTAAACCTCCTCATTACCTACTACATTTATTTTGTTTTTCCCAATCCCTCATCCTTCCTTACCATATTTCCCTCACCGAACCAGAAAACTCCCAAGAGACCTAACAAGAGGATTTCTAAGGTTCGAATTCAAAGAGCTGTGTGCATCTCAAGTGAAGCAGAACACAAGATTTTGTAAAGAAATTGTAAATTAGGGTAAATTATGATGTACACTCCATAGAAATTCGTTTTTCTCCCTAGAATTGATGAGAAAAACCTAAAAATTTTGTTTTTACAAAAGCAAAGAATAGGAAGTGCAAATTTAATCATCCTTGCATTAAGAAATCATGGGTAAGTTACTTTTGAACCCTTAATTCATTTAAAGTTTGTTCTTGACATGAATTGTTGAGATTAAGTATTGGTTGCGATTTGGGGTTAAGATCTTTGTAGTGGTGTTTAAAAAGTGTTCTAGAGTGTTTGAAAATGAGTGTAAGAGTGGAAAAAGACCGAGAAAGTGAAGATTAGCAATTGGGCTCAGCGTTAGGTTGGCGCCAAGCAGGAGTCATGAACTATAAACTGCATGAGCTATAAACTGCAGTTAGCATCCAAACACCATACTTGGTAGGATCCAAATGTTGGGAGCCTATTACATACAATCGTGAGCTGTTGACTAGTGTCCAGACGCCCAACCCTCTAGCATCCAAACGTCATGTCTATTACAATGCATTGAAGGTTTCTGTTTACTTCCTTAGTGCTTTTCTAACCTTCTTTTTCATTCTAAAACCTTTCAAACAAGCTTTAAAAAAGTTTTTTAAATCAAAACAACAACTAAACTTCATTTTTTCAAGAAATGGAATGAGATTTCTCATAGAGACTTGTGGTGATAGGAATCAACTCCTCAGACCAGTTATACACAGCCGAGCCACAGGATTATAAGGACTCATATAGAAAATATTAGCTTAAAACCCCATTTAGGACGAGAATTCCTATTTCGATCTCCATCTTTTACACTACTACCAACCCAAGTGCCGACCTCTCATAGGTAACAATACTGTTTCTGAGCTGGCAAGCAGTCATGCTGACTCACCAAGCATGCATGCCGACCTATCCAGCGGCCATACCTATTGCCAAGCTCATACCATGATCCAGGCAGCTTCCAAACCAATCAGCATCAGACCTCTATCCAAGTTGGGCTACCAAGACACCCGACCTAAAGATTATTAGAATGTCTTTCAATACCCGAGCTGATAATCTGCTGACCATCAGTCCTGTTACTTGCATATGGCTTTAGGGCTTCCAATCCCTCACCCGAAGAATTCTCTCTTGGCAACTTAATGATGATGAGAAACTTTACACCAAAGGAGGATGATTGAACTCCTTGAACACTCCACATTGTTATACTTTGATCTACGCTCTCGGTTGTACCAATGCCGACTATTCTCTAATCGAGAACCCTATACCGAGTAATCCAACCACCTGCTGTTAAGAGGTTCTTGCCAAGCGACAAGACACTCCTTTACCAGCCGAGTAATTCTCTCTCGGCTTACTGCCATTTATCGCGATACCTACTTCTCGTTTCGACCTCTTTGTTGCCATAATGTCTTGATCCCTCTCGCCTACTATGTTTAGAAAATCTTCATATGGGACTAATATTGTATTGCCACCTGTCCTTTTCATCCAACATTGTAGTTGATACAAATCCAGGACTAAGGACAAACAAGGCCAGTCGTAGGGGTGTGGGTTCAATCCTACCGAAGGAACGAAAAAATAAATGAGAGTCGATGGTTTATAAATCCCACGTATTAACTCTACAGATATGATGCACTATAGAATCACACACGAACCTAAGACTCATCGGATGTAACGCACCGGTTCGAGTGATAGAGTTATCTACTACAATCCTTGTTAAAGGGATTGATAAGAGCTGGTGAGAGAGAGAGAGAGAGCTTTTCGAGAGAAAAGACTCAAAAGGGGTTTTTCATTAATTCTGTTCTGTTTCTATATTGTTACAAATGATGCTATTTATAGTACGTCCTACATCCTAGTGGTAAAATTATAAATAATGTATAAAGCCTTAAACCCTAAAGAATTGGACCCATAAATAAAATAAAGACAAACATGTACAAAAATATAAAGCTGTGAGTTTCACAAGTCAGCATGTGGTCATCCGACATGCTTTAGGACTAGCCTCCCATGCTTGGTCGAGACACTAAAGAGGTCATCCCATAATTACTGAGTTCTCAAGTCAGTCGGCAATGGTCTCTCCGGGTTATGCCAAGTGAATCCAACTCTTGATAGCATGAGCTCTTAGCCTATCGACAAGCGTGGTACTAAGTAAGTAATTAGTCAAGCATGGATAAGGGTCGGTTGTTGTCCCGGCACTCTATCTGCGAGAAATAGGTCATTCGGCTCAATAGGTAGAATGAGCAATCGGGTTGGGTCGGTATCCTAAAGCCTATCATTTCCTTTCCCTTAGAGAAGTTTCAACCCGAAACTTAGAAATTGGCCGCTTCAAACCCTACCGGGATCAAATACTAACCTGCAAATACTAGAGAGAGTGATATAGAGATAGTTTGAGTCTATGATCAGTGCTCGCATCATCCTCAACTCCTTCCACTTGTCATGAATCCGATTAACCAGATCTTGGTAGTCCCAGCAACTATCAAGTATGGGAAGTAATACGATCCCTGGGTCATATAAAAGATTATGGGCATATGGGCCCGATGCCGACAGGAAGATAGCTCATTAGTCATAAGTACCTCCATCCCTTTAAGCTCACCTAGCTCAAATCTCATACTCTCCTTATTCGTTGAAATCAATATTCCTCATTCAACATGCCTTGGGAGTAGCCTCGTACTGCTTGACGGAGACACCAAAGAGGTTGGCCCATAATTGTCGAGTTCTGAAGTCAGTCGGTAGTGGTCTTTCCGGGTTGTGCCAAGCAAATCTAACTCCTGGCAGCATGAGCTCTTAGCCTATTGGCAAGCGTGATGCTGAGTAAGTAATTGGTCAAGCATGGATAAGGGTCGGTTGTTGTCTCGGCATTCTACTTCTCGATACTCTATCTACGAGAAATAAGTCATTCAGCTTGCCAGGCAGAATGAGTCGGTAAGTGAATAACCTCGGCCTTGGCAGTCGAGTTGGGTTGGTACCCCGAAGTCTATCGGTAGTATTTTTCCATTTTTGTCTTTTGTCCTTTTTACCACTTTTCATATGTACTAAGAATACCCTTTTCATATATGCCTTTTTGTAATTTCTATATTTGTAAATGTTGCTCTAGGGACTTATTATAAATAGTCCCTTCTTCTTGTAGCTAGATTTATCTAATTTTACACAGACATTAAATATTATGTTTTTATGAGACAACCCTTTTCAAGTCCATTTTCATACACTCTTATCTAATCTTACCAAGTAACTCAGGATTAACGACAGGTGGACCTTAATATCGATTTGTGCATCATATCAAGCGAAGTATCTAGTCATGTTATGTTCATTGGTGTATCATATCCTTCGGGCAGCTTCACGTCAGTTACTCTAATTAGTTCATAGACCTATTCACTCTATTTTCTTCGATATTTCGAAAGACCCATTTGATTCAAATTTGTTATGATAAGTCCTAGTGAAAACTGAGCTCTTGAGTACATCATGAGCTTTGACCTGAACCAGACTGCAAACTTTCTTCTGACCTCGTCCACACAAGATCCTATAACTACCAAGCAACCTCAGAATTCATTTTAGCTTAGCTAATCGCACTACAACCCCTAATCACCTCTTGACATGTGCCTTCTAACACATTATTCTAAAATGATTCGTTACTTTTCCATACAATGTATTATTTTCCATTTTTACACCTTTAAGAATGTTTTAGGAATATTATGTACATTATCCCTTTTATCTTTTCCTTATTTAGTGTAACCATAATTGAGGTCATATAAATACCTGACTTCCTTATACGAAGACAACACATTTGCAATATTAATTATTATAGGTTTCCTTTCCTAAGCAACCTTAGTGTTCTCACTTATCTCTTAATTCTTATTTATTCCCTTTAATAAGAAGTAATGGCGTATAACCCTAGTTTGGCATTTGTGAGTCATATTAAATGCTTGGATTAGGCCGAATATGATCAATTGGTGTGTCATATTCGATTGGTTGCTGCTTGAACTTGCTAACCTTTTGCTTTCCTTTTTTCTATTCTCTTCATTGTAGTGTAGCCTCCATGTATACAACCCCGGAGACGCATCATGTAACTTAGTTGAGGAGTTGGGATGTAAGGAGTGAATAGCAACTTTTATGATTGAGTTTCGAGCCTGTGTTACTTAATTTATGATATACCAAGTTGTAGAATAGTGAGCTACTTGTTGAACGCTATTATGGAGTCAGGTACGAGATACTTACTTATGTGTTTATGCTTGTTAAGTTAGTAGTAAATGGACTTAATATATATTGGCTTAATTATTGATTGTATTGTTTTTGCTTGGCTTCAACTTCCTATTGGTTAGATACAATGTAGTTGATGAGATACGTGGCAATCTTTGTGCGATGTTGTCCTGAGTAAAGTCTAGCACTAAAATGACCCAGATAGATCTAGTATGATTATTGGTTAGTGGGTACTTGAATACTTAGATACTTGGATATTTGGTTACTAGTGTAGGGGTCATGAGTTACCCTATGTCTTGCAGTGCCAAGACTGTATTAGTTGACAGCTTAATTATTGAAGATATAAACCAATTGCTTATTGCCTTTATTATTGCTACTTGAATGCATGTGAAATGTAAATGTTTGATCATACGTATGTACTTTCGGTATTCTATACTAAGCATAGTTTACCCTCTAAGGTTGTTATTTTTTAGCTGCAAGTTCAGATTAAGATGATATTACTGAAAGTTATGATGGTACCAGCTATGTTTATTATTAAGAAGAAAATGGAGATTGCTACTTTGGTGATAGGTAGGTTTACATGTAAAATAGATGATAGGCATGGATAGAAGCTAGGATTCTATTGTATTGTCACTTGTGGGGTGGAGTCGCCTATGACTCCCGTTAGTTTTGTATTTTATGTTAGTTTTAGAATTGTGAGATTTCTTAATTGAGATGTTACATTTATGTTATCTTAGGTAGGTAATGTGAGATTCTTGTAAGTTGAAATAAGTGGGTATTATTTCACTCTTTTATTAATGGTTAAGGAACTGATGTAGGTGAGTTGACAAATTATTAGTTGTGAGTTGGCAAATTATCATTAATTATTTGTGAATCTTAGATAGGTTGTAGACTCCTAGATATCTTAATGCGTCAATCTTTAGGGGTGGCACATGATGGGCTGTAGCTCCCTAGATTCTAGAGCGTTACATGTCCTTTGTTAATTCTTCTTTTTTATCTTTTTTCCCCTGCCTCCTCAATAATTGTAAATAAACATTCTACATTATTTGTCGATGCACACAAAACTCACTAAACCCTAACCCCATATCTAAATAACTTTTGAAAATATGTAAACATCTTCTAAATCATTGTTAAGACCTCAAAACCATAGTTAAAATAACCATGAATTGTGATGATTTTGGAGCTTTAGCATCCATACATACTTTTAAAAGTTAAGAAGAGGTAAGGCGCACCTTGAGAATTTAGAAAGTTTATTTACACTTGGTCAATGGTTTAAGAAAGTATTTGCAATTTGTTCTTTGCTTCTTAACTAAGGAGGAGGCATAGTGCCATCATATCTTATGCTAATTATAGTAGACAAATCCTTTAGAAATAACCTACAACTCTACTCTTGAAAAAACTTTAATATGGACCTAATCTCTGCCACTATATTGGATTAGAAGAAGGAAAAGGAAGGGAAGGAATTGGAGACAGAGAAAAAATTAACCCAACCATTCTTTGGAAATGTAGGGAAAATAAAGGGAATGAATTTTTTGGTTAAAAAATCCATGAAGGGAAAGTAGGAGGAAAGTGTACAAAACAACTTAAATACCCTTTTTTACTTAAAAGATAATTCGAATTTTAAGAACTTTATAGTACCTTAACAAGTTAAAATGAAAAAATCTAATGAAATTTCATTTATAAACACTCCTTCCTATTTCGTTCCTATCCAAACATGTACTTTCCCACTATTTTCTTTCCTTTCTATATATGGGAGTAATGTTTGGTGCCATGCCCTAAATAGATGAGATCGTAATAGTTATAGGAATCAACTCCTCGAAGTAGTCATACACAGCCAAGTTAGAGGACTACAAGGACTCATACGAAGAATATTAGCTCGTAACCCCCTTTAAGATGAAGATTCCTATTTCGATCCCCATCTTTTGCATTACTATTGACCTAAGTATCAAGCTCTTACCATGATCTAGAAAGTGCCTGACCTAACCAATCTCAAACGTTAGACCGAGCCGAGCTACCGAGACTGGTGCATACCATAACCAAAAACAAATAAAGCTGATCGCTGGATGGGTCTAAGCTTATTGAAAGCTTAAAGAGATTATGGGAAAACGTGTGAAAGAACTAAAAAGTGAATGAAAAGTAAGCAAAACCTACAAACAGCTCCAAAAGATATGATGCACCAATAGAACTTTCGATGACTCATAGTACAACTCGATATGATGCATGAATTGTTCCAATAAGGTTATTCATCACCTAACCTTACTTAAGGGTTCGGATAAGAGTGAAATGAGAGTAAACAAATAGTGTTTAGGTAGGGAAGAATATTCAATTTTATAGATGTTAATATGATGTTTATAACTACAAATACAAGGGGTATTTATACCTGAAAGTTAAGACAACTTACTTAAAAAAGGAAAAGACAAAAAGGGTATTGTCATAAAAGTAATATACAAGAATACAAGAGGATAAAAATGAATATTAAAAAAAAGCAAATGATTAGTGCAATAGATTCTATATGCAGCCTTATACACGTGGTGGAAATACATTAGCGAGGTCATTAGAGGATATGGACAAAAGCGTACGATCAGATTGCTTGTCCGAGGAGGGGTGGCTAAGGATCAATCCAAGCTCTCTCTCTCAGCCTTTCGGCAGAGGTCATGTCAAGTAATTGGTCAGCTCAAACATGGGTGAGTAATTAGGGGAGGTTTGGCTATTGTCTTGGTAATCTACAATTCGGCACAATTCAGAGAGATGGGTAGTCATTCGGCTCGGCATACAGAGTGACTCAGCAAAGAAGTACTCAGCTTCAACAAGAATCGACTAGAGCAGAAGGATCCGCCTTGCCAACCCTTTTAGTCCTCAGGCTCAGCTGCGGGTTAAAGGTTCGGTAGCATAATTCCTATCATTCCTTTTAAGTTGATTTAGATTTGGGATCAAATCCGAATGGTCTTCGATCAACTCTCCATCGGGGTGATATGGACTGAAGTTGGCAATATTAAAGGTATCAAAAACCCCATAGTCTTCCGATAACTCAAAACCTGCATACATTGTCATTGATCTTCTGGAGGATTCTAAAAGGTCCTTCAACTCTTGCAGATAACTTGTTCCTCCTCTTGCTCAGAAACCTTTCCTTGCTGAGGTACAGTCACACCAAGTCTCCCGGCTGGAATTGCTTAACCGTCCTACCCTTGGCTTTCTTTCAAATTCTTCTAGCGGCTTGGTTGATCTGTCGAGTGACTTTGTAGTAGATATACTAAAGGGACTGTACTCGGGCTCTCACGTCAGGGTCTTCTTACTTGAATTCAGGTACAGAAGTGTGATCGAAAGGCAACTCGGTATTGAAACCATAGATAATCTCAAAGAGGTTCTGCTTGGTGGTGTCGTGTACTATTCGGTTATAAGAAAATTCAATCACCAGTAAGTAGGCGTCCCAATCGACCAAGTTCTTATCCATTGTGGCTCGGAGTAGCGATCCCAAAGTACGATTGACTACCTCTATTTGGCCATCCGTTTAGGGGTAACAGGAAGTACTAAATAGTAGTTTGGTCCACATCTGTCACTATAAAGTTCTCCAAAAATAATCAAGAACTTCAGATCTTTGCCTAAAACTATACTTCTTGGCATGTCGTGTAGCTTGACAATTTCCTGCAAGAAAAGAGAAGTAATAGCTAAATTATCATTATTTTTTGTATAAGGCATAAAGTGTCCCATCTTGCTAAATCTATCTAATACGACCATTACAGAATCTTTGCTTCAAGCAGTTTGTAGTAGTCCGAGAATAAAGTCCATGCTCAATTCGGTCCATAATTTCATCAGAACAAGCAAGGGCATTGCTTTCCCTTGCTCGGCTTAGCATTTAGCCCTTTTGCATACTCTACAACTTGCTATAACTTAGTGCATGCCTCATCTCATTCTCAGCCAAAAGAAATAACCATTCAATAATTCATAGGTCCTTCTCTTCCAAAAATATCTAGACAATCCTCCACTAGAAGCTTCCCTAATCAACAACTCTTGAAGTGAACAAGTCAATACGTACAATTTCTACCCTTGATACATGATACTCGTCCATGATCCTTCCATTGACACATCGCACGAGTATAGGTCCAAAGTGTAAATCCTCAGAGTACTGCTCTTTGATGCTCGCAAACCCAAACAATATAGTCTACAGTTCATTTAGAAGTGCATGCCTTTTCGAAAAAGCATTTGTAACTACGTTGCTCTTTCCTTGCTTGTATTTTATCACGAAATTGAATCCTCAAAGTAATTTAACCTATCCCGTCTATTATTTCAACAACTTGGTCTGGCTTTAGAGGTACCTCAAGGACTCATGGTCAATATAAATGATAAATTCTCTCGGTAGTAGATAATACTGCCATACTTATAGTGCTCGGATCGGCGTCAAGAGTTCTTTGTCTTACACGGAGTAATTTAGCTGAGGTCCTCTGAGCTTCTCACTATGGCAGGAAATTGGTTAGCCTTCCTACATTAAGACAACGCCTATCCTAATGCCTGATGCATCGTACTCCAACTCAAATATTTTCTCGAAATTAGGCAGAACTAGTACAGAGGTAAAGGTCAACCTTTCCTTTATCTTGGCAATACTTCTCTCCTCCTTTTCTCCCCATTGAAAGTCGGTGTTCTTTTTTATTAACTCAATAAGTGGTGTAACGAGGGTATTGAAATTCTTGATGAACATTCTATAGAATGAAGCCAGTCCATGGAAACTTCTCACGTTGGCACAAATAGTAAGAGTTGGTCACTCTACGATTACTCAGATCTTCTCATCGTCCACTCATAAGCCTTCTCCACTTACTATGTAGCCCAAGTATACCACTTTCTCCTAGCAAAAACAACACTTCTTAGGGTTATCGAATAATCTCTTGGCACGGAGGACATTTAGTACAGCTCGGAGATTTCACAGTGACTCAGCATATCAACACTATAAACTAGGATATCATCAAAGTACACCACAACACACTTCTCTATCAGATGTCTTAGCACATGGTTCATCTATCTCACAAAAGTGCTCAGGGCGTTAAACAAGCCAAATGACATGACCATTCACTCATAAAATCCATGTCGAGTTTTAAATGTTATTTTCTACTCATCTCCCGACCTTATACGAATTTGATGGTAACTAAACTTCAGATCAATCTTGTTAAAGATCTTGGCCCCACTCAACTCATCCAATGTGTCTTCCAATCTCAAAATAGGATACCTTTATTTAATCGCAATCTTGTTTATTGCTTAGCTATCAACACACATCTGCCAAGTTCCATCTTTTTTCGGCATTAGAAGCGCCGGCACAACACAAGGGCTAAGACTTTCCCTAACATAACCTTTCTCAAGCAACTCATTGACTTAATGTTGTAGCTCAAAAGCCTATTCAAGACTTATCCGATAGGTTGGCTTATTTGGCAGGGCGGTACCAGATATTAAGTTAATGCAATATTCTATACCTCATAGTTGGGGTCCAACAGCACTCTTACTCCCGAGGTAGTTCACCCTACTCCCTCATCTTTAGCAAGCGCTTAACCAACATAAGGGTCAGCTCGTCGACATCGATGGCCTCTTGAAGTTCGGCTTTATTCATCACTAAAGCCTTCTTCGATCTACGATCAAGCTTGGCCTGCAATTTATTAACTTCACTTGGCGGCATCAGATTCAGCATGATCTTCCTGCTATCCTTTTCAAACGTATACATGTTTTGATATCTGTCATAGATAACTCTCCCGTCAATCAACCACGGTCTACCTAGCAATATGTAGAAAGCGTACATAGGCAATACGTCATAAAGAATCCAGCCAAAGTAATTTCTGATAGTGATCAACGGTAGTACTTGCCAAATGACATATAGTGCTCTTTTCTCACTCAACCAATACAACTTATATAGCCTTGGATGTGCAACAGTTGACAACTTCAATTTTGTAATAAGATTAGCTGATGTCACATTGGTGCAACTACCGCTATCCACAACAATGGCATACACTTGATGATTCACCTTATAAGTGGTATGAAACAATTTCTCTCTTGGCTTATCCTCACATGAGGGATCCATGTTCATTATTCATTGGACAACCATGATTAACCGATCCAAGTCTTCGGCAAACACATTCTCTTCAATGAGTTCGTTTTCCTGAGAAACTTCTTTCTTAACAAGGTTCTCCTCCTCTAGTTCCCCATCGGTACTTTCCACCTCCAACTTTAGAACGTCTCCCTTTATGACCATAGTTCTTCAATTCGTATACTAAGCAACCATATGTCCAAACCCGTAACACTTGATCTGACTCATCTTCCTACTAGATCCTTGCCCTCTCTCATAAGTACGGGTCAATATGGCACGGCACTATCAGGTTAGCCTTTCTATTCTGTTCAGACATCCACCTTTTCGATCGACTTTGTACTTGATAGAGCTCGGTGACTTATCTATCCAAGTCGGCTAGTTGGCATTCTGGTCAGTACTCAACCTATCTTCTGTCTCTCCACTCGTTGAGCTATTCGAATGGCTTCATCCATTGTCGTGAATCATTGGAGTTCTACAATATCTCAAATGTCACCTCTCAACCTAGTAATGAATCTAGAGATTGTTCAGGCTGGTGGTTCCTCCACTTTACAGTGGATAATAAGCATTTAAAATTCTTAAACATGCTCGTCAACAGTTTGGCCTCTTTGTCTCAACTTCTAAAGCCGAGTAAAAGTATCTGGCACAAATATATTTCTGAGTATTCTCTTCATCTTAAACCAAGTGTTAATCTCTTTGTAGCCTTCTCGTCTCTTTATAGTCTGAAAATTCTTTTACTACATAGCGGCATATCCAAATAACTCAATAGTAGTAATTCTTACTTTCTCATAATCCTCATATTGGTAATAGTCAAACATACACTACACCTTTTCTTCCCATTCCAAATATTCATCCGCACTTCCAGACCCATTGAAACTCGGAATTCGCAGTTTCATATGGTTAGAGGTTCTAGGTGCTAAAGCTTACTCCTCTTCTTCATAATACTCTTCCTCATCCCCCTCTTCAAAATTTCCCAAGTCAATCCTTCTTCATACTCATCCATCTACTCCTCTATCTTGAGCTTATCGAGATACGTTTTAACTTCGTGTAGGTCAAGCAACTTGTGGTGTATTATGCGCGACTTCAATTGGTTGGTAAGCCAACGTATAAACAGCTTAAGTTAAATCTACTAAAAGGTTAGTAATCTCATCAAGTCTCTTGTTGGTGCTCTTAGGGATTCCTTGAGACTAACAACCATGATGGACAACTCGACTGTTGTCATCTCCAATACTAACGTTTACATTTAGGTTAGTCATTTTTCTCCACTGTAAATACCTAATTTTTGTCCCTTTATTTTATTTTTATTATTTTATTTTTTCTTTTCCTAACAGGCCCTAAATTAGGAAAAACACAAAAAAATAGAAAATCAAAGAAAACCCAAAAAAATAAGAAATGTAGAAAAAATCAGAATTTTAGAAAAATACAAAAAAAAAAAAGGAAAATAGGAAAAGCACAAAAAAAGAGGAGAAATTTAGAAAATAAAAAAATTAAGAAAATAAAAAAAATTTGAAAAATTGGAAGGAATAAATGATTTTAGAAAATAACATTTTATTAAGGTAAATTTTTAATTTTAAAGTAAGTTTAGAAGTTAGATCGTTGAACCTAGGCTTAAATTTAAATCTAGCCCAAGCTGACCAAATTCATATATATAATTTAATTGCATATATAGACCAAGCATAGGCTAACGGCCTAATGATTAAACACATAAACTTGGTTTAGGTATTAAATGTAAGATCTTAGGTTTGAATCTTGGTAAAAGCAAAGAGGTCTTTTTTATTTTTGTTAACTAGCACACTACCATGTGTCAGAATCTCATTGTGCTATGTGTCCTAACACGTGGTATCGTCAAGTTGGATGACTTTACTGACGTGACACCGCATGGCATCCACGTGGTGTGCCACATCAGTTGCCACGTGCCTGGACACATGGTACAGTGACACGTGGCAAGTTGGGGTTAATCGAGTTGGCTGACGTAGCATCACATCAGTACCAAGTCAACACTTTCCCTCAATTTTCCCTCATTTTCTCTAAATTTTCCTCTTCTTTCCTTTTCAAGAACAGCCTACCCCCTCCACTTTAGCTTCAATTTCGCTACACATACATGCAATTTCTTGGTTTGATTTTGTTTACCACATAACCTATTGTGAATCAAAACCATTAACGCATCCAAATACAGTCAAAGGAGCATTCAAATCGAGCTCCAAAATTCGAAAAAAAAAATTTCTAGACATTTTTAATAAATCCAAATCCGAGCTTTCCAAGTTTCTAGGTTGAATTCAAATATAAATTAGGTGTTGAGGGAGTTCATTGGATACGAAAAACCAAGGAGAGTCACTTGAAACAACCTCTCTCTCTCCCTACGATCACTTTCTCTCTCTAACTCTCTCTATCTCCCTTCGAATTCTTTTCTCTAGCCACTCCCAAGCAAAACCACCACCACACCGAGCTCCCTATAGCTCAAGCTCCCCAACCAAACTTATCTCAACCATAGCCGTACCCCCTAACAATGCCACTAAGGTTGCCACCACCCTAACCCTAATCGCCAAATCCCCTCTCCTCAAACCACTACCTCCAACTACTTTTACCCCAAACCAATCATATGCCCAAACTCCTAGCCACCCCAAACCCTCAACCCGACCACTCATTTGCGCCTAACCATCAACCACGCACCCCACCTAAGACCACCGCCGACCACCACACCTAAACACCCTCAAAACCACCTCTATTGGCTAAGGCATCAATCCTACCCCCCCCTAAACCAAATTAGATAATCACAAAAACCCACTTTCCCGCTCGATTTGCTACTCAGAACTCTTGGAATCACTCCTTTGCGTTACTGTCGAAGAAGGAATCCAACGACCCACAATCTGACTTACATACGCCTACTGCATCCAAAGTCCTTTTTCTTTAATTTATTTTTATTTATTTTCTTTCTTTTTATTATTTAGCCGTTGTTGGTTTTTTTTTTTTCTTTTTTTTTTTTTTGTTTTGTACATGTAAATGAACTTGTAATGTAAAAAAAAAAAGGGGG